>CM042788.1:11750954-12112983 GCA_018691245.2 Ips nitidus
ACGTTTGAGTTTTACAGTTTCTCAGATATTTGTTATTTTGTAAAAATGTAGAACAAATTGTAAGGTTAAATCATGCACCCAACTTCTGTTGGATTTTTATTAACCAAAATTAACTTAGGAACTGCAAAAAAATCATGTTTTATGATTCATGAATGAGAATTTGTCTCATACAGGATGTCTCAAAAATTGTACCATTTTTTGTTTCTACGTTTTTACAAAAAAAAACAAATATGTGACAAACTGTATAAGGTTTCCCTTCCCATCCTCGTTCACTCCTAAACGTAGGCATTTTTCAATTGTCTCCTGTGGAATCTGTCTTATAGCGTTTTCGACTAAAACATCTTCATCTACGAATGAAGAGGATGATTCCAAAAGACCTTCAACTAGTATACATTTTTTTTAATGACTGCAAATTCATCAAATATTTTCTTCAGACAGTAATGGAATGTATATTATAGTGTCTTACCATAATAAAATATCTTCTATTTGCTTGTTATTTTTTTCCAAAGAAAGGTTTCAATTATTTTTTGAAAATTAATTTATATTTAATTTTAACAAATAATAATTAATTACCATCAATGTTATAACAAAACTTGCACCGAACGGCCACAATCCTCAAAACTTCGTGCCAAAAATTACGCACTGAGTGCAAAACTGATTGAACCTAGTCCAGTACAAACATTAAGTCGAACATTCATAAAACGCACGATTTTTATTGCACTTAATAAGTCGAACACGACACAGTTTTCTAGTGCAACATTAGTGCAATAAGTCGAAAACGCCATTAGACTGTTTGGATCCAGGTTCTCCCCGCGTGTCTCTGGGTGTTCTCCCTCCACCTCATCTGCGGTTGCCCAACATTACTTTTTATTTCTGTAGGTGGCCATTGGAGGATGGACTGATCCACTTGCGGTCGTTCATCGCCACATGTCCCCAGCCCATCTCCACTTATTCCTTGCCACTGTTTCTATGACGTCTGAAACTCCCGTCCATCTCCTAATCTTATTCTATCCCTAAGGTTAATACCCAACGTTCGATGGCTCTCTGGCACATTTTCATGTGATTGGCACTTATTTGTGTGAAGGTCATGATCTCAACGCCATATGTCATGAACAAGTACAAGTCACAAGTCACAGTAGAATGCAGCTCCTGAATACCTTCCGCTTTAGAGTAATTGGAGTTATAGGATTTCCTAGGTTACTATACCCCGCTCAGGCGAGACGCACCATTCTTTCAACCTCTATCGTTTGGTTTTCACTTCCTAACTTTATTTTATGCCCTAGATATACGTATTCATCCACTATTTACATATTAATGTTGTCTAGAATGACCTGGGTGTTATAAGGACTCATGATCTTAGTCGTACCTGAAACTCCTTTGCTTACAATGCTTCTTTTTGCTCCTTTAACATGTTGGTAAGCTCCTCGTAATCACTGCTGAACAGAACAATGTCGTCTGCAAAACGTAAACGGCTCAAATACTTGTCATCAATGTTAATGCCTTTTAATTCCCAATTCAACATCTTGAAGACTCCTTCCAAAGCCAAGGTGAAAAGTTTTGGAGATATTTAGTCTCCTTGTCTAACTCTTCTGTTTATGGGATATTTTTCTGTGTTGAAGTCTTTGGTTATCTTCACGTGAAAAGTGGCATTCTCGTAACAGTTTTCTATAAGAGTTGGGTATCATGAGATGACCCTAGCCTTATCCAATTCGTTTAGTACGGCCTATTCTTCTACCGAGTCAAATGCCTTTTGATAGTCGACGAATCCAATGTGAAGAGGAACATTGTATTCCCTACATTTCCCCATCAGTGTCCGCACAGTCTGCATATGGTCGGTGGTGCTATAGCCTTTTCTGAATCCCGCTTGTTGTATGGGTTGATAGAAGTCTGATTTTTTACTCAGGCGTCTGGTCAAACACGGAACGGAAGAAAAAGAAGAAGAAGCGTCTGGTCAGGATTTTGCTAAGTAATTTGTACAAGCTAGATAGGATGCTGATGGGCCTGAAATTCGATCGATGTTGCTACAGTCTCCTTTTTTAAATATGATTTTAACCTCGGCGTTTTTCCATGCCTCTGAAATACGGCCTTCCTTCAGACACTTATTGAGCAGAGCAGGATGAGGATTGCTTTTTTCAGTGTTGCTCCTCTTTCTTCTAGCATTTCTGCAGCAATGCGGTCTTTCCCCTGGAGCCTTGCAAATACAGAGAATTTTTGAAAAGTCTACATTTTGGATTTTTTTTGATTTCTTGAAAAAAATTAACACTCTGTTTATTTTTGCATGGTAATGGAAGGTGTGGATGGTGACAGATGTACTGCGACCTGATTAGTTCTATTTGTACCACATCTTCTTCTGCTATCTCAAGGTTTCCTTGTTCATAGAAGACCCTCAAGATTTGGTTCCTTTAGGAATTTCAGGATCTTGAGTGGGTCTGTTCGAGGTATTTCTTCCACAGCCAGCTGGTGTAATCCCAGTGTGTTTAATCTTCTGTGGGGTACAGCATAATACTCCAGCAAGATGTGGTGGAGTGTTTCTGGTTCTTCTTCGCAAAACCTGCAGGTACTGTCCTCTTCTGGGCCTAGCTTCATTAGGTGTTATCTGAGTCGACAATGACCCGTTAGAAACCCCGTTAATGCCTTGAGACTAATTTTGCTGAGGTTAATCAGTGTCTTCGATCTTGCTCGGTTAAAATTGCCGAGGAGATCTTTGGCCTGCCTCAGTCCTGGAAGTCTTTATCAGTGCGTTGCTCTCAGTTCTTCTTTAGCTTTATTAAGTACTTCCGGGACATATGCTTTCCCAAGGCCGCAGAAAGGTTCTGGCCCGATCAGTGGCGCTGATGCTCCTTTTTGTGCAAGAGTATCTGCTTGTTCGTTATCCTCTACTCCGACGTGCCCCGGAACCCAGAGGAAGGTTACCTTGTTATTCCTTCCTAGATCATTGAGCTTTCCTAGGCACTCCAGAACCATCATCGAGTTGATGTTAGATGAGCTCAACGCTTTGATGGCTGCTTGGCTATCGGAAAGGATCGCAATTTCCTTGTTCCGGTATTTCCTGTCGAGGTTAAACTGAATTCACCTTTCTATGGCGTGAATTTCCGCTTGAAAAATGCTAGGGAACTGGCCCATGGGTTCGCAGTATTTGGTGCGAGGCCCGTAGACTCCTGCTCCAGTCCCCTCGAGAGTTATAGATCCGTCCGTATACCATATTATTGTATTCTTTCCCAATGTTTGAATGGATTCTCTGCTCAAATCTCTCTTGGTGCTCAGTTCCATTCGAAATTGTTTTCCGAAACTAAATTTCCTGATGATTTCGTCGGTTGGAGATCGGCGATGTGTGCACTGTCAGTAGGCAGTGAGTCCCTTGCACTGTGTGCTCTCCTTTTAAATCCGGCCTTATCCAACCTGAGATGTGCTCCCCAAACAGTTCTTCTCACCATGATGTGGATTTTTACATAAACTGTGCGCCACCTCAACCGGGACAGTAATTTTTTTGGGTCATTTTTAAATCCTCGCCATTTCTAAACGAAACGACAGATTTTGATGCGGTTTGGACTACCATTGAGCTTAATTTATTGGCTCTTGGTTGATGGGAAAAACTCTAACGTAAATGCACCGACACTCACTATACAGGGTGGAAAAAAGCGCGTACAAAAAAGTAAAATTTTCAAGAAGTCCCCAATTGATCAATTTTTTTTTTGGGTTTGTTTTTAACATAAGGAAGTGTTGCTTATAAGCCAATATCTCGGGACGTTTTTGGCCGTTCCCCAATTAACATCTTGTGACTCAAGAAATATAGATTTATCCAACAAATGCACTCGTTTTGAACTGTCATTTTAAGTCACGTGTAAGTCCCATATTATGTGTTGCATAATTTTAAGTCAATTTTATAACAAAAAGTTTATTAGCAAAACATCATCACATTAACAAAAATCAAAGTATAATGGAGTTACGTGTAACACTATAATAAATAATACATAAATGTTTTGAATGTAACGCTTGTTAACGTTTGCTTCTTCGTTATTTGTCAAATTCAAAATATTTACCTTCCTGTGGTGACGTAGAACTCATAATATTATTCCTGAACCTTGATTTTTCCTTTCTATTACATTGTTACGTTATGTCAATTCACTTTGATTTTTGCAATAGCTGTCAATTTGTCTGGTACCAAACCAAACAATACCAGATAACGGCCATTGTTATGTTGACAGCAGATGATATTTTATTTTGGTGTGTTATTTTCTTTTGTTACGAATACTTACCATAGCGAATCGTAGAAAAAGTATAGTATTCCACATGCATGTAATGGATATTACTCGCACGATAATTGTGTCGCAACCTTCATCTTTGTGAGTAATAACTATCATTACACTATCGTTGAATAATATAGTATTATTTATTATTTTTCTCGCTAGTTGTGCTAAGGAAATAGAATCGTTGGGATCATCTGCAGATGCAATACCGTTCGGACTCGGACTGATCGATTTTTTTATAGCATAATGTTTTTCTTTTATTTTAATGCAGGAACTGTGATCGTTTTTGACTCAGATAAACTATACCACCATAAAGTTTAGATACAGATAACTGATCAGTAAGGTATACTACCAAATTTTCAGAATTATGGTCCATCACAGCGGAGGTTTGTGGTGAAGAGAACACACATCAAAGACACGTATGCTTTCAGTTCATTTTCAGGAACCTGAATAACATTTTCTTTTATTTTGATGAAAAAAAAATTAAAAATCTATTTACATTTTTTATTTGGATAAACCTGTATGTACGTAAATAAAACTTCAAAAATATGTTTTTGGGACAACGTCTCCAAATGTGTTTAGTGGAAACTGCATGACACGAAATAAAAAAACAGCCTGCCCTGATAATGAAAAGTTGAATTTCCAGTACCACAAAACCTACTCTCAAAAACCGGCATCAGCTTCTAATTATTGTCAGTATAGGTACTTATAATCAAATCTATAAGAAAAATACATGTATACATAATATAGCAGTCGGAAACAAACAATTTCTTATTTCTTCATTATACATATAAATATTTCAATGTTTAATAAAGTTGTACTGTAACAGTTGATATCTTTTTTTATCCCTTCCACCATGGAACAAACAATCAATAGACATTCAAATAAACGCTTGACAAGTTTAAGCATAAAACAGCAACAACGCAAAACAGAGAATGCAATATTGTTAAATTGACTTTATTTCCATTATTTGGAAAAGGTCTAGGAGTTCTAGTCACTGATCCTTCCGTTGTACTGGATGACGTAGAAGATGGTTGATCAGGCTCACCGTTGCTTGTAGCACTTCCAGTGGTAGTGCTTACATCAGCTGAACTTGTTGATGCAGGTGATGTAGAAGTTGAAATTACAGAAGTAGTTATGGTCGAAATATCCGCACTACTTGAATCAGCATCAGTTGTAGTTGGTTCATCTTCAGTTGTAGGTAGGTCACTTGTGGTTGGATCTTCACTTGGTTCGTCAGTTGTAATGGGTATATCCGTTACATCGATTGAGTCCATTTGAAGATACCACATATTTGCAATATCCCGTTTAACTACATCGATGTTTCTCACAGTTATTGTTTCTACGTCAATGATGTTTGGTGAATCCTTAAAACTTTGTTGTTCTACTTTACAGGAAACTATATTTGCAAGTTTGGATTTGTAATCGTGGCAAATGTCTTCTGCTTGCCATATATCCGCGCATTTTTCTATGCGTTTTAACTCCTCACCTGCACAATGTTTATTAGTTAAATTTTGTCTACTTTACCTTAGCAAATTAAGGCTAAACCTACCATCTAAATAAGTCAGCACAAGACAGCTCAAATCAGACTGGTCACAAGGGCATTCATCGTTTCCATAATCATAGATGACTCCTAAAAATTAAATATGTCGAAATTATGTCTCTGGTATAACAATTTTTATTAATAAAAAAGTCATATTTGATCAGTGTTCTGTACGTAATAGGCATTTACATTTCTAGTATGGTATATATACAGGGTGCATCAAAAATTGCTCTTCAGTACGCCGCGCGTTGTGGGAAACCACACTTTAAAATCTACAAAAATATTAAAAATAAAATAATATGACCTCTAACTAGGTATTATCAAATAAGATTTTTGTAAAATGGGCAACATCGTTAATGAAGTGAAAAGGTATGATAACTCCTGCTTGAAAAGAGTAAGACATGAAACATAGGAAGGTTAGAATAGTTTGCGTTTATTGAAGGTTAAGCAAGTGCCACATTACAAGCATAGCCTTTTACTATTAGGGAATACAACATATTAGGTTGTAATATAAATAACATTAACAAGTTAAAGAAAATGTTGTTTTTGTCGTTTCATATACAGATGTGTTCTACGTGAATATCGTTTTCTCCTACACGACTTAGCATTTGAGCTGTAACTGTGGTGGTAGAATTTCAAATTCTGTTCATTGGATCTTCAACATTTTGAACAGGTGTTTGGTAGACTAATGTTTTAATATGTCATATCTGAACTCCTTGGTGACCAATTATCTACCCCATTCCATCCAATCCATTTGTCCGGATGTTCAGCATTCAGCCATGTTCGTACTGGAGGAGCAAAATGGGCTGGAGCGCCATTCATTTGTATCCACATGTCTTGTATTGCGCAATAAGCAGATTATCAAGAAGATCCTCTATGCCTGTATTAGCATAGCCAAAGATAGTTTTGCTAGTAATTTTAGCTTCTTTAATAACATTTTCTAGTAACTTTCGTGTTAACTTGATTTCGAATGTTGCAAATGTCTGGCAATTTACCGGGAAAGTTCAAATAAAAAGCATTGAGCGGAAACGCGTCACTGGATTGGGATTGATTTCCAATAAACAAACCTCACACCATATTGAGCAGAGTGGTGTAAGGAATCACCATTTGAAGGGGTAAGTGCAACAAGTGGTTAAGTCACATTTTTCAGTTTCAGAGTTACAGCTGTTTGAAAGTTTTAAAAAGCTCCCACTTCTACATTTTTAATTATCACTATATGCATTTTTTTAAATAAAAAGTATACCTTTGAGCAATATAGTGACATCCAACAAGTAATCAAAAGTTAAGTCTAGTTAAGACTAGAAGAAGAACTAAAACTTTGCAGTCTTTCGTTGTGAATGTGTGAAAGTGATACTTTCCTGCACGCTGACTGAAGTTACCCAATCGAGCGTAGCGAGTTTGGTTATCAGTCGAGTGCGGGGAAGACACTTTCCGCACGTGATAGGAACATTATTTTTTCTACGAGCGTTTCCAATATTTTGAAACAACAGTAATTAAAAATAATTAATAAATTGAAATTGAAAGTGAAATTTTTAATAATAGGGAACTTAACAATTACGTCTAATCTACTTATTACTAATATTAATAACAAATGAATAATTATTCGAATTTTGTAAATTTATAGCCGAAGTTAACTGATGTGATAACTGTTTATCATGGGGATCCATACAACCTGAGCTCTTATCCATACTTGCTATTTTCACTGGAGCTGCTAAGGCTCTTAGTTGTTCTTCAGCAAGCTTCAAAGTCAGGATTTTGTTGCATAATGTTTTTTTCTGATTTTCCTATTCTTTTATGTAAGTTTCTGCCACCGATGTGGATTTCCATTCTCCAAGTCGTTTGATATTTGTAATTTTTTCCCCTGAATCAGCTAAAAATGTTGCAGAAGAGCGGCGAAAACTGTGTCCGGTATAGCGTTCTGGATCCGGAAGTCGTAAGTAGGCAGCGATTTTGGATGGGATTAGTATTAGCGCCTACGCATTGTACAATGCATTTTCTGTTTGGATATTTTACAAAAAATCGACGATAAGGGGTACTTGAAGGCCGCAGACTAGCGTACCTACCTTCTGTACAAATTTAAGTAACTTTCATTGTTAATCTCTTCGGAAATTATAAATGATCTTGAAGAATGATTTTTTGAGTCTATCTTGGGCAAGTCTCGATCTAAGCACGACCGAAGTACGTCTTTAGAGGTTGAATTAGATTTATAAAACAAATAACTGTTCTTGAGTATGAATCAAGTCAAAGCATGATCGAAGCATCGTTTATAAATACGGGCATTAGTTATTTTGATAAACTCCAGAAAATGTTGTCCATTTAAGCAGTAAAGGATATAAACTGAACCTAAATTACGATTTCCCAAAATTCCTACCCATACGTAGACACTGAATCTTTGCTGATGATGATGTTGATGAAAAACGTGCAGATTTTCTAGCCCGTAGTTGTGTTGGTTAAATATGTTGGAAAAGATGACCTCGTCTATCCACAAAAGTTTTGATACACAAATATTGTTTTCAGCCGCTCTTCCTAGAAGCCAATTATTGCAAAAGTCGATACGACGTTGAAAATCTTCTGGGAGCAACGTTTGTACTTTAGTATAGTGATATAGATAATACCCTTCTCTTTTTATAAGTCTATGAACAGTTCTGTGAGATAATCCCAATTCTTGTACAATCTTCTAATGCTTCTAATTGGAGCATATTCTAGAGTTTCTATAATATTTTGCTCTATTTGGGGAGTTAACACAGCACGGGCGCGACCTCTCTCTAACTAGAATAACCAAACCTGTTCTCTCATGCATTCTCTCAAATTAGAATCATATCAACATATTTGTAATTGGAATACATTTTTGAAAAGCTTGTTAATTTTTGTCACTGACGTTAAAATGAAAATAGTCATGAAAGGTGAAAAAATATAATTCTAAAGGTAAAAGATCGAAGGTAATTTGTTGGCTTTTGACATTATGGCCAAGTTTTTTTTATCTATTAATGGTTAAAACTAGGTAGTCCAAATAAATTTATTTTTGCGAGGTCATAATTAAAGTTGATGATGGTTATCAAAAACAGAAACGTCGGACTTCAAATGTGATGTTGTCATGTTTTTCAGGGAGAAAATTGAAAGGACCAAGTGGGAATTACTGTAAATTACTTTCATCAACAAAAAAAAACAAATTTTTTTGTATTAAATTGCAGGACTGAAGAATGTCATATGATACATCACTGTAAGCAGAAAAAAAGCTCTAATCGAAAATGAAAAAATCTAATATGGCGCTCAGAAGAAAAATGTCAGTTGTTGATGGTAACCGAAAACCGCAAATATGATATTGCCACTTTGTAAAGGAGGAAAAGAGGCAATGGTGAGGTATCATTTATTTTAAGTTATCTCATCAAATAACTTAACAACAAAAAAATTAAAAACTATTTTCCACAATTTTGATTTATTTCGGTTTTCTCCGGAAGTAATAGGAATTTTTGAGAGTTTAAGACGGCATTTTATTAAAATCCAATTTGCGCAATTTTGCCATGTATATGTGTACCAACCAACTATGTATCTTTTACCGTGTTCGAGATTCCCATACTTAACACAAAATTATGGCACCCTGTATTATAGTAAAAATTAACTAACAGTAACTATACAAGTTTGAAATGTTTTCAATTTCAAGTTAATACATGTTATGAAAATTCTGCACTTGATTACCAATCCTGCAGAGAAAAGACGATATCAGCGAACTAATGTTTATTTCTAAGTAAGACATAATTGAAGCAGCAGCATTAAATACTAATTAAAAAAAGCTATTGTTCACTTTACCTTTGCAATTGTTTTTGTATAATAAAACTAAAAACAGTGTTGTCCTATAGAGTGCAAACTGCTGCATTCTTAAAAAACACACTGCACAATGTAACTATATGAACCACACACAAGAATGTATAACATATCTGATAGCAACTTGCCAGAGAAATAATATTAGTTTCTATAATGCGACGCTGATTATCTGATGCTGATAACAACATCTAAACGTGAGCTTATTTTCGCTTTACTCAAAGGCTAGATTATAATTTATATGATCTATTATAGATATAAGAGAAATAATATGTCATTTCACAGAGATAATGATGTACTAAATGGATAATGTAACTATCTAAATTAAGCGATTGTCTGACAGAGCCAAAAATGATTTTGTTTCGTCAATAGTGTACAGAAATGTACAGCCGGTCCATTTTTCGGCTGCTTTTCTTCCTATACCTGCATTTTTGACGTCTCCAGCCCTTCTCAAACGCTGTGATTTTATTGATTTGACTACATAAAAGAGCAGGATACAAAATGGGGAACACTTACTTCACTGTTTTGTCTGCTACGCAGATGATGCGGTGCTCATTGCGGATTCTGAAGACGACCTTCGGAGATTACTTCACTTCTTTAATCAATTAGCAAAACAATTAAATATGGTCATTAACACATACAAAACCAAATGTCTCGTATCATCAAAAGAGCCAACAAGATGCAAACTGGAGATTGATCAGAAAATTGTAGAACAAGTAAATCAGTTCAAATACTTAGGAGCTGAGATAACAAGTTATGGAAATCTACAGAATGAAGTCAGAGAACAAACTATGAAGGCGTCGCGAATATCAGGATGCCTAAGAGACATTGTATGGAAAAACAAATACCTCAACACAAGTAGTAAAATAAGAGTATATAAATCGACAATCAGACCTGTCATAACGTATGCAGCCGAAACAAGACCAGACACATCGAAAACATTACAAATGATGCAAACGGTTGAAATGAAAATAATAGAAGTTTACACTGAAAAACACTACACGACAGAATCAGAAGCGAAGATCTTAGACAACGGAGCGAGATGCAAGACATAGGAAGGTGGGTAAGACAGAGAAACGAAACACGTAAACAGAATGGAAGACAATAGACTTGTAAAAATCGCAATAACAAACAATCCTGTCGGAAAACGAACCCAAGGCAGACCTCTAAAATGCTGGAAAGAGTGCTAATAAGACAAAACAGGCATTAGGGTACCTAAATGGACACCCATTTTAGAAATAAAGAACAAGAAGAAGACTACATCTGGCTTTTGGTCTTGATGGACTTTTGCATTCGTCATGCAATATTGGCCCGTGTTTGAATCTTTGATGGGATCAAATATTCTTATCAGGATATTCCTTTCAAACCGCTTTAGTAAAAGCTCGATGCGTTTTGTATGGGTCCAAGTTTTACAGACCTAGCAGATGGCCGGTTTGATTACTGCCTGGTACCCCCTCAGTTTTGAAACTCTTCACATCGTTTTGGATTGCATGAAGGAAAGCTAAAGCTATGTCTAGCAATGGCAATGTTAACAACAAAAAAGATATCGATGGCTCTCACACTGATTTCCGCTGCCATACTCTAAATAGTTTCATTGGGAATAACTTGTTTTTGGACAAACTATACTGATTTACATTTTCTCAAATATTTTGACCCTTTGTCTGGGGGTTCATTTTTAAGTTTTTCAAACTTTTTATAGGTCGTCATCTATTGGTAGTTTTACCTTATTACATTTTGTGAATAGTTTAATTTCTTTATAAGAAGGATTAGTTATATGCTGTATTAAATTTAAATTTAAAGCAGACATTTTATTCCAAACTTTGTTAAAACATTTTTTACCCGTAAATAAAAACACAGACCCTAAACCATATACATAAATGTAAATGTATAATCCACAACGTAAACATTGTTTCGGCCATGAAAATTGCAAAAGAAATATGTGATATGATTAAACTCGATTGTTAAAACCCAGGTCAAAAGCACATATGGAAATATATGGAAATGATAGATGCGGCAGCTGCTAATGAGTTCGTACTTGATAGAAGACTTTTAGATAAAGGACTTGTCATCACCATACCCTATAATGACACTTCTTGTAAAGACGTGGTTAAAAAAGTAGACTTAGATTTTGAAGAAGACACATTACAAGATTATATTTACTCCCCAATCAATATAATCAAGATTACATGACTAAACAGAAGAGCTCTTAATAAAGACTACAAAGAGGATGACCCAAATAGCCCCAAATTTGTATATCTAAAAACCAGTTCTATTTTAATTACCTTTGATGGGACATACCCTACCAAAGAAAATCAAAGTTTTTAATATTCATAGAGATGTCGTTCCTTACATCCCACCTGTCACCCAATGCTATGCATGCCTGCTGTATGGTCACACAAAAAAAAATATGTAAAGGTAAACCGAAATGCTTTATATGTACGGATTCAGATCACCAAAGTGCCCCGGGAGTGGCCAGCGTATGCATAAGGACACACTTCGACATGAAAACAATGCCCAGGATATAAAAGGCAAACCCAAATTAAAAAACTAATGGTATTTGAAAACATAACCTACCAAGAAGCCAACGATAAGTGCCCTATGCAATACACCAATGAAAGAGACTTAGAAGACCAGTATAACCCAAGAGAACACCGTCCCCTTCAGGAAACTAATAGAATAGCCATAATGCAAAGAAGGGAGGTAGTAGAGCAGCAGCCGGGATTTAAAAGAACATATGATCAAGTAGTTCGAAATCATGCTAAGAAACGAAACACCCAAGATGCACAGCCTTATAATAAAAGTAAGCATAATGAAGCACTTCTAAACCCCAATGGGAGAAGCCCACCATATAAAGAGAGGAAAAACCCAAGAACTCAAGTAGAACCCATTAATACAACAAGACAAACAACATATACACCCTAAACCCAACAGACTTTGCCAACTAGTGCAGATCATCGACAACAAAACAGAATGTTCTCTACAAAAGAGGTAATAACGAAATATTTTAAGGAAATGCCTAATAACACAATTCAGCTTATTGTCAAAACATGAATGCCAATTATTATAAACAGCCAGGAAATACAGGATGACCAAATGGGATCTGATAGCGAATTCTAACTAAATAGTAAATAATGTATAGATGTTCTCAAGAGAAATCAGGAAATCATGACAAGAAATTTTGCAATGGAATATTCGGAGCCTAGTAAGTAATAAACATGCACTACTTTCTCTCATTGGGGAATACAACCCACAAATAATAGCACTGAATGAAACAAAAATAATAAAAACATTTACATTAAGGGATACAATATTATTAGGAATGATTGGGTGGATGGATACGGTGGTGTTGCCATACTGGTCCAAAAACATATCTCATAAAAGAATATCAAGAAGGCCTTAATTCTCACCGACTCCAAGAGTGTCATACAAAAAGTGGATGACAATACCATAAACCCGAAAATGATCATATCACTTTAAAAACAAAAATACTTTTAATTGAAGCAAGAGATGCAGGATTTGAGATTTCTTTGGCTTGGATACCAAGCCATTCCAAAATAAACAGGAATGAAAATGTGGATCAATTTGTAAAATTAGGGAGAAACCTCAATGTTCCTTTGCAACTAGACCTGGACATAAGACATATCTTGCCTTACACAAGTCAAGAATTGATGGATAGAAAAAGGAATGAGATGCAAAGTGACTTCAAAATAATAGGGATACATTATGTGGGAAAGAATTATGCCTTAAACCGAGTGCCTTGGTTTACCATTATAAGAATGTGACCAGGACATTGCCTAACTAAGGAACATCAATTTAGAATTGGGGTGGCAGATTCCACATTTGGTGAATGCGGAGCAATCGAAGACTTGAATCACATATTTTTCCAATGCTCTATCAACTATGATGGAGTCTTTGACCTTTATAGAGACCTGCAGAGTGGGGGTGTATCATCCCCCATGGGTTTTCCTAGTCTGATTAAGAGCCTAACAAACATGTTAATCAACCGACTTAATAAATACATAATTTTTTATGAAATATCCATTTGATGTAGAATAAGAATGATAATAATAACGCAAAATAATAATAATAAACTAATAGTTTTAATTAAAAAAAAACACATATGTTTGTACTTAAACTGATTTAATTGTTATAGAGATCTAGGGATTAAGATAGTATGATTGTAGACAAATGATCTTAAATGCCTTTCTTATATTGTTTGTAGATGAGGTTCTTGGACCCATTTTACTCTCAGCCAATAGTTGTGTTGTCCTCCTTTGTTGTGTTGTCTTTCTAACAATCAGCACCGTACGCACCGCCCATATCAAGGCGGAAGCAAAGCTCAGAAACCACACAATACAACCAATTGATTTGTATACCGAAGCACCAAGAGGCCTGCCTGGTGATGGCCTAGAGTCAGACAAATCCTAGGCAGAAAGAAAACCCCTGGCAAATTGCCCCATAAAGGAAGCAGAAGCCATATTCCCCTAGTTAGATAGGGGATTCAGGAAGGAAGGAAAGAAACACCTACTGTCACTGTGTATTCGTGCTTTACTCTATTCGTTGCTGTCGTTCTCTTTGCGTATCTTGGCTCCAAGATATTTAAACTGTCTGGAGCATTCAAAGTTATAAGTGTGCATCGTTATATTCTGACCGTTTCTGTCCCTGGTTGGTTTTCGAGTAATGTGCATATACCTGGTTTTTTCCTCGTTGATGTTCTTATTCCTCTTCTAATTTCAAGAATCTTTCCTTCCCTATTTCCGACAGTACTTTTTCAGACCGCGTCAATATCGTCCGCGAAGGCCAGGATCATCTGGAACCCCTGATTAGTAAATACTACCGTGGTGATCTCCGTCACCATAATAGCCCTATCTAGGCCACGTTAAAGAGTAGAAGCGACAGTCCGTCTCTTTGTCTCAATCCACTCATGATAAGATCTGTCCTATGATATTGATTATAATCACTTGTGAGGTGGATATGTGTTTAGGGGTATTGTGAGATTTTAGCAAATTAATATTATAATTAGTGCCCGATTTGTTCCATAAATAACCATAGTATGGGTGTAGAGAGTGGCACCACCAACTCAATGTAGAATGCACATCCATAAGCATTCTGTTGAACTTATTCCGGAATGGTTCATGATAGAACAGAAAGTCAGTGATAGTGTACTATGTCAACTATGTGCCTTATTAAAGTTTATGTGATGTTTTGTATCAGGAATCACTAGATCTGTCAAGTTATCTGGAAGCAGCAAACTCTATTTAACAGACCAGCCAACTCTCATGGAGGATTTTAAGGACATTGTCAACTTTAATAATAGGCCTTGTTGAATAAGGCTACAAGACCTTAAATCTAAGGTAATCGTAGGTATTACACTTAGCTTAGATTAATTTCTTTATTTTTATTTATTTACTGTCAGAATGCACCCCAATATGTTACCTACATATTGGGGTGCATTGGTAACAGCATTTTGCAGTGGTATTTATTATATCAATAACTAAGTTAATGTAATAAATGAATAAATATTAAGTATGTAAAACTGTGTCTTATTTAGTCAACAAAGTAACAAAAATTGGTTAATTAGCATAAGACATTGTAGAAATAAAGTCTCAACTTTCTACTATAGGTGGGTACACGCGCCCTTAAATTTGTCTCAGAGGTTTGTATAAGGAGGTAAATGTATAACTGATTTTTCTTTTAGAGTAAGACCACTTTTTTGTGTGGTGAGTCAGTAAACCCAACTAGCAAGTTTCAACTAAATCTAGGTTAGGTAAGTATATAAAATCTGCTACGCTGAACATTGCAAAACACTGGTCATACAATTAACTAACTTACCTTAGTGGGTACCGAAACAAATACGTTTAGCTGGACGGTGCCTTATTTGCAGAGGTACCCATCTAAAAGGTTATCCCGTGCTCTGTAATCTTCTTTAGGGTGATACACTCTAAAATGTGTAACTGAAAAGTAGAGCGTTTAATTTAGGCGGTTCATCTTAAAAAGGTTCACCCTCCCTTTAGCGTGTGGCGATCAAGTTGTGTAGCTGAAAGGCGGAGCGTACTTGATCCCATACTTAAAAGACTCCTTTAGATAACCCCGAAGGGCACCTGCCTCCAAGAGTCGTTCTTTCCATGATATTAACAGGAAAAGGACCAATGTAAATGGAGAATTAATTGATACAATAAATTGGGTTATGTAATTGTGTATACTGTCGTCTCACTTCTTCGCTTCTTCCACACCAACAAAACCATCTCAGCACGTATCCTAACATTTACGTAGCAATTCATCTATTTTGTTTGTAAAATTGGTTCTTAGTTGTAAATTGTAACAAATAGCAAAGGGTCCACTGGCCTGTATCAAAGAAAATTTACTCCAGAATACCATAACAGTGGACAGTGGCATTGCTTTGGAATTTAGAATGATACTAATAAGGGTCCTGTGATACAATAAGCTATACTTTTACAATTTGTTTTACCTCCAATTTTCGAAATATTAGAGGCCATTTTGCGTCTAATAGTCAATATTATATAAGTCAGCCTACAATATTGAAAAAAAAAACAGGTTGCTGGAACAAACAGTGCTCTACAACTTTTATCTAAGACGGTTATTTTAGTTAAATGAATCGTATAGGCACATAACCAAATTATTTCTCCTATATGTTAATCTCCTATATCCAGAGTTGTCCTGAACAGATGCCACACTTTCCATGATGCTCACAAGATGGCATTCCATAAGGCTGCTCTACATAACTTGGGTAATAATTTGTGAAGCCAAAAGACTCCAGATATAGCTGAATGGTCAAAATTTCATATAATTGAACTGCATAATAAATTGTTGGAATCTGTTTGGGATAGCGATATCAGTAATGTTAATGTATTGGCAAATAGGTTTGTGGATGATGTTCAGAATATTTTAAATGTTATGTGTGCTGTAAAAGTGAATGTATTTAAGCAAAAATATGTTAATAAGGTCTGGATAACAGATGATATTAGGGAATGTATGGAAATTAGGGATAATTTATATGTGCGTGCTGTTAATGAAGGTAATGATGGGGTATGGCGAGATTAAACTGGAAAAAGAACAATATTATAAGCAAGTTATTGATAACAATAAAAATAATCCACGGGAAATGTGGAAAAAACTTAAGTTATTGTTATCTGGAAGCAGCAAACTCTATTTAACAGACCAGCCAACTCATTTTATTTTAAGGACATTGTCAACTTTAATAATAGGCCTTGTTGAATAAGACTACAAGACCTTAAATCTAAGGTAATCATAGGTATTAAGTAACAAGACGTCAAAGTGCAAACATGGAGGCCCAATTTGCAGCTATTATGGCAATGCTTGAAAAACAAGAGGGAAAACATGAAAGGATTCGACAACAAGACAAGGAAGAACAAGAAAGGATTCGACAAGAACAAGAAAGGATTCGACAACAAGAGAAGGAAGAACAAGAAAGGATTCGACAACAAGAGAAGGAAGAACAAGAAAGGATTCGACAACAACAAGAAAGAATGCTACAACAAGATATAGAAATGCGTCAAGAAGATAGAGAGCGGCAAGAAAAACGTAACGTAGAAATATTGAACGTTCTAGCACGGAACAAGACAGAAATCCAAGAGTATGTAACCCATAGTCTCAATGATGTTCGGGAGGACATTAATAAAATTCAGAACGATGTTCGGGAGGACATTAATAAAATTCAGAACGGTGTTCGGGAGGACATTAATGATGTTCGGGAGGACATGAATAAAATTCAGAATGATGTCGAGATAAAGCTACGCGACTTAGAGCGGAAAATTGACAGCAGAGGAGCCAGCTCTACAGTGATCACCGGAAACAAGATCAAGCCTCCCACATACGATGGTCAAACTTCATGGGCAACGTACCAACTCCAATTTGAGGCCGCTGCAAATGCAAATCGATGGAGTAACGAGGAAATGGCTGTAGCACTGGTGGTGGCATTACGAGGACCTGCATTGGAGCTGTTACAGACTCTGCCTATCGCCCAACAAAGCAACTATGACGCATTAGTAGCTGCATTAGAACGACGTTATGGGGATCAGCATAGGAAAGGAGTGTACCAAACACAATTAAAGGCAAGACTGCAGAAAACTGGTGAAAATTTACAAGAGTTGAGGCCGAAATTCGTCGCCTTGTGCATCTGCTTACCCAGCCGTCCCGGATGAAATCCAAGAAGAACTTGTGGCACAGTGTTTTGTAGATGGGATTCGAGATCTGGAAGTAAAGAAAATGCTGAAGATGTTTCAAAGGAAGCAACAGCAGCGAATTACTAGTTCGAGCGCTGGAAGTTGAAGCTGCGTGCAATGACTTAAAGCCAAGGATCAGGGCCGTGACTATTCAAGAGGAGAGAGAACCGCCAGCCGATCATGCTGCTACACCAATGAATAAAATTGAATCAATGTTCGGCCAAATAGTGCAACAAATGGCAGCATTAGCAAATGGCCAGTCCACACAGTTGAACGGTCACGCCCGATCACTAGAGTGGAGTGTTATCGATGCGACGTACGGGACACATCAAACGAGATTGTCGAGTAAGGATACCGTCCCGCTCTCCAACGAGGGACGTACAACCATCCAGGAGGGACCAGGAAAACTCCCACTAGTCAACATTACGGGGCGAATGTTCACTAGCGAAGACAAAGCCCCAGAATTATCTCCATCAGAAGCCTGGGTAGATCAATGGGAAGCCTGAACGTAGATGGAAAGGTGGATGCGATGAACGTTACTTTTTACTTTGGATACCGGTGCGGCAGTATCTTTGATCCGGTCAAACCTTGTGGATAAAAGTCAAATTAAGCCTTTACGAAGAAGTATTCTCCTGCGCACTGTGACTGGAGAATCGGCTAAAGTTTTAGGAGAAATAACAGTCAAGATTTGCCTTGGAATTCTCGTCAAAAATGTCTTCAGTAGATTTGGTGTGCCGTTGGAGTTACACTCTGATCAGGGACGAAACTTTGAGTCCAAGCTCTTTCAGAGGCTCTGTGACCTGCTAGGCATTAGGAAGACCCGAACAACGCCGCTTCATCCTCAGTCGGATGGCATGGTCGAGAGATTTAATAAGACCATAGAGCAACATCTCTCAAGGTTGTTGATCAGCATCAGAAAGATTGGGACCAGCATATTCCGCTCTTCTTGATGGCTTATAGAGCAGCAGTCCACAACTCAACGGACAGTCACCATCTAAAGTTCTGTTTGGTCGAGAACTGCGACTTCCATGTGATGTGGTGTTCGGATCTCCAACAGGCCAAAGCACGAACATTGAGAACTACGTTGACGAGTTGCAAGACAGATTACTGAACATCCATGATCTGGTCAGGGAAAGTTTGAATCTAACTAGCGACAAGATGAAAGCTCGTTATGATCTGAGGGCCAATTCGGGAGGGTTCCAGAAGGATGATAAAGTTTGGTTGTTTAACCCTCAGAGGAAGAAAGGCAAATCACCGAAATTAACACCTGTTTGGGAGGGACCTTACAATGTGGTAAAAAGGTTAAACGACGTCGTGTACAGAGTCCAACGCAGCCCCAAAGGCAAGATGAAAATTGTCCATCTGGACAGACTCAAGAAATACCAGGGATTAGATGAAGCGGATCGGGACGATCAGCTTTAAGAAGGGGGCAGTGTTACGGTCTGGGCCTACTATGCTCGATACTTCTTAACGAGCGCTCGCGTCGGGATGAAACCGATGCGCCGCAATATCTGGCCGGGCGCGTATTAAAGTAGGCCACAGTTAAGCGCTACCTGGAAGATTCTTGAATGGTCAAGGCAACCCGCGAAGCGTTTCGCGGTCATTCTAGAACGTGGTTTGCGAATATAAAAGACGCGGTGTCAACCGCAGTAGTAGTGAATTTGGGAACGCGGATAAGTTTAAATAGCGGAATAATTGTGGAATTGTAGTAGTGTTTTTAGTAGCTGTGTTAATTATTGTACGAAGTGTTTTGAAGTGTAATAAATTTATTAATCGTTGAGTTAAATTGACTTAGTGTGAACCCACGGGAAAATCGTAACAGTATTATACTTAGCTTAGATTCATTTCTTTATTTTTATTTATTCACTGTCAGAATGCCTTGAACGACAACCCGAACTTACCAACTGTTAAAGAATGCACCCCAATATGTTACCTACATATTGGGGTTCATTGGTAACAGCATTTTGCAGTGTCTTATTTAGTCAACAAAGTAACAAAAATTGGTGAATTAGCAAGTCTCAACTTACTACTGTAGGTAAATACACGCGCCCTTAAATTTGTCTCAGAGGTTTCTTTAGGTAAGTTTATAACTGATTTTCCTTTTTTGAAAGACCACTTTTTTGTGTGGTGAGTCAGTAAACCCTACTAGCAACGAAGAAATTGTTTACATACTGTCACATAATGCGGGTTCGTGCCTTTCTGAGTAAATCAACATTTTCCGTTCCTGAACGTTCCAAGGCTTATTCAGCTGAATTGACAAGTTTCAACTAAATCTAGGTTAGGTACGGATATAAAAAAATATAATGATGGGGTATGGCGAGATTAAACTGGAAAAAGAACAATATTATAAGCAAGTTATTGATAACAATAAAAATAATCCACGGGAAATGTGGAAAAAACTTAAGTTATTGTTGCCTGGAAACAAACTTCAGCACCTGAAACAATTAATTTTGAGGAACAAATTATATCTGACCATTTGTCAATTGCCCAAAGCTTTAACAATTACTTTCTTGAGAGCATTGATGTTATCATTAGTAACATTCCTGACTCTGCTTTGATGGGGGAGCTTCCGGTGGCAGCTCCTTGTGTGGCTGAGAAATTTGATCGGTTTAAATCTTTGTCCATGACAGATCTGAAACGTATCTTGAATGATTTGAAGGACGTTGGGGGGGGGGGACTAGTGGAATCTCCAAACGTATTTTGTGTGATGTTTGTTGTGTGGCTGCTGATAGGCTTTTGGATGTTGTGAATACATCTCTGATAAATGGTGTTTTTCCCGATGAGTGGAAGGTGTCAACGGTTTTTCCCGTTCCTAAGGTTGCGGGCACTGTTCTCTGCGGTGAGTTCAGGCCTATAAACACTGTCGAAACTTATGAAAAGGTTTTGGAGTTGGCTGTTAAAAAGCAAATACAAGAGCACTGTGATAGAAATAATATTATAGCAAAAAATCAGTCGGGCTTTCGAGAACGCCACTCATGTGAAACTGTTGTTGTCAATATGTGTGACATCTTTAAAAGAGAGTTGGATAAAGGTAATTTCGTTTTGGCAGTGTTCTTGGATTTTAAGAGAGCGTTTGAGACCGTGGACAGAGGATTGTTGTTGCGTAAACTGAGTAACATGGGCTTTGGTGGTGCAGTTTTGGGATGGTTTACTTCGTATTTGCAGAACAGGAGACAAAAAGTCAAATTTCGGAATTGTTTGTCTGATGAAATAAATGTAGGGTATGGATTGCCACAGGGAACCGTTTTGGGTCCACTGTTGTTTCTCTTATACGTGAATGACATTGTCAAGGTTGTTCGTATTTGTAGGGTAGGGTATGTGTAGGTGCAACAAAGGATGAATGATGACTTACAGAAACTGTTTCAATGGCTTTGTGTTAACAAGTTGTGTGTGAACACATCAAAGTCAAGTTCTGTTTGTTTGGCAGCAAGTATAACTTAAGACATGTGAATGTGAATAGTATAAACATAGTCATCAATAATACCACCATCAAGCACGAGCAGCAGGTTAAATATCTGGGAGTGATTCTGGATTCCGGCCTAAAATTTCACGACCATGCAGATTACGTAACACGAAAATTTTTAAGAAAGTTGGTTTTATTTCAAGGATGGGCAGACAGTTCTCACTCGAAACTAAGCTTCTTTTGTATAATAGCCTGGCGGCACCACACCTGCAGTTTTGTTCCACCCTGTTGTATGGTTTACCTGCTTTTAAGATTAGTGCGATCCAGATTGTTCAAAATCGTGCAATGAGGACAATATTAAAGTGCAACAGATATACACCCATTTCGACGATGCTCGGCGTTTTGAATATTTTACCGGTGAGACAAAAAATTTTATATGATGTGCATGTTTTTATGTTTAAGATTAAAAATAAGATGTTACCGTCGTATATTTGTGAAAGATTTACGTTTTTTAAGATGTTCACCGGTATGATACTAGAGGTTCTTCTGGGATTTTATATTGTCTGATTCGTGTAAAACTGGTCAATGGGCCTCCCCACATATCATAAATTTTTGTTTTAAATGACTGGAATCGAAAGAATAGGATCAAAAAACTAATTTTTATATTCTTGAAGAAAAAAATTATGGTTGTAAACGTTCCTACATTAGTTTGAATTTGTCCATTAAATTTAAAGATCTGTTTTGGCGCGCATGTGAGTACGTAAATCTGGGCGATTTTATTGGCTGTTGCACGCCATCTGTTTCACTTCGTGTCGCTGATTGGTTGATAGTGTAGTACGTCACGGCGGCGGGCGTTTTAAACATGAGATTAATGTAGTTTTTATCATCATTTTTTTTCTATTTAGACTTAATATTTTTGAAAACAAAAAAAATACGGGTATAATATTTTCAATCCGTCTTTGTAGTTATGAAATAAAAAAAATTGTGGTACAGGCCATTGTATAATTCTATGTTATATAAAGGACTGCAGGAATTTAATATGTTACCGAATCATATTAAAGATTGTAGCAACCTCGAGAATTTAAAAACAATTAATTAGAGAAAAACTTTTTGTAGTTTTTATATTGTGATTCCTATGTATTTTTTTTAAATTTATTTTAAGTTTTTTATACCCTTTGTAATTGTTTTTGTATATAGCATTATGCTAAATAAATCATTATTCTATTCTAATAAATAAATTATGACAAGGCATACAGCTTACGTTAGATACTTGTTGGTATGCGTTTATTAATATTTGTAATTATACATTTCGTAAAAAAATCCTAAAAATAATTATAAAGTTATAACAAGTTTCGTACATATATAGAACACAAAAATCCTAAATAACAACTGAGTTGGACAAGCTATTTAAAATGCCTCTACTAGGCGTTGTTACAATGTTATCATTAGGGTCGGTAGTACTGTTAGTTACCGGTACGACAGTAACAGTTGTACCGTTTGTTGTTTCGCTCGTACTGTTCGTAACGGTGCGACAGTAACAGTTGTACCGTTTGTTGTTTCGCTCGTACTGTTCGTAACAGTGCGACAGTAACAGTTGTACCGTTTGTTGTTTCGCTCGTACTGTTCGGAATAGGTGAAGCAGTAATACAGTTGTACCGTTTGTTGTTTCGCTCGTACTGTTCGTAATAGGTGAAGCAGTAACAGTTGTACGTTTGTTGTTTCGCTCGTACTGTTCGTAACAGGTGCGACAGTAACAGTTGTACCGTTTGTTGTTTTCGCTCGTACTGTTCGTAACAGGTGCGACAGTAACAGTTGTACCGTTTGTTGTTTCACTCGTACTGTTCGTAACAGGTGCGACTGTAACAGTTGTACCGTTTGTTGTTTCGCTAGTACTGTTCGTAACAGGTGCGACAGTAACAGTTGTACCGTTTGTTGTTTCGCTCGTACTGTTCGTAACAGGTGCGACAGTAACAGTTGTACCGTTTGTTGTGTCGCTCGTACTGTTCGTAACAGGTGCGACAGTAACAGTTGTACCGTTTGTTGTTTCGCTCGTACTGTTCGTAATAGGTGAAGCAGTAACAGTTGTACCGTTTGTTGTTTCGCTCGTACTGTTCGTAATAGGTGAAGCAGTAACAGTTGTACCGGTTGTTGTTTCGCTTGTACTGTTCGTAATAGGTGAAGCAGTAACACGTTGTACCGTTTGTTGTTTCGCTCGTACTGTTCGTAATAGGTGCGACAGTAACAGTTGTACCGTTTGTTGTTTCGCTCGTACTGTTCGTAACAGGTGAAGCTGTAACAGTTGTACCGTTTGTTGTTTCGCTCGTACTGTTCGTAATAGGTGAACAGTAACAGTTGTACCGTTGGTGTGTTTCGCTCGTACTGTTCGTAATAGGTGCGACAGTAACAGTTGTACCGGTTGTTGTTTCGCTAGTACTGTTCGTAATAGGTGAACTGTAACTGCAGTTGTACCGTTTGTTGTTTCGCTCGTACTGTTCGTAACAGGTGCGAGCTGTAACAGTTGTACCATTTGTTGTTTCGCTAGTACTGTTCGTAATAGGTGCGACTGTAACAGTTGTACCGGTTGTTGTTTCGCTCGTACTGTTCGTAACAGGTGAAGCAGTAACAGTTGTACCGGTTGTTGTTTCGCTCGTACTGTTCGTAACAGGTGAAGCTGTAACAGTTGTACCGTTTGTTGTTTCGCTCGTACTGTTCGTAACAGGTGAACAGTAACAGTTGTACCGTTTGTTGTTTCGCTAGTACTGTTCGTAACAGGTGCGCAGTAACAGTTGTACGTTTGTTGTTTCGCTCGTACTGTTCGTAACAGGTGAAGAGTAACAGTTGTACGGTTTGTTGTTTCGCTAGTACTGTTCGTAATGGTGAAGCTGTAACAGTTGTACCGGTTGTTGTTTCGCTCGTACTGTTCGTAATAGGTGAAGACAGTAACAGTTGTACCGGTTGTTGTTTCGCTCGTACTGTTCGTAATAGGTGAAGCAGTAACAGTTGTACCGTTTGTTGTTTCGCTCGTACTGTTCGTAACAGGTGAAGCTGTAACAGTTGTACCGTTTGTTGTTTCGCTCGTACTGTTCGTAATAGGTGAAGCAGTAACAGTTGTACCGTTTGTTGTTTCGCTAGTACTGTTCGTAACAGGTGCGACAGTAACAGTTGTACCGTTTGTTGTTTCGCTCGTACTGTTCGTAATAGGTGAAGCAGTAACAGTTGTACCGTTTGTTGTTTCGCTCGTACTGTTCGTAACAGGTGCGACTGTAACAGTTGTACCGTTTGTTATTTCGCTAGTACTATTCGTAATAGGTGAAGCAGTAACAGTTGTGCCGTTTGCTGATTCGGTAGTATTGTTAGGAGCGGCGGTAACTGTTGTACTATTTGTACTAGTGTCAGTGCTGTTTGCTTCATTTGATGATGTTGAATTAGTGGTGGCATCGCTTTGATTAAATTCTGATCCAATGACTAACCGACTTTCGCTTCCTTCCGTCTTTACGAGCGAAAATATTACGTCCTCATCTTTGTCGTTTCCATTCAAGTTGATGGTATCTCCATGTGCTAAAAAAAATTGTCACTTAAATAACAATTCTGAGTAATCATATAGATACTTTACTGTGTCATACGATGAAAGACTTATCGATATTGACATAATATACAGGCTGTTACAAATTCGATGCATTAGCATTGCTATCTCAGAAACTTTAGTTGATAGAGCTTTAGTTGAATGGAAGAAAGTTGCGCATTTTATTGCTAAATAATTTGGTAAAAAACTTCCGAAAATATCCGACAAAATCGAAAAAGTCAAATTTCTATTTTATTTTTTTACCACTTTAATATTGAAGTTTTTTGAAAATCAATGGCACCTTCTGGAGGCACTTTTTTATGCTCTTCAAGAAAATAGTTGTTAGTTTTCAGCTCCGACGTTTTTTTTTTTACATATCATCATCAACTTCAATTTTTCAAATACGGTACTGGACTTTTTATTTCGTTTTTTAGTAGCTACAGACCTCCCGAAAAGTCAATATTCAAGCAGGAAACGTATGTTTAGTTGAAAATAACGGTTTCATATAGTTGAGCATATTATACTCTGTTGCACTAGTATTAAAATCAAAGAAACTCAAAATGGTTGAGGAATATCTATGCTCTTACAACTTGACTATTCTAGACTAAAGTTCAACAACTTTAGTCTAGAAAGTCAAGTTGGAAGTGCGTGAAGGATCATTTGTCTTACAATTTTATTGTAGAAAAAAGTTTGTTAATTTATTGTTAATCTTTATACTAGACATCTCCACTGAGAGCATATGGACGTCTACTTCAGTATACTCTGTAGAGTTTTATGGATTCTAATAAAATGCAAATGAAAACAGAAATGCTCTGTGATAATAATGGTAATGTTAATTTTTAATAGATTTGAAGACATCTACTTAATTAAACCTCATGTAGTGTAAATATACCTCAAATGTAATGTGCACTAACAGTAACATTTTTACAGTACCTTCTTTCAGCAAAAGAACTCCCAGGATTAACGTTCCATAAGAGAAATTCATTGTAAAACTTGTTTTTTACACTTGCTCACCAATTTAAATACACTTAAACGTTTGGTTTAAACTTATAAGAGAAACCTTTAAATTTCTTCTGACCACTAAGAAATTAATAACAGATTCACATCAGTTATGTCGCCTTACCACTTATATTTACTAGAGATAAGTTGATGTGGCCATCTTAATGTTCTTTTAATCTTATTTTTCTGGTATATTAATCCTAACTTTAATTAATTTGTTACTAATTTAAACAAAAACGTATAAGCAATAAGCCGTATAATCCTCAGCTTGTATCAGAAATACCATTTTTAATTTCTGGAGAAAGATTAGTTTCTCATCTAATGGTGGCAATTCCGAGATTTTTTTTAATAAGACATTAATTTGAAATAGATTTTTATATTAAAAAGCTCTTGTCTTATATACATGGTGTCCAGAAACTGCTAGTCAAAAATTATGGGGTAAACAAAAGTATTCACAAGTCCACAAAACATGCGTCAGAATAATGAATTCAACAGTTTTCACAATTTGAAGAAAATTAAGATTACTAGTATTAAACGGAAACATATTAAAATAATAATTCTGTTTCACTCGTAATACCTTAGAAGCAAAGAGGCATACAGGGTAGTATACAATAGATGGTATTTTAGACTTTTATGGAAATCTAGACGTACGATCATTCTTAAATTGTGCGATCTAAAATAGTTTCATCTTTGCCATGCTAGTTGTATTAAAAAGTACCAGAAACCTTGTGATTTTAAATGGAACACCATGTAGATTCTTATAAATTCAGAATCGCAACCTTTTTCTAATTATTTTTTGTTAATACACTTTTATGTCGATTTTTTACCGTTTCCGAGATTCTGCTACATTTAATGTTTGTGTATACACTATATTAATGGAATTGTTGAAGTGAAGTTGTGTTTTTTAAATAGAACCTCCTGTATATTAATATTAAAAATAAAAGGCCATTAATATTGCATTGTGATATATTATGTTCCTGCAACCTAAATCTTACAAATTTCAAAATAAACACGACTTGGGAAAAGTTACTGCGTTTGCGGTAAAAATGCAAAACAAAAACACTAATAAAAATTCAAATACAATACCTAACTTTAATTACATTAATAATTGCTTAAAATGACAATTATCTAACCTCAAAGAATTTTTATTTATGAGAAACATTTATAAATATACGAGCACGCAACAATGCAAGTAAAAATTATCGAAGATACGAACAGACAAAATCAAATTAAATTGGGAAGTACGTCAATACAACATTGCCAAAGCCATTCACTTTGGCATTGGAAGACGTATTCAAAAATAGTAAGTAAGTAGTAAGTATGTAGTATTACGATGTATCTTTTTTATTTTCCTAAATACAAAACCGATGTCCTGTCTTACTTGCTAACCCTCGTTACATCTTAAAAATAATTTTACAAGATACGTAAAATATTAACTTTACTTGAAACTGATTAGTTTAGTCCACAGTTTTTCGTGACGAATAGCGTGAATAACCCGTATATCAATCAGGGATTAAGACTATTCTTGTTGACAAAAAACAAATTAATGTATTAAGGAAATATCCAATCTTAAAATATCTACAGGGTGATTCCAAAGTTGGTGCTTTTCTTTTCACCTGCGAATAGGGCTTCAAAAAATAAGGTTTTTTTTCCTTTGACGCTTTTTCGAAGTATGAACAATTAACGAAGATACAGGGTGTTAAAGTTTTACTGAAAAAAAAAACAAAAATAAAAAAATTAACTTAAAATTTAAATTTTTTAAACTAATTACAGGTTATTCCTTATCAACAGACATAAACCAAAAACAAAAGGTTTCAGCCGCCTTTGAACTAAGTTTTAATAATTTGACATTTTTAAATTAAAACAGCATTTAATTTTAGGCACGCATTAAGGCGGTTTTTATTTTTTTTTTACCCGGAAACGGTGCGTCGTAGCGAAAAATAATAAAAGGGGTTTTATTTTTTAGAATTGAACAAGGAATTCAATAATAAATTTTATGTTGAAAAAAAAACAACCAGTAGGGTAATATTTTATTATTATTTTATTTATTAACAAATGATACGCGCGCCACTGGTAAACGCAAGAAAATTGTTGTTTCTTGGAAAAATTTGCTTTCCACGTAGCTATTGACACCTACAAAATGTTTGGCCAAAATCATAAAAATTTTTATTTTTTCAGTAAAAACTTTGACACCCTGTATCTTTCGTTATTGTTCATATTTCGAAAAAGCGTCAAAGGAAAAAAAAACCTTATTTTTTGACGCCCTATTCGCAGGTGAAAGGAAAGCACCAACTTTTGAATCACCCTGTATAAACACTTTGATTTAAATGTGTGTGATGACACTTGAATTGATTTTGTGATGTAATTGAATGCATGCGTTTATTTTTAAAATGAGGTTTAACAATAAATTTGTATTTATCTTGATTTATAGATTGAATTAGTATTTTTCCAGAATCGCTTTTAGTGGCCGTAGTGACAGTTACGTACGTAAATTTGAAAGTTTTGTTGGTGTATTACAGCAACAAATAAAACACAGGATTTTTTTTTACTGTTCACTGCTTTTAATGCAGTACATACGAGATTAACACCTGGTTCTGCTTAATGCTTTCTTATAATCCAAATTTTGTGTCAGTTGTCGTTTTTAAGTTACTTTCAAAATAGCTACAAACAACATGTCAAATTTGGCTAAGATTTTGAGAACTTTGAGTTGTAAAATGGTTTAATAATCATGGCGGTTATTGTAACGAATCATACTGTATATTTTGGTATTATCGTTTCTGTGAAAACTGAATCGAGTAAATTAAGATTGCTGTAATTTTTTAGTTTATTACTTTTGTCAAAAAGACTGCTGCAGAAGTGTATTTTCAACTAGAGTTGGGCAAATCTGTGAATTTTTCCTATTTTTTCCGAAACTTTCCGGACAGATACCCGAAACTTTCGAATTAGCATTGTTTGTTTGTGTTTATATGACGTATTTGACATTGACAATATTGACATTTGGTGTCTTTATCTTAATGCTCTGTGATCCCAATTCAATAATGGTCAGATAACAGACAAAAACTGGTGTATTGACCTATTGTTTCAATGACATTTTAATAGAATAGAATAAAAGGTACACTAGTTTTTACTAGTTTTGCATTATAAAACGCGAGTATTGACTAAAATGAAAGATAAAAATGACAATTAACGCTTGGAAAATGACGGTAAATGAAAACTTTCCAAGAAAGTTTCTGCCCAACTCTATTTTCAACTGAGATTTTATTTTTAACGCTTATTTGGATAAAGCTTTCATCTTTCACAAATGCACTAATAATAAACATAAACGGATGCATTATATCAAACACCATAAATTCAAATTAGAAAACAAATTTTCCTAGAAGCAAAATGTGTTTTGTGGAAGTGTTGCAGTAGTGCTGTCAGGATAAGAGAAACACAGGTTTTAATGAGAATTGACGCGGGTTTGTATTTAGAAATAAAATTAATTTACTTTAAATTACATAATATTTTTGCATTCTTTGAACATGTAATTAGAAATTAATAATTTTTTATTCCTTTACAATGCGGAGAATTCATGTTTATAATTTTATACGGCAACAATTTTTGTCGTGCATGTATCCAAATTGGAACAAAGTTATCAGCTTTTCTAGGAAAACTTTAAATGTTCCTTGTAAATGCCCTTTTTCACTCTAACAATATTCGTACACTACATACAAGATCTAAAAATTAGATGAAAACTGATTTCCGGTAAGTTGAGTGAACCAGTGGACGCATAGCTCAGTTAGTAGAAGGTTAACTCGGAAAGGCAGAGATCGCTGGTTCAAATTCCGACAAAAATTTGACACTAATTTTTAAATTATTTAGTTGGTACACGCATTTCAGGTATTGACGATAAAAAAAATCCAATTGAATATTTATGTTGCGGATTTTAGCAAACGACGATCAAATTTGAGGTGTTTTTTTTTAAATCCTCTCAGCGTTTATAGAGTTTTTAATTTAATGATTTTGTCTTTTTACGAAGATGGTACGAAAAATTTTAAATTGGGGCAACGTTGACCAATTTAAAACTGAACCAAATGCCGTTTTAAAAATTACGATTGCCAAGTATGTACTTTCAAAGATATCCGAAAAAAACTGAAATTTGTATTTTTTGCTTTTTTTAATTTCTATCCTTATTTGCAGAGATATCCCAAAACCGAAAAAAACATTTTCATTGCCACTATTTATCAGCTATACGATGACGGTTTCATATTTGCCGCCCGACGTTTCGTCTGTCGGCAGTCATCATCAACTTTCTTTTTTGTTATGGACGCCATATTGGATTTTTACACGACCAAATACAGCATTTTATTGTGAATTCAGCGATATATGACAACAACTTATAATTTGCTTTATAAAAGACAAATTAGCTCAATCAAAAATTAATTTTGTCTTAGCTGGCTTGGAATACCAAAAATGCCCTAATTTTAAATTCAATGACAAAATGGCGGCAGTTACAACAAAACGGACACCATATTCATGTTCTCCATGCCAAAATTAGTTAAAATGACCTCTTGATATCAGGGTGTCCCACGACGAAAGACATCGATTGATATTGGAAAAAGTATAAATAGGAGAGTTTTGAAAATTTGGCAGGATACTGATGTGGGCATGCCCAATCCAACTAAAATATTTTCAAGATGGTTGCACTTCCGTTTATACCGGAAGTCGATCACAACTTTCTTATTTTAAATAGAACACCCTATATATTATTACATATTTGGATTCCTCACAAAATTCTGACCAACTTTTGTATAGAATGCCCTATGCCTATCTCTAGCCGTTTTCGAAATATTCGATATTTTTCCAAAAAAGTGACAGTTGCAACGCTCAACATATTTTTGTACTATGTTAAAACTAATTAATTTCATTTTGCAATGAAACTTTGGGTTATTGTAAATAAAGGATCGTTTTATTAAACTGAGGGTGCGTAATGACACTAAAAAAAATGAAAAATCTCAAGTTTTTTAAATAGAAACCCACATTTTTTATGACGGAATCATTTTGAGCATTAAAAATTACTATAAGTTTCAATTTACTTGCCTATACCTAAATCCAACCCATTTCGTTTTATTTGAGAATAAACATTTTTTATTATAAATATTCCAGATTTCTTGAAAATTTCTCTCTCTAATTACGTGTGGATTTATGTCACACCAGTAGTGTGAATTATGTCTATTGAACATTCCATTTTTAGTGAATTTGGCCTCGTCGCTCCAAATAATATTATTCAAAAACAAATTCATCTCCATAGTGATAAGTCAAAAAACTCACTAAAAAATCAACTCTCTTCCTAAAGTCAACCTCTTCTAAGTGTTGCACTAATTTAAATGAAAAAGGTGGAAATTTATGTTTCTTCAGGATCCTCTGAATTGAGCTTTTGGATATGCCTGATTCTACGGAAACTTGTCTTATTGACAAAGTTGGATTTGCAACAAAATAGCCCAAAAATTGCAATTTCTACATTTGTATTATTAAGGATTGGTTTTGTTTTAATAGCTTTTATCTTCACATATACCGTATTCTTAAAATTTTTCACTCAGTNANTTCCCTNGNACTTTGNGNTAANGCTATNCCATTTGCANCATATAGAGGACCGGCTATNCCCTCNNAGCNGACNAATTNCNGCNANGANATCCNANNACGTANTCNCTGAANNAATNCNTACANATCTCNCAAANCTNNTAGNGNGGCCCGNAGTAGTACATANTTNGAANNGTCNCGTTNATCCTACTTNNGNATAAGNTGATNCCANGTTAANNATTNCTAAGGNCANTGTGCGNTCTCCNCCGNNACCTNCTNTAGANCGNGACCAGGCTTAATNNGANNATCAAACCTAGGCCCCTTGGATTTTNTNGTTNNGATTTCAGNANCTTTGNTGAAGNNGCCNNGAANGACAGCANNNANCAGCCAAGNANNANGCCCGCNTANNGCNATTTCCNCNNNGCCTANNCAANTNAGCTTNCGTTTACTNNTGCTAGATGNTGACGAGNNACGCANCCNCGCNATAANGNCTGAAATANANTCTAGNCGCNNGGCGCATACGCATTGTACAATGCATATTTCTGTTTGGATATTTTACAAAAAATCGACGATAAGGGGTACTTGAAGGCCGCAGACTAGCGTACCTACCTTCTGTACAAATTTAAGTAACTTTCATTGTTAATCTCTTCGGAAATTATAAATGATCTTGAAGAATGATTTTTTTGAGTCTATCTTGGCCAAGTCTAGATCTAAGCACGACCGAAGTACGTCTTTAGAGGTTGAATTAGATTTATAAAACAAATAACTGTTCTTGAGTATGAATCAAGTCAAAGCATGATTGAAGTATCGTTTATAAATACGGGCATTAGTTATGTTGAAAAACTCCAGAAAATGTTGTACATTTAAGCGGTAACTGAATATGATATAAACTGAACCTGAATTATGATTTCCCAAAATTCCTACCCATACGTAGACACTGAATCTTTGCTGATGATAATATTGATGAAAAACGTGCAGATTTTCTAGCTCGTAGTTGTGTTGGTTAAATATGTTGGAAAAGATGACCTCGTCTATCCACAAAAGTTTTGATACAAAAATATTGTTTTCAGCCGCTCTTCCTAGAAGCCAATTATTGCAAAAGTCGATACGACGTTGAAAATCTTCTGTGAGCAACGTTTGTACTTTAGTATAGTGATATAGATAATACCCTTCTCTTTTTATAAGTCTATGAACAGTTCTGTGAGATAATCCCAATTCTTGTACAATCTAGTTTCTATAATATTTTGCTCTATTTGGGGAGTTAACACAGCATGGGCGCGACCTCTCTCTAGCTAGAATAACCAAACCTGTTCTCTCATGCATTCTCTCAAATTAGAATCATATCAACATATTTGTAATTGGAATACATTTTTGAAAAGCTTGTTAATTTTTGTCACTGACGTTAAAATGAAAATAGTCATGAAAGGTGAAAAGACATAATTCTAAAGGTAAAAGATCGAAGGTAATTTGTTGGCTTTTGACATTATTGCCAAGTTTATTTTATCTATTAATGGTTAAAACTAGGTAGTCCAAATAAATTTATTTTTGCGAGGTCATAATTAAAGTTGACGATGGTTATCAAAAACAGAAACGTCGGACTTCAAATGTGATGTTGTCATGTTTTTCAGGGAGAAAATTGAAAGGACCAAGTGGGAATTACTGTAAATTACTTTCATCAACAAAAAAAACAAATTTTTTTGTATTAAATTGCAGGACTGAAGAATGTCATATTATACATCACTGTAAGCAGAAAAAAAGCTCTAATCGAAAATGAAAAAATCTAATATGGCGCTCAGAAGAAAAATGTCAGTTGTTGATGGTAACCAAAAACCGAAAACCGCAAATATGATATTGCCACTTTGTAAAGGATGAAAAGAGGCAATGGTGAGGTATCATTTATTTAAAGTTATCTCATCAAATAACTTAACAACAAAAAAATTAAAAACTATTTTCCACAATTTCGATTTATTTCGGTTTTCTCCGGAAGTAATAGGAATTTTTGAGATTTTAAGAAGGCATTTTATTAAAATCCAATTTGCGCAATTTTGCCATGTATATTTTACCGTGTTCGAGATTCCCATACTTAACACAAAATTATGGCACCCTGTATTATAGTAAAAATTAACTAACAGTAACTAAACAAGTTTGAAATGTTTTAAATTTCAAGTTAATACATGTTATGAAAATTCTGCACTTGATTACCAATCCTGCAGAGAAAAGACGATATCAGCGAACTAATGTTTATTTCTAAGTAAGACATAATTGAGGCAGCAGCATTAAATACTAATTAAAAAAAGCTATTGTTCACTTTACCTTTGCAATTGTTTTTGTATAATAAAACTAAAAACAGTGTTGTCCTATAGAGTGCAAACTGCTGCATTCTTAAAAAACACACTGCACAATGTAACTATATGAACCACACACAAGAATGTATAACATATCTGATAGCAACTTGCCAGAGAAATAATATTAGTTTCTATAATGCGACGCTGATTATCTGTTGCTGATAACAACATCTAAACGTGAGCTTATTTTCACTTTACTCAAAGGTTAGATTATAATTTATATGATCTATTATAGATATAAGAGAAATAATGTGTCATTTCACAGAGATAATGATGTACTAAATGGATAATGTAACTATCTTAATTAAGCGATTGTCTGACAGAGCCAAAAATGATTTTGTTTCGTCAATAGTGTACAGAAATGTACAGCCTGTCCATTTTTCGGCTGCTTTTCTTCCTAAACCTGCATTTTCTGAGACGTCTCCAAGCCCTTCTCAAACGCTGTGATTTTATTGATTTTGACTACATAAAAGAGCAGGATACAAAATGGGGAACACTTACTTCAATGTTGTCTGCTACGCAGATGATGCGGTGCTCATTGCGGATTCTGAAGACGACCTTCGGAGATTACTTCACTTCTTTAAATCAAATCAGCAAAACAATTAAATATGGTCATTAACACATACAAAACCAAATGTCTCGTATCATCAAAAAGCCAACAAGATGCAAACTGGAGATTGATCAGAAAAATGTAGAACAAGTAAATCAGTTCAAATACTTAGGAGCTGAGATAACAAGTTATGGAAATCTACAGAATGAAGTCAGAGAAACAAACTATGAAGGCGTCGCGAATATCAGGATGCCTAAGAGACATTGTATGGAAAAAACAAATACCTCAACACAAGTAGTAAAATAAGAGTATATAAATCGACAATCAGAACTGTCATAACGTATGCAGCCGAAACAAGACCAGACACATCGAAAACATTACAAATGATGCAAACGGTTGAAATGAAAATAATAGAAGTTTACACTGAAAAACACTACACGACAGAATTCAGAAGCGAAGATCTTAGACAACGGAGCGAGATGCAAGACATAGGAAGGTGGGTAAGACAGAGAAACGAAACACGTAAACAGAATGGAAGACAATAGACTTGTAAAAATCGCAATAACAAACAATCCTGTCGGAAAACGAACCCAAGGCAGACCTCTAAAATGCTGGAAAGAGTGCTAATAAGACAAAACAGGCATTAGGGTACCTAAATGGACACCCATTTTAGAAATAAAGAACAAGAAGAAGACTACATCTGGCTTTTGGTCTTGATGGACTTTTGCATTCGTCATGCAATATTGGCCCGTGTTTGAATCTTTGATGGGATCAAATATTCTTATCAGGATATTCCTTTCAAACCGCTTTAGTAAAAGCTCGATGCGTTTTGTATGGGTCCAAGTTTTACAGACCTAGCAGATGGCCGGTTTGATTACTGCCTGGTACCCCCTCAGTTTTGAAACTCTTCACATCGTTTTGGATTGCATGAAGGAAAGCTATGTCTAGCAATGGCAATGTTAACAACAAAAAAGATATCGATGGCTCTATAAAAACACAGACCCTAAACCATATAAATAGTAAATGTATAATCCACAACGTAAACATTGTTTCGGCCATGAAAATTGCAAAAGAAATATGTGATATGATTAAACTCGATTGTTAAAACCCAGGTCAAAAGCAAATATGGAAATATATGGAAATGATAGATGCGGCAGCTGCTAATGAGTTCGTACTTGATAGAAGACTTTTAGATAAAGGACTTCACCATAGACAATAGGACATAGGTGTTATCACCATACCCTACAATGACTCTTCTTGTAAAGACGTGGTTAAAAAAGTAGACTTCGATTTTGAAGAAGACACATTACAATATTATATTTACTCCCCAATCAATATAATCAAGATTACATGACTAAACAGAAGAGCTCTTAATAAAGACTACAAAGAGCATGACCCAAATAGCCCCAAATTTGTATATTTAAAAACCAGTTCTATTTTAATTACCTTTGATGGGACATACCTACCAAAGGACACACATAGAGTATACATCCCACCTGCCACCCAATGCTATGCATGCCTGCTGTATGGTCACACAAAAAAAAATTGTAATGGTAAACCGAAATGCTTTATATGTACGGATTCAGATCACCAAAGTGCCCCGGGAGTGGCCAGCATATGCATAAGGACACACTTCGACATGAAAACAATGCCTAGGATATAAAAGGCAAACCCACAAAACTAATGGTATTTGAAAACATAACCTACCAAGAAGCCAACGATAAGTGCCCTACGCAATACATCAATGAAAGAGACTTCCAGTATAACCCAAGAGAACACCGTCCCCTTCCATCTAGACAACAGGAAACTAATAGAATAGCCATAATGCAAACAGTGAGGTAGTAGAGCAGCAGCTGAGATTTAAAAGAACATATGATCAAGTAGTTCGAAATCATGCTAAGAAACGAAACACCCAAGATGCACAGCCTTATAATAAAAGTAAGCATAATGAAGCACTTCTAAACCCTAAGGAGAGAAGCCCACCATATAAAGAGAGGAAAAACCCAAGAACTCAAGTAGAACCCATTAATACAACAAGACAAACAACATATACACCCTAAACTCAAAAGACTTTGCCAACTAGTGCAGATCATCGACAACAAAACAGAATGTTCTCTACAAAAGAGGTAATAACGAAATATTTTAAGCCTAACACACACAATTCAGCTTATACAGGATGACCAAATGGGATCTGATAACGAATTCTAACTAAATAGTAAATAATGTATAGATGTTCTCAAGAGAAATCAGGAAATCATGACAAGAAATTTTGCAATGGAATATTCGGAGCCTAGTAAGTAATAAACATGCACTACTTTCTCTCATTGGGGAATACAACCCACAAATAATAGCACTGAATGAAACAAAAATAATAAAAACATTTACATTAAGGGATACAATATTATTAGGAATGATTGGGTGGATGGATACGGTGGTGTTGCCATACTGGTCCAAAAACATATCTCATAAAAGAATATCAAGAAGGCCTTAATTCTCACCGACTCCAAGAGTGTCATACAAAAAGTGGATGACAATACCATAAACCCGAAAATGATCATATCACTTTAAAAACAAAAATACTTTTAATTGAAGCAAGAGATGCAGGATTTGAGATTTCTTTGGCTTGGATACCAAGCCATTCCAAAATAAACAGGAATGAAAATGTGGATCAATTTGTAAAATTAGGGAGAAACCTCAATGTTCCTTTGCAACTAGACCTGGACATAAGACATATCTTGCCTTACACAAGACAAGAATTGATGGATAGAAAAAGGAATGAGATGCAAAGTGACTTCAAAATAAAAGGGATACATTATGTGGGAAAGAATTACACCTTGAACCGAGTGTCTTGGTTCACCATTATAAGAATGCGAACAGGACATTGCCTGACTAAGGAACATCAATTTAGAATTGGGGTTGGAGATTCCACATTTGGTGAATGCGGAGCAATCGAAGACTTGAATCACATATTTTTCCAATGCTCTATCAACTATGATGGAGTCTTTGACCTTTATAGAGACCTGCAGAGTGTGGGTGTATCATCCCCCATGGGTTTTCCTAGTCTGATTAAGAGCCTAACAAACATGTTAATCAACCGACTTAATAAATACATAAATTTTTATAAAATATCCATTTGATGTAGAATAAGAATGATAATAATAGCGCAAAATAATAATAATAAACTAATAGTTTTAATAAAAAAAAATACATAATAAACTGATTTAATTGTTACAGAGATCTAGGGATTAAGATAGTATGATTGTAGACAAATGATCTTAAATGCCTTTCTTATATTGTTTGTAGATGAGGTTCTTGGACCCATTTTACTCTCAGCCAATAGTTGTGTTGTCCTCCTTTGTTGTGTTGTCTTTCTAACAATCAGCTCCGTACGCACCGCCCATATCAAGGAGGAAGCAAAGCACAGAAACCACACAATACAACCAATTGATTTGTATACCGAAGCACCAAGAGGCCTGCCTGGGGATGGCCTAGAGTCAGACAAATCCTAGGCAGAAAGAAAACCCCTGGCAAATTACCCCATAAAGGGAGCAGAAGTCATATTCCCCTAGTTAGATTTAGGGGATTCAGGAAGGAAGGAAGGAAAGAAACACCTAGTGTCACTGTGTATTCGTGCTTTACTCTATTCGTTGCTGTCGTTCTCTTTGCGTATCTTGGCTCCAAGATATTTAAACTGTCTGGAGCATTCAAAGTTATTAAGTGTGCATCGTTATATTCTGACCGTTTCTGTCCCTGGTTGGTTTTCGAGTAATGTTCATATAATAGCCCTATCTAGGCCACGTTAAAGAGTAGGAGCGACAGTCCGTCTCTTTGTCTCAATCCCACTCATGATGAGATCTTTCCTATGATAATATGATTATAATCACTTGTGAGGTGGATATGTGTTTAGGGTATTGTGAGATTTTAGCAAATTAATATTATAATTAGTGCCCGATTTGTTCCATAAATAACCATAGTATGGGTGTAGAGAGTGGCACCACCAACTCAATGTAGAATGCACATCCATAAGCATTCTGTTGAACTTATTCCGGAATGGGTTCATGATAGAACAGAAAGTCAGTGATAGTGTACTATGTCAACTATATGCCTTATTAAAGTTTATGTGATCTTTTGTATCAGGAATCACTAGATCTGTCAAGTTATCTGGAAGCAGCAAACTCTATTTAACAGACCAGCTAACTCTCATGGAGGATTTTAAGGACATTGTCAACTTTAATAATAGGCCTTGGTTGAATAAGGCTACAAGACCTTAATCTAAGGTAATCGTAGGTATTACACTTAGCTTAGATTAATTTCTTTATTTTTATTTATTTACTGTCAGAATGCACCCCAATATGTAGGTAACATATTGGTGCATTGGTAACAGCATTTTGCAGTGGTATTTATTACATCAATAACTAAGTTAATGTAATAAATGAATAAATATTAAGTATGTAAAACTGTGTCTTATTTGTTATGATGAAACCTCACGTTAAGAGATTACAACATTTTTTAATTAGATAGCTCAAGGTCGTGGATTAATTGCATGAGTTCATAACTAGCTATAGATGAACACACTTGGATATATACTGCAGGAAATCAAACGAACCACTTGTTGTATATGTACACGTGTATATTACAAATTAAAACAAACAAACTACAATATTTACAATATACAGAATTTACAAAATTTGAGAAAAAGAGTTGATTTTAAAACAAAAGAAAGTTTAAAAAAATTGAAATAAATTAAAAAACAGGAAAAGTTTTCCCAGTGCCCAAACTGTAATTGACTGCCCTTACCAGTTGTCAAAGACGATGTTTGGGTCCTGGAACCTCCAGTATCCTCTTCCCAGTAGTCAGTAGTGGCCACCGCTGATTTCCAGGTAGGAAATGGGGTCCAGAGACTGGTGACAGGTACCTAGGGCAGAAAACAGCAGAACACCAGGGAAAACGAACAAACAGCTTCAACACTTGTTCCGGCAACCAAAAAGGTGACCAGAGGTGATGACAAGTGTTGAAGTTGTTCAGAGCAAATTAATATAAACTAAAAAATAAAAATAAAATTAAATTAAATAAAACTAAATCAAGTGAGGAATTGTGGTGGTTCGACTCTGACCTTTCTAAACCTCTGTGGCCGGTGATCGGCTTTTCCAACACGTGGGCTGGTCCGGAAAACTCTGGACAAAGCAGTCCCGGTCAGGCTGATTCAATCCCCGATTGAAACGTTCTCTGGTCAGAAAACCCTAGATTTTCGGTCAGAAAACCCCCAGATTTCTGGTCAGAAAGCCCCTAGATTTCCGGTTGGAAAGTGTCTTTAAATCTCCGGCTGGAAAAGTCCTTGAATCCCCGGTTGGAAAAATCTCCGAATATCCGGTTGGGCCGAACACAATGCTGTAATTCGGCCAGATGATCACGGATTAAAAATCAAATTCACACACACGCCACACGGCTCAGAAAAAAGGATCAGATGTCGGCAGTTCGAGTGCTGTAGTGGTAAAGAGACCGATATCACAAAGTGGGGTGATTAAATAGGCACATGGCACCTGACACAAAGAAACACGACCACAAACCGACGCTTCCCCGACAAAAATCGAAACCAATCACGTGACTACGGCACCTGATAACTTATGAGGTCACGCACCCACACTTACAACAAATTGTGCACAAAGTGCAATTGGAGGATTTAAGCGATCGGAATCGGTCTACTAGTGTAACTAGGCCCATGTACATTAAAAACACAAATCAAACGAGTTAACGGACGAAAACTCTATTTCGTACGTAACATATTTAGTCAACAAAGTAACAAAAATTGGTTAATTAGCATAAGACATTGTAGAAATAAAGTCTCAACTTTCTACTATAGGTGGGTACACGCGCCCTTAAATTTGTCTCAGAGGTTTGTATAAGGAGGTAAATGTATAACTGATTTTTCTTTTAGAGTAAGACCACTTTTTTGTGTGGTGAGTCAGTAAACCCAACTAGCAAGTTTCAACTAAATCTAGGTTAGGTAAGTATATAAAATCTGCTACGCTGAACATTGCAAAACACTGGTCATACAATTAACTAACTTACCTTAGTGGGTACCGAAACAAATACGTTTAGCTGGACGGTGCCTTATTTGCAGAGGTACCCATCTAAAAGGTTATCCCGTGCTCTGTAATCTTCTTTAGGGTGATACACTCTAAAATGTGTAACTGAAAAGTAGAGCGTTTAACTTAGGCGGTTCATCTTAAAAAGGTTCACCCTCCCTTTAGCGTGTGGCGATCAAGTTGTGTAGCTGAAAGGCGGAGCGTACTTGATCCCATACTTAAAAGACTCCTTTAGATAACCCCGAAGGGCACCTGCCTCCAAGAGTCGTTCTTTCCATGATATTAACAGGAAAAGGACCAATGTAAATGGAGAATTAATTGACACAATAAATTGGGTTATGTAATTGTGTATACTGTCGTCTCACTTCTTCGCTTCTTCCACACCAACAAAACCATCTCAGCACGTATCCTAACATTTACGTAGCAATTCATCTATTTTGTTTGTAAAATTGGTTCTTAGTTGTAAATTGTAACAAATAGCAAAGGGTCCACTGGCCTGTATCACAGAAAATTTACTCCAGAATCCCATAACAGTGGACAGTGGCATTGCTTTGGAATTTAGAATGATACTAATAAGGGTCCTGTGATACAATAAGCTATACTTTTACAATTTGTTTTACCTCCAATTTTCGAAATATTAGAGGTTATTTTGCGTCTAATAGTCAATATTATATAAGTCAGCCTACAATATTGAAAAAAAAAAACAGGTTGCTGGAACAAACAGTGCTCTACAACTTTTATCTAAGACGGTTATTTTAGTTAAATGAATCGTATAGGCACATAACCAAATTATTTCTCCTATATGTTAATCTCCTATATCCAGAGTTGTCCTGAACCGTTGCCACACTTTCCATGATGCTCACAAGATGGCATTCCATAAGGCTGCTCTACATAACTTGGGTAATAATTTGTGAAACCAAAAGACTCCAGATATAGCTGAATGGTCAAAATTTCATATAATTGAACTGCATAATAAATTGTTGGAATCTGTTTGGGATAGCGATATCAGTAATGTTAATGTATTGGCAAATAGGTTTGTGGATGATGTTCAGAATATTTTAAATGTTATGTGTGCTGTAAAAGTGAATGTATTTAAGCAAAAATATGTTAATAAGGTCTGGATAACAGATGATATTAGGGAATGTATGGAAATTAGGGATAATTTATATGTGCGTGCTGTTAATGAAGGTAATGATGGGGTATGGCGAGAATATAAGCAGATGAGAAATTATGTGGTAGCACAGATTAAACTGGAAAAAGAACAATATTATAAGCAAGTTATTGATAACAATAAAAATAATCCACGGGAAATGTGGAAAAAACTTAAGTTATTGTTGCCTGGGAAACAAACTTCAGCACCTGAAACAATTAATTTTGAGGGACAAATTATATCTGACCATTTGTCAATTGCCCAAAGCTTTAACAATTACTTTCTTGAGAGCATTGATGTTATCATTAGTAACATTCCTGACTCTGCTTTGATGGGGGAGCTTCCGGTGGCAGCTCCTTGTGTAGCTGAGAAATTTGATCGGTTTAAATCTTTGTCCATGACAGATCTGAAACGTATCTTGAATGATTTGAAGGACGTTGGGGGGGGGACTAGTGGAATCTCCAAACGTATTTTGTGTGATGTTTGTTGTGTGGCTGCTGATAGGCTTTTGGATGTTGTGAATACATCTCTGATAAATGGTGTTTTTCCCGATGAGTGGAAGGTGTCAACGGTTTTTCCCGTTCCTAAGGTTGCGGGCACTGTTCTCTGCGGTGAGTTCAGGCCTATAAACACTGTCGAAACTTATGAAAAGGTTTTGGAGTTGGCTGTTAAAAAGCAAATACAAGAGCACTGTGATAGAAATAATATTATAGCAAAAAATCAGTCGGGCTTTCGAGAACGCCACTCATGTGAAACTGTTGTTGTCAATATGTGTGACATCTTTAAAAGAGAGTTGGATAAAGGTAATTTCGTTTTGGCAGTGTTCTTGGATTTTAAGAGAGCGTTTGAGACCGTGGACAGAGGATTGTTGTTGCGTAAACTGAGTAACATGGGCTTTGGTGGTGCAGTTTTGGGATGGTTTACTTCGTATTTGCAGAACAGGAGACAAAAAGTCAAATTTCGGAATTGTTTGTCTGATGAAATAAATGTAGGGTATGGAGTGCCACAGGGAACCGTTTTGGGTCCACTGTTGTTTCTCTTATACGTGAATGACATTGTCAAGGTTGTTCGTATTTGTAGGGTGGAACTGTTCGCAGATGATACCATGCTGTATGTGACTGGTAAAGATCTAGCATTTATGCAACAAAGGATGGATGAATGATGACTTACAGAAACTGTTTCAATGGCTTTGTGTTAACAAGTTGTGTGTGAACACATCAAAGTCAAAGTTCTGTTTGTTTGGCAGCAAGTATAACTTAAGACATGTGAATGTGAATAGTATAAACATAGTCATCAATAATACCGCCATCAAGCACGAGCAGCAGGTTAAATATCTGGGAGTGATTCTGGATTCCGGCCTGAAATTTCACGACCATGCAGATTACGTAACACGAAAATTTTCAAGAAAAGTTGGTTTTATTTCAAGGATGGGCAGACAGTTCTCACTCGAAACTAAGCTTCTTTTGTATAATAGCCTGGCGGCACCACACCTGCAGTTTTGTTCCACCCTGTTGTATGGTTTACCTGCTTTTAAGATTAGTGCGATCCAGATTGTTCAAAATCGTGCAATGAGGACAATATTAAAGTGCAACAGATATACACCCATTTCGACGATGCTCGGCGTTTTGAATATTTTACCGGTGAGACAAAAAATTTTATATGATGTGCATGTTTTTATGTTTAAGATTAAAAATAAGATGTTACCGTCGTATATTTGTGAAAGATTTAAGTTTTTTAAAGATGTTCACCGGTATGATACTAGAGGTTCTGCGGATTTTATATTGTCTGATTCGTGTAAAACTGGTCAATTGTATAATTCTATGTTATATAAAGGACTGCAGGAATTTAATATGTTACCGAATCATATTAAAGATTGTAGCAACCTCGAGAATTTTAAAAAATTAATTAGAGAACACTTTTTGTAGTTTTTATATTGTGATTCCTATGTATTTTTTTAAATTTATTTTAAGTTTTTTATACCCTTTGTAATTGTTTTTGTATATAGCATTATGCTAAATAAATCATTATTCTATTCTAATAAATAAATTATGACAAGGCATACAGCTTACGTTAGATACTTGTTGGTATGCGTTTATTAATATTAGTAATTATACATTTCGTAAAAAAATCCTAAAAATAATTATAAAGTTATAACAAGTTTCGTACATATATAGAACACAAAAATCCTAAAATAACAACTGAGTTGGACAAGCTATTTAAAATGCCTCTACTAGGCGTTGTTACAATGTTATCATTAGGGTCGGTAGTACTGTTAGTTACCGGTACGACAGTAACAGTTGTACCGTTTGTTGTTTCGCTCGTACTGTTCGTAACAGGTGCGACAGTAACAGTTGTACCGTTTGTTGTTTCGCTCGTACTGTTCGTAACAGGTGCGACAGTAACAGTTGTACCGTTTGTTGTTTCGCTCGTACTGTTCGGAATAGGTGAAGCAGTAACAGTTGTACCGTTTGTTGTTTCGCTCGTACTGTTCGTAATAGGTGAAGCAGTAACAGTTGTACCGTTTGTTGTTTCGCTCGTACTGTTCGTAACAGGTGCGACAGTAACAGTTGTACCGTTTGTTGTTTCGCTAGTACTGTTCGTAACAGGTGCGACAGTAACAGTTGTACCGTTTGTTGTTTCGCTCGTACTGTTCGTAATAGGTGAAGCAGTAACAGTTGTACCGGTTGTTGTTTCGCTCGTACTGTTCGTAATAGGTGAAGCAGTAACAGTTGTACCGTTTGTTGTTTCGCTCGTACTGTTCGTAATAGGTGAAGCAGTAACAGTTGTACCGTTTGTTGTTTCGCTCGTACTGTTCGTAATAGGTGAAGCAGTAACAGTTGTACCGGTTGTTGTTTCGCTCGTACTGTTCGTAATAGGTGAAGCAGTAACAGTTGTACCGGTTGTTGTTTCGCTCGTACTGTTCGTAATAGGTGAAGCAGTAACAGTTGTACCGGTTGTTGTTTCGCTCGTACTGTTCGTAATAGGTGAAGCAGTAACAGTTGTACCGGTTGTTGTTTCGCTCGTACTGTTCGTAATAGGTGAAGCAGTAACAGTTGTACCGGTTGTTGTTTCGCTCGTACTGTTCGTAATAGGTGAAGCAGTAACAGTTGTACCGTTGTTGTTTCGCTCGTACTGTTCGTAATAGGTGAAGCAGTAACAGTTGTACCGGTTGTTGTTTCGCTCGTACTGTTCGTAATAGGTGAAGCAGTAACAGTTGTACCGTTTGTTGTTTCGCTCGTACTGTTCGTAATAGGTGAAGCAGTAACAGTTGTACCGGTTGTTGTTTCGCTCGTACTGTTCGTAATAGGTGAAGCAGTAACAGTTGTACCGGTTGTTGTTTCGCTCGTACTGTTCGTAATAGGTGAAGCAGTAACAGTTGTACCGGTTGTTGTTTCGCTCGTACTGTTCGTAATAGGTGAAGCAGTAACAGTTGTACCGGTTGTTGTTTCGCTCGTACTGTTCGTAATAGGTGAAGCAGTAACAGTTGTACCGGTTGTTGTTTCGCTCGTACTGTTCGTAATAGGTGAAGCAGTAACAGTTGTACCGGTTGTTGTTTCGCTCGTACTGTTCGTAATAGGTGAAGCAGTAACAGTTGTACCGGTTGTTGTTTCGCTCGTACTGTTCGTAATAGGTGAAGCAGTAACAGTTGTACCGGTTGTTGTTTCGCTCGTACTGTTCGTAATAGGTGAAGCAGTAACAGTTGTACCGGTTGTTGTTTCGCTCGTACTGTTCGTAATAGGTGAAGCAGTAACAGTTGTACCGGTTGTTGTTTCGCTCGTACTGTTCGTAATAGGTGAAGCAGTAACAGTTGTACCGGTTGTTGTTTCGCTCGTACTGTTCGTAATAGGTGAAGCAGTAACAGTTGTACCGGTTGTTGTTTCGCTCGTACTGTTCGTAATAGGTGAAGCAGTAACAGTTGTACCGGTTGTTGTTTCGCTAGTACTGTTCGTAATAGGTGAAGCAGTAACAGTTGTACCGTTTGTTGTTTCGCTCGTACTGTTCGTAACAGGTGCGACAGTAACAGTTGTACCGTTTGTTGTTTCGCTAGTACTGTTCGTAACAGGTGTGACAGTAACAGTTGTACCGTTTGTTGTTTCGCTAGTACTGTTCGTAATAGGTGAAACAGTAACAGTTGTACCGTTTGCTGATTCGGTAGTATTGTTAGGAGCGGCGGTAACTGTTGTAGTATTTGTACTAGTGTCAGTGCTGTTTGCTTCATTTGATGATGTTGAATTAGTGGTGGCATCGCTTTGATTAAATTCTGATCCAATGACTAACCGACTTTCGCTTCCTTCCGTCTTTACGAGCGGAAATATTACGTCCTCATCTTTGTCGTTTCCATTCAAGTTGTTGGTATCTCCATGTGCTAAAAAAAATTGTCACTTAAATAACAATTCTGAGTAATCATATAGATACTATACTGTGTCATACGATGAAATACTTATCGATATTGACATAATATACAGGCTGTTACAAATTCGATGCATTAGCATTGCTCTCAGAAACTATGGTTGATAGAGCTTTAGTTGAATGGAGGCAAAGTTGCGCATTTTATTGCTAAATAATTTGGTAAAAATCTTCCGAAAATATCCGACAAAAATCGAAAAAGTCAAATTTTTGTTTTATTTTTTTACCACTTTAATATTGAAGTTTTTTGAAAATCAATGGCACCTTCTGGAGGCACTTTTTTATGCTCTTCAAGAAAATAGTTTTAGTTTTCAGCTCCGACGTTTTATTTTTTACATATCATCATCAACTTCAATTTTTCAAATACGGTAGTGGACTTTTTATTTCGTTTTTTAGTAGCTACAGTCCTCCCGAAAAAGTCAATATTCAAGCAGGAAACGCATTGTTTAGTTGAAAATAACGGTTTCATATAGTTGAGCATATTATACTCTGTTGCACTAGCCATATAAAAATCAATGCAAGAAAACTCAAAATGGAAATGAGGAATCAATCTTGCTCTTACAACTCGACTTTCTAGACTAAAGTTCAACAACTTTAGTCTAGAAAGTCAAGTTGTTAAGTGCGTGAAGTGATCATTTGTCGTACGGAATTTTATTGTGGAAAAACCAGTTTGTTACTTTATTGTTAATCTTTATACTAGCACATCTCCACTGAGAGCATATGGACGTCTACTTCAGTATACTCTGTCGAGTTTGATGGGATTCTAATAAAATGCAAATGAAAACAGAAGCGATGCTCTGTGATAATAATGGTATGTAATGTTAATTTTTAATAGATTTGAAGACATCTACTTAATTAAACCTCATGTAAGTGTAAATGTACCTCAAATGTAATGTGCACTAACAGTAACATTTTTACAGTACCTTCTTTCAGCAAAAGAACTCCCAGGATTAACGTTCCATAAGAGAACTTCATTGTAAAACTTGTTTTTTACACTTGCTCACCAATTTAAATACACTTAAACGTTTGGTTTAAACTTATAAGAGAAACCTTTAAATTTCTTCTGACCACTAAGAAATTAATAACAGATTCACATCAGTTATGTCGCCTTACCACTTATATTTACTAGAGATAAGTTGATGTGGCCATCTTAATGTTATTTTAATCTTATTTTTCTGGTATATTAATCCTAACTTTAACTAATTTGTTACTAATTTAAACAAAAACGTATAAGCAATAAGCCGTATAATCCTCAGCTTGTATCAGAAATACCATTTTTAATTTCTGGGGAAAGATTAGTTTCTCATCTAATGGTGGCAATTCCGAGATTTTTTTTAATAAGACATTAATTTGAAATAGATTTTTATATTAAAAAGCTCTTGTCATACATGATGTCCAGAAACTGCTAGTCAAAAATTATGGGGTAAACAAAAGTATTCACAAGTCCACAAAACATGCGTCAGAATAATGAATTCAACAGTTTTCACAATTTGAAGAAAATTAAGATTACTAGTATTAAACGGAAACATATTAAAATAATAATTCTGTTTCACTCGTAATACCTTAGAAGCAAAGAGGCATACAGTATACAATAGATGGTATTTTAGACTTTTATGGAAATCTAGACGTACGATCATTCTTAAATTGTGCGATCTAAAATAGTTTCATCTTTGCCATGCTAGTTGCATTAAAAAGTACCAGAAACCTTGTGATTTTAAATGGAACACCATGTAGATTCTTATAAATTCAGAATCGCAACCTTTTTCTAATAATTTTTTGTTAATACACTTTTATGTCGATTTTTTACCGTTTCCGAGATTCTGCTACATTTAATGTTTGTGTATACACTATATTAATGGAATTGTTGAAGTGAAGTTGTGTTTTTTAAATAGAACCTCCTGTATATTAATATTAAAAATAAAAGGCCATTAATATTGTCACGAATAACATAAATTGCACTATGTTCCGTTACCTAGTCGGGCCCCGGTCTCCCCCAGTACAATGTTTGAGTCAGCAAGGTTAGCGTAATGAGGTCGCTGACTAGTATAAAGGATGCACCGTAGCTCGGCTAAACCACCGAACTCTGGGGTCATCCCCAGAGGGAGGTCACGAGCGACAGTCCGAACTTTCTAGTGCCCGGACGGCTCGTTACCCTGTTGCAGTGCCTTAAGTAAGTCCTTTGGGCGTGCCGGACATAGGGGCACCCAGCTCGTATCGAGCGGGTACCGCTTGGCGGCACTTCAGAAGGCCTTACGCACATACACCCACACCCACACACCCCCTCTTGGACGCTAAGAGTAATACAGTGCCTAATAAAGAAGACTTACTTGAGCTACGATTGTTGTTTCTCTTCCTACGCTACCCCCAAAACGTGACAATATTACATTGTGATATATTATGTTCCTGCAACCTAAATCTTACAAATTTCAAAATAAACACGACTTGGGAAAAGTTACTGCGTTTGCGGTAAAAATGCAAAACAAAAACACTAATAAAAATTCAAATACAATACCTAACTTTAATTACATTAATAATTGCTTAAAATGACAATTATCTAACCTCAAAGAATTTTTATTTATGAGAAACATTTATAAATATACGAGCACGCAACAATGCAAGTAAAAATTATCGAAGATACGAACAGACAAAATCAAATTAAATTGGGAAGTACGTCAATACAACATTGCCAAAGCCATTCACTTTGGCATTGGAAGACGTATTCAAAAATAGTAAGTAAGTAGTAAGTCTGTAGTATTACGATGTATCTTTTTTATTTTCCTAAATACAAAACCGATGTCCTGTCTTACTTGCTAACCCTCGTTACATCTTGAAAATAATTTTACAAGATACGTAAAATATTAGCTTTACTTGAAACTGATTAGTTTAGTCACAGTTTTTCGTGACGAATAGCGTGAATAACCCGTATATCAATCAGGGATTAGACTATTCTTGTTGACAAAAACAAATTAATGTATTAAGGAAATATCCAATCTTAAAATATCTACAGGGTGATTCCAAAGTTGGTGCTTTCCTTTCACCTGCGAATAGGGCTTCAAAAAATAAGGTTTTTTTTCCTTTGACGCTTTTTCGAAATATGAACAATAACGAAGATACAGGGTGTTAAAGTTTTACTGAAAAAAAAACAAAATAAAAAATAACTTAAATTTTATTTTAACTAATTACAGGTTATTCCTTATCAACAGACATAAACCAAAACAAAAGATTTCAGCCGCCTTTGAACTAAGTTTTAATAATTTGACATTTTAAATTAAAACAGCATTTAATTTTAGGCACGCATTAAGGCGGTTTTTATTTTTTTTTACTGGGAAACGGTGCGTCGTAGCGAAAAATAATAAAAGGGGTTTTATTTTTAGAATTGAACAAGGAATTCAATAATAAATTTTATGTTGAAAAAAAAACAACCAGTAGGGTAATATTTTATTATTATTTTATTTATTAACAAATGATACGCGCGCCACTGGTAAACGCAAGAAAATTGTTGTTTCTTGGAAAATTTGCTTTCCACGTAGCTACTGACACCTACAAAATGTTTGGCCAAAATCATAAAATTTTTATTTTTTCAGTAAAACTTTGACACCTTATATCTTCGTTATTGTTCATATTTCGAAAAAGCGTCAAAGGAAAAAAAACCTTATTTTTTGACGCCCTATTCGCAGGTGAAAGGAAAGCACCAACTTTGGAATCACCCTGTATAAACACTTTGATTTAAAATGTGTGATGACACTTGAATTGATTTTGTGATGTAATTGAATGCATGCGTTTATTTTTAAAATGATGTTTAACAATAAATTTGTATTATCTTGATTTATAGATTAAATTAGTATTTTTCCAGATCGCTTTTAGTGGCCGTATGACAGTTACGTATGTAAATTTGAAAGTTTTGTTGGTGTATTACAGCAACAAATAAAACACAGGATTTTTTTTACTGTTTACTGCTTTTAATGCAGTACATACGAGATTAACACCTGGTTCTGCTTAATGCTTTCTTATAATCCAAATTTTGTGTCAGTTGTCGTTTTTAAGTTACTTTCAAAATAGCTACAAACAACATGTCAAATTTGGCTAAGATTTTGAGAACTTTGAGTTGTAAAATGGTTTAATAATCATTGCGGTTATTGTAACGAATCATACTGTATATTTTGGTATTATCGTTTCTGTGAAAACTGAATCGAGTTAATTAAGATTGCTGTATTTTTTATTTTATTACTTTTGTCAAAAAGACTGCTCAGAAGTGTATTTTCAACTAGAGTTGGGCAAATCTGTGAATTTTCCTATTTTTTCCGAAACTTTCCGGACAGATACCCGAAACTTTCGAATTAGCAATGTTTGTTTGTGTTTATATGACGTATTTGACATTGACAATATTGACATTTGGTGTCTTTATCTTGATGCTCTGTGATCCAATTCAATAATGTCAGATAACAGACAAAACTGGTGTATTGACCTATTGTTTCAATGACATTTAATAGAATAGAATAAAAGTACACTAGTTTTACTAGTTTTGCATTATAAAACGCGAGTATTGACTAAAATGAAAGATAAAAATGACAATTAACGCTTGGAAAATGACGGTAAATGAAAACTTTCCAAGAAAGTTTCTGCCCAACTCTATTTTCAACTGAGATTTTATTTTTAACGCATATTTGGATAAAGCTTTCATCTTTCACAAATGCACTAATAATAAACATAAACGGATGCATTATATCAAACACCATAAATTCAAATTAGAAAACAAATTTTCCTAGAAGCAAAATGTGTTTTGTGGAAGTGTTGCAGTAGTGCTGTCAGGATAAGAGAAACGCAGGTTTTAATGAGAATTGACGCGGGTTTGTATTTAGAAATAAAATTAATTTACTTACTTTGAACATGTAATTAGAAATTAATAATTTTTTATTCCTTTACAATGCGGAGAATTCATGTTTATAATTTTATACGGCAACAATTTTTGTCGTGCATGTATCCAAATTGGAACAAAGTTATCAGCTCAACCGTTTTTCACTTTAACAATATTCGTATACTACATACAAGATCTAAAAATTAGATAAAAACTGATTTCCGGTAAGTTGAGTGAACCAGTAGGCATAGCTCAGTTAGTAGAAGGTTAACTCGGAAAGGCAGAGATCGCTGGTTCAAATTCCGACAAAAATTTGACACTAATTTTTAAATTATTTAGTTGGTACACGCATTTCAGGTATTGACGATAAAAAAAATCCAATTAAATATTAATGTTGCGGATCTTAGCAAACGGCGATCAAATTTGAGGTGTTTTTTTTATAAATTCCTCTAAGCGTTTATAGCGCTTTTAATTTAATGGTTTTGTCTTTTTACGAAGATGGTACGAAAAAGTTTAAATTGGGGCAACGTTGACCAATTTAAAACTGAACCAAATGCCGTTTTAAAAATTACGATTGCCAAGTATGTACTTCCGAAGATATCCGAAAAAAACTGAAATTTTTATTTTTTGCTTTTTTTAATTTCTATCCTTATTTGCAGAGATATCCCAAAACCGAAAAAACATTTTCATTGCCACTATTTATCAGCTATACGATGACGGTTTCATATTTGCCGCCCGACGTTTCGTCTGTCGGCAGTCATCATCAACTTTCTTTTTTGTTTCGGACGCCATATTGGATTTTTACACGACCAAATACAGCATTTTATTGTGAATTCAGCGATATATGACAACAACTTATAATTTGCTTTATAAAAGACAAATTAGCTCAATCAAAAATTAATTTTGTCTTAGCTGGCTTAGAATATCAAAAATGCCCTAATTTTAAATTCAATGACAAAATGGCGGCAGTTACAACAAAACGGACACCATATTCATGTTCTCCATGCCAAAATTAGTTAAAATGACTCTTGATATACAGGGTGTCCCGCGAGGTAAGGGACAAAACTTCACTACGTGTTCTTTAGGTGAATTCGAGTCAAAAATGTTCTATGAACATGGGTCCGCAAATGCTTCCTTACCGAGATATGCTTTTTTAAATTTAATAGTGATTTTGTGCCGAAAACTACAATGGCTCTCATCCACATCATTAAAAGGGCTAGACTATGCTTACAATGGGAAAATGGACACTTTGAACAATTATTATAAACAGTTATTTTCCAAGAGATATTAATTTTTTTTGTAAAAAAATATTTTTGTGAGGTTATTGTACTTTTCAACACAATAAAACTATTAAACTTAAAAAAATCGTATCTTGGTAAGGAAGCATTTGCTGACCCATGTTCATAGAACATTTTCGACTCGAATTTACCTAAAGAACACGTAGTGAAATTTTGTCCCTTACCTCGCGGGACACCCTGTATAGTCAGTATAGTAGAACGAGAAAACCCTTCATTTGAAGAAAATGTCGGTGCATTTTTCCAAAAATTAGTAGATTATTTGAAATATTCCGTAGACATACCATATGATCGTAGGTAGCTAATGAATGAAGCTATCACGTGACGTTGAGCGCGCACTGTGGATGGGACGTCAAATTTGATTACTTTTTTACGGAGATTTTGCTAAATCTCTCAAAAACGGTTTAAGTGAGCAGTGTGAATTTTTTTTCTTTTTTTTATTAAAAATAACATTTTTCCGTACAACTCACCGGTTGACCTTTAAAAAATAAAAAAAACTGATTTTTTGACGCTTTTATATGGGATACCCCATAATTTGATTTTAATTTAACTGCCTTTATTAGTTTAGAATAATGGTAAATATGTGAGGTAAAGTGTCATTAGTCAAAATATCATTTTTACGGGTGCCCTATTTTGAAAACCAAAAATGTCATAATTTTAAGGTCGGTGACAAAACACCGGATTCGTATTCTACATTCCAAAATTACTAAAAATGACCACTTTGACAGGTTTAAATCCAAAATGGCGGCGGTCAGTATAGTATCCTAGGAAAAAGTTTCATTTGTGCTAAAATTTGTTGTTTTTTAAAAAACCAAGGTTAATCTAATCTACACTTAACGTTATAGAAAAAAATAAAACTTAAAAAAGCTGAAGTTTTTAAAATGATGACCTCTCACTTGTAAACATAAAGTCAGTACGTTGATTTGCTCTTAAAGTGCTCGTATTAAATTCATAATAAATCTTAAAATAAAAATAATGTGTAAAAGTGAGTAATAAAGTTTTTCATTTAAAAAAAAAATTTATTGAATATAGTGCAGTCTAAATAATGGCGTTTGACAGAATCTGTCATGTTCATAAAACTTCTCATAAATTCAAAGCCAACTTCTTGAAGTAAAATTAGTTCTTATTAAACTATTTCATCATTTATGAAGCAAATCATAAGTTGTCATACATCACTGAAATTAGAATTAAACGTACTATTTTGACGTTTAAAAATTTAATTGGTCGCCTTTAATGATGACTGCCGGCAGACGAAACGTCGGGCGTCAAATACGAAACCGTCATCGTATAGCTGATAAAAAGTGGCAATTAAAATGTTTTTTCGCTTTTGGGATATCTCTTCAAATAAGGTTAGAAATAAATAAAAACAAAAAACCAAAATTTCAGTTTTTTTCGGATATCTTTGGAAGTACTAGGAAAATCGAAATTTTTAAAACGGTATTTGGTTTAACTTTAAATAAGCGACTTTGTCCCAATTTAAACTTCCCAATGTGTGATCCCAATGGTGAGAGTCGAATTTGAATTACCCTGTATATTAAAATTGCAAGTTAACTGAGGTGAAACTAAAATGAGGCTAAACGTAAAAGGCGTTACTAAAATGTCGCCTTAGACTCATCTTTCTTAATTGTCTATGATTAGTCTCAAAATGTTTGTTTCTGTTTCGGCTCAATTATATCAGAACACCCTGTTGCTCCAACCGAAAGTTATTCAAGCATTTGAGATACACTTTCAAATGGATAGAACGAAATGCTCAAATTAAATCCGAAAATGTTACGATGGTGCCATGAAAAGCTTTTCAGTAGAACGGACAGATTCTAATATTGTAATAAAAAATAATGTACTCGTAGTAAGTAATCTTTGTAATATTTTACAATACTAGCACAGTAAGTCCAAGTGTCAGACTAGAAAAATAAAATTAAGTTTTTGTAGAAACAGAATAGCTATTTATGTACCAAGATTTTTAAGAAATATAATCTTTTGAACACTAAAATTTCTAAATTTTTATTACAAATTTAATATACTGCATCTGGAAAAAACTTGTTTATATGAAGATTATATTTTACTAAGAATTTACACTACTTACTCTAATACATTTCTATGTTTCAAAAATGTGACTTTATGCTTCTGAAAATTACTAAATATACTAATACTAATATACTATACTAAAATAATTCTGAAAAAAACTAACATACCTCCTATTACAGTGTAAATCCAAATGACAAATATCACACAATTTAACTTCATTTTAAACAAATCAATGACTTTTGAATATTTGGTCTTAATGCCAACTCAACTAGTAACTGAACAAAGCAACAATAAATCATTTCTTATATGAAGGTAATTTTTAACTAGTTTGATATCAGGGATTATAAGCTTTTGTTTTCAAAGAAATAAATGTGAAATCTAATGAAGTTTCAAGCAGTAAGTAATACGATCGGTGATTGATTGCGTGTTGTGATTTATATTTATGCTCTTTTAATTTAAATGAGGTATTTTTTGTTTGTCATATTCAATTTTGATATTGGGTGCGAATTGAGATGTACAAATAATTTATGAAAAGAAGAAATAAAACTATACAAAACTCGTAAATATTAGTGTTAGTCTCAACAAAAAAATCAAATGATATTGGATCAATTTGAACAATGATTGATATGATCGATGTTTGCTGGTAAATACACCGTGAAAATATCAAACTTCTCTCTCAAAAAACTCCAAAGATACAATATTAAAATGTGCTTGCAAATATGATTCAACATAATAACCAAAACTTAGTGAACCTCAATTATGGGAATGATGGTGCTGGAACATCGCAAGCAAAGAAAATAGGTTATGTGATGTCAGTTATTAAACACCCTGATATAAATAAACTAACTATTGGAATAAAAAAACAGATATCATGGTGTAAGTCTTAATATTGCTACCAGATAGTATACCAAAAACTAAGGAAAATAGAGACTCATTCTTGACCGCCAACATGCCCAAGTATTAGAAAATAATTGAAACAAAAAAGGATGTTAATTCGGCGACATCGGTTTTTGCTTATTGGCTTCATCAGGCATGTGACATCATTTTCATGATAAATATACACGTATCGTCAGATAAGTTCCGTTTGCGACGCATCAGAACTTACACTTTGGTTGAAACCGTCCTGGCTTTGGGAAGCAAGCTTCAAAATGCTCGTCAGCTTGAAGGAAAAGTAGAATCAAGAACTGTTAATATTCGAATATCAACAGTAGAGCCAATGCCAAATGATTACACTAATTCAGGCATTTCTCCACCCCAGTCTACATCGATATCATATTTCCTCGTATAAATTTTGCCTGCTTTTGTGCTCAATTACCGTTTTCGGTAAAAGCGCTCAACACCATAGGTAGTACAAAAAATACTTCAAGCTACAGCTTTTGGTGTTTTTATTCTGGTCCTGGTATCTCTTCACTCTAGGCCACATTAGTTCAGACAAATGTTGTATAAAATTTGAAGTCTTGCTGAATTAAAACAAGATTTCATATGTAGATGAATCCAGAAAATGGGGTGTGAAAGTACGTAAGTAGGTAACTTTTTTAGACAACAATTCAATAAATTATAAGAAAAACACAGTCGACTGTCTTAAACAGAGAGGTCATGAGATCTTAAACAATATCCCTGAGTGAGTTAAATGCCTTAGAGCACCTGTGACGTACTATATTTTACCTACCACCAAATGTAAAGTCCTGCTTTCGCAACTCATATAAATTAGATTTTTTTTTTCTACTCGCGTGTGGAAAGTATCTATTTTGCAAAATTGTATTTTGCGCACGCGCACCAGCCAAGCTGAATTTTGAGCACGCGCACCGTCGAATTTTGTTTTTATGAATCGGAACTTTTTCTTCTTCTTCTTAATCCGCCGTCTCCCGCCGGAGGTTGGCAATCCAATTGGCAATCATTATTCTGGATGTAGCAGCTCTGAAGATGTCAATTGAGGTACCTCCAAACCATCTTCTTAAGTCTTTCAGCCAGGAGTTTTGTCTTCTTCCTACTGATCTTTTTCCTTGTATTTTTCCTTCAATGATCAGTCTCAAGAGTTCATACCTTTCGCCTCTCATTATGGAGCCTATATATCCCGTTTTTTTTCCTTAACGATCAGGATCAGTTCTTTTGATTTTCCCGCGCAAGGACTTCCAAGTTGGTGATTCTCTGCACCCAAGCTATTCTTAACATACGGCGGTATAAATATAGTTGGATTTTTACCTTTTGAGAATGACGTCATCTCTTTACATCTTTGTTTCTCGCATATCAAACATGTGAAATAAACAATTTTAGCAAAAAAGGCACGTGGTTAATTTTGTCGTCCTGTCAAATTAAAAACGTTGAAACATTTACTGTCACTTTGATTTAAACGAATATCAAAGGTATAAAAATGCTGCGCTACAATGAGAAGGCCCAAATGCTAATTCTAAATGTGCTGCTTTTTTTCGAGTACGAAAAGAAACAGTTTCCAGATGTCAACTGAAACTCTCATGATCACTCATTTTTCAAAGCATTTGTAGGTTAAAATTTGTGATCTAATTCCAGACATGCGTGTTTTTTCACCTGCTTAAAATTTTGACTATACATCTCAAAAGCGTCCAGCTTTTTCTCTGTAGTCGCATCGAGAGTCCATCCTTCACTACCATATAACAAGGTTGAAAATATATAACATCTGATCATGCGCATTCTAAGTTCTAGGCTCAGTTCGAATCTCGTGGAAAATTGCTTCATATCAATAAATGTTTTTCTGGCCTGCTCAATTCGTGCTTTTATTTCGATCTTGGGGTGGCACTGATTATTAATGATAGTCCCTAGATATCTGAATGAATTTACTTGTTCTATCTGTATATTGTTAATGGACAAATTGGCAACTATGTTCGTCTTTGAAAAAACAAGAAGCTTAGTTTTGGACGCATTTGTGAATAGTCCATGCCGTTCACTGTGGCTTACTATACGGTTCATCAAGTCTTGTAAATCGGCCAGGTTATCTGCCAGCACAACACAGTCGTCGGCGTATCTCAGATTGTTAACAATGACTCCATTGATTTTGATTCCTCTTTGGACCCCCTGCAGCGCTTCTCTAAAAATAGTTTCAGAATATAAATTAAACAGAAGTAATGATAGGATACAGCCCTGCCTCACTTATAATTGCCTCTGATGTTGATTGCTCAACTTTAACTTCTGCCGTTTGATGCCAGTATAACTGTGAAATGATTATGATTTCTTCTTTGTCTATTCCCGTAGCTTGAAGAATCTCTATTAGTTTGTCGTGCTTAACGCAGAATGAATCGGAACACCCGTTTTAAAACTTGTTACAGTGACGTATTAAAATTAAATATGACAGAAAACTGTGCATGTGACAAGCCACTGCCTTCTCTACAAGAAAGCCAAGAAGGTGCATTCCAAAAATTCCAATATGGCCGAAATATGGGATTGACAGTTTGCATTTGTTTGTATTGTGGAAATTGAGTTTTTTGAGAATTAGACGAATGTTTACGGTTTAAAATCAAAACTTGAGGTTATTTGCCAAAGTAATTGTTGTTTATATGTTTATAGTTCTAGTGAAAGTGTAGTTTGTGTTCATTTTATTGTGTTATCACTATTGTTATTGTTCCTTCATTGTTCTATAATTTGTTGTTGGTTTTTTCAACTTAAATTCTATTGCCTCTACAATATGCCGTCACACTTGTTGTTTGCCAAATTGTAAAAGCAATTTGGAGAAAGGCCCAAAAGTGTCCTTTCCTTTCCAAAAGACCCTGCTCGAACCCAACAGTGGTTGAAAGCTTTGAACTGGAATGATTTTACTCCAACACAATACTCAGTGGTAAGTACAATATGCTTTCTCATTCAGTAAACTTATTGCCTCTTACATACATAAGTGAGTTAAATTTTGAGGCCGCGACAAGCGTGTGTCAAAACTGAATTTATATTTATATTGCAAAATAAATTAAGTCTGGGGTTCCTCGTAGAAAAAATATACAAAAATTATTCTACAGTTGAGACAGTGGAGTAATAAACGTAAAAAGGAACACCACAAATGCGATGATGAAATGACTTGAAAAAGAACGCTGGAATAAAATGGACACAAACCGCCAACGATAGAATGGAGGAAAGAAGAGGAAGCCTATATCCAAAGATGTATGATTAGGGCTGATGATGAAAAAGTAAGAATAAGGTATAAAATATTGCCACATTAGAGGGTAACTCAGAGGGAAAAATACTCGGTTCATTGGTAACTCGCTTTATTGTCTAAAACGTAACAGAGAGCGCGGAGGGCGAACGCTTAGCGGGGGATTTGCGAAGGAAGGTGGATGTAACACGTTTTTGGGGGTTTCCAATGAATAGAACCCTAGACTCAGGTCCGAGGGCATTCACCGGGCCATTCACCGGGCCCACTAAGTCGCTTTGGTAATAAAGGGAGGTAAGCTGGAACGGCTGTTATTTGCTAGGGAGGGTATGGGATTCAAAAAATGTATACACTTTTCTCTTAAAACTACTTTCCGATTCCTAGATAATGTTTTCAGACACAAAAAATTATTAATCCTTTCATTGGGTCACCTTTCAACCTTGTGTTTCGTCTATCTTCTTGGTCTCATTTTTGGCCAAAATTTACGTCAACTGCACATTGTATTGGACACTCCTTTGGGCACCATCATCTAGTTGGAAACGCATGACATAGACTTAGACTTTATCTCATCAGAGTGCCTCCTCTTGGCACAGTACTCGCTAAGCGGCAAACTCAATCCCTTAGTTTCATCATCTTTTGTCCTTTGCGTGCTCTTCTAGCACATCTGTACACTTCTTAACGTAAGCTCGTTTGGAGATGCTTCTTTCGACTAATTTGTGTGCACACTGGTGTAGAACCGTCGTGGCGGGACTCACCTGAAGATGCTGGTTTCTCCAAGAGTTCCACTACTTGTGGAAGACGTCGTTGCAGATGAGCTGGAATCAGATTCAGGAGTTGCACTACTTGTGGAAGGCGTCGTTGCAGATGAAATGGAATCAGATTCAGGGGTTGCGCTACTTGTGGAAAACGTCAAGGCAGATGAACTGTGTGCTTTTTTTTCTAGCTGTGCGTTCTTTTTACAGCTTTATAATATACATATAAAAAAATAAAAAGTGCAACTAAAGTTATAACAATCAGGGTATATATCCAATAGCAAACAACAACTGTGCGTAAAGAGGGTCATTACGTAAAAGAAAACTATGCGTAATTAGCTATTTACACTGAGGTCGTATTTTTTTATTCACTAGATGTTTAAAAAAAATTTAAATCCAACAACATCAATGTCACATCTACGGCGCGAGATGCAAATTTAATAGAAGAAGTCGAAATTTAATAAAATATTGTATAAAACACGTGACTTAAACCGGTTTATTCACGAAAAGAACAATTAAGTTCCTAACCTAAGTTCTTCGAAAAATGGTTTCAGTCCCTTGTTGTATAAATAACTATTAAACATCTAGTGAATAAAAAATTGTTTACATCGTTGCTAAGCGTTGAATAATTGACTAATAATAGGACAAAATTTAATAAATATAAGGTATATACATAGTATAGAACGGAAATACGCAGCCCGAGGCACAGGTTAAGTTAGGTTAGTTATCATATTTTTTCCTGTACCATTCCATTTGAAAATTTAATCAGATTTTTCGAAAACTTTTTTGTTATAATTATCAGGCTATAGATTAATTCAATGCTAAGAAACACCCAGTACTTTAAGGTCTGCTGTCGATGAATTGTAATAATTTTGACAGCAAGTCGAACATTAATTGTAAATATTATGAGTTTATCTGTTTATTTTATTGTAAAGTTCTTCCGCCAATCGGCACTAGGTCTGCATAAGTTTCATTGAATTTTCTGCTTGGTCGGCTGATATTTAGATCAAATTGATCCTACTGTTACACTTTACTGGGTTCTTTTTGATAAGTGAGACTTTGAATTAACTCAACAAACTTTATTTACGTAAAGTAATTACACAACAATTTACTTTACTGGGTTCTTTTTGATAAGTGAGACTTTGAATTAACTCAACAAACTTTATTTACTCATTACACAACAATTTACAACACTAGTAATCACTTTTTAAACCACTAAAGTCACTTTTACCACTTTACTACTTCGTTCCTTGCTTTATCGCGCCACTGCTATTTCACCACTCACAACTGACTGTCCGTCGGCTCGGTCGGTTTATATACAGGGTGTTACAAATTTGAGGTATTAGCATTGCTATCTTAGAAACTATAGTTTTTTTTAGTTTTTTTTACCACTTTATTATTGATTATTTTAGAAAACCAATGGCACCTTCTGGAGGCACTTTTTTGTGCTCTTCAAGAAAATAGTTTTAGTTTTCAGCTCCTAGGTTTCGTTTTTTAGATACCATCATCAACTTCAATTTTTCAAATACGGACCTGAACTTTTTATTTCGTTTTTGAGTAGCTACAGACCTTACGAAACTAATTATGTGTCACACTTATCAAAAAAATATATCTAATCTATTACGTACTTGGTACTTTAAGTTTCTTAAATAAATTACGCAATTCAAATTGATATATTGTCATAATGAAAAGATAATTTAGTTTGATATGATTTACTAATTATATTTTTTCTTTTTAATACCAAAAATAAAGTTGAATCTGTTTTATCAAAAGTCAACCTCGAATTCAAACATGTGAATATCTGAAAAATAAATAATTAATCAAAAACATATTTTTTTAAACGAATGAAAAGTACCATAAGAAACTTTCTCCCTTTTTCGAAGCAGCAATGAACCTAATTATTAAATTATATCAAACCAAATTATTTACTCATTCTGACAAAATATCAATTTCAATTGCTTAATTTAGTTAAAAAACTTAATGTACCAAGTACGTAAAACATTAGGTATATTTTTTTGACACATCGTTAGTTTCGGAAAGTCTGTAGCTACTAAAAAACAAAATAAAAAGTTCAGGTGCGTATTTGAAAAATTGAAGTTGATGATGGTTTCTAAAAAACGAAACGTCGCATCTAAAAACTAAAACTATTTTCTTGAAGAGCACAAAAAAATGCCTCCAGAAGGTGCCATTGCTTTTCTAAAATAATCAATAATAAAGTGGTAAAAAAATAAAATAGAAATTAGACTTTTTCGGTTTTTGTCGGATATCTCCGGATGTAATGAAAATTTTTTGATTTTTTTTTACCAAATTATTAAGAAATAAAATGCGCAACTTTGCCTCCATTTAACTAAAGCTCTATCATCTATAGTTTCTGAGATAGCAATGCTAATGCCTCGAATTTGTAACACCCTGTATGTGTGGGTGATCAATTCTCGAATGTTCTTGTATGCACAGAATGTTCCCGCTATACGTCCAGTAAACGTTTATTGTATCGCGAACATTCCATCCGATGCGCCGATCCAAGTTTAAAGATACCGGGACATGTCCAAAAGTAGCTGTTTTGTGGATTTGCATTTTACATGGGGTTAAATGGGTAACTCCCTTATTTTAAGACCTGGAGGGTTGAGACTTCGTATTAGGGGGGTAAGTTTGGGACATCCCTGGGATGCGATGTTGCCAAGTTGTGCATTTTTTCCTAAATTTAGGGAAATTCTATATAGTGACCCTTCGTTTTTCCCTAAATTTCAGGAAATCTTAATCTGGCTATGAGGCCTTTGTAACACTACATTATGAATAAATTCTTAATAACGGCACTGGGGTATAAACTTATTATTTTAATTCATTACCTCAACTGGTATTCCCGAGTCAGTGATGACCCAGAGCAAAATAAACCATGAATTTTCCCTGGACATAGGCTTTGCCCAATATTGTGAATTTACCTATTCCTCCAGTACTAAATCTTTTTGCGAGAAGTGTACACAGCGAAGGTTATGAGTAAAAAGTAGTTTCCATACAAATTTACAAATATCTTAGTAAGAAGGAACTGGAACATTTCGTGAATAACTTGGACGGTTTGAGTTACACTCAAGTGAACCTGCTATCTGGATTTGACGAGATTGAGACGACATTAATGACGTTGAAGTGGAAAGTTAACATTCTGATCATACTTCAAATTCGGAATTCTAAATATTAAGTGGTGAACAACCTGTGTTCAAAAAGCACATAAAAACTACTATAATTGTAATAACTTTCATTGGTCAAAAATTCTACCAGACCAAAAAAATATTATACCAAAATATCCAATCTTATGTTTTTCACAGGATTTCCTTACAATTTTTTCGATTTTTTTGGAATGATTGGCTTAAGCTATTTACAATAATTAATATCGTCATGCTAAGGGGTAGCCCAGAGGGAAGAAAACTCAGGTTTCCACAGGTAACCCACTTTGTTTGAGAAGTTAAATCAATTGGTACAGTAATCTTACCCCTAGATTGCCAAGATGGCGTAGAGGATGATGTAGGATGCAGGATCGAGTAGACGGAAGGTTCACGGAGGGCAAACGCTTTATCGGGGATGAATGAACCCTAGACTCGTGTCCGAGGGCATTCACCGGGCCGGTAAAGTCGACTATTTCCTTTGCTAGGGCTGATACTCGGGTGTGGCACTTGGTCACCTAATGCTCCACGTTGCGTTGCACAAGAGGCATACCCAGACTAACCTAGAGATCAGTGATTTGTACGTGCTTTTGGTGATGTATTTATACCCACATCATGACCTCAATTCGCCGATCTTGCTTACACCGACATTGTACTGGGGGAGACCGAGGCAATATTTGGTAACGGAACATAGTGTAATTTCTATGTTACAATATTAAGTGCTTTACCTTCTTTTTTCACCAAATACATTTTTCATTTAACAAAAATTGCTTAAGAAATAAATAATAAATTCAATTAAAAATTGATTTTATTAATGTCAGATAACTATAAAAAAAGATCAGAAATATTGTACATACATAAAAAATTGTTAATAGGTTCTTTAAATTTTGTATGAGTCAGGAGAGGCCAAACTATACCAGTTACGACTCTTTGAAAGCAAAAATGATATTAGAAACAGGGTGAACTATTTGAAAATCGAAAGTTGGTGTTCTTTTCGACTGATTTGGCCAATTCCAAAATATAATAAAAAGAGAATGTGGGTCTTAAACAAAAAACAAAACCTCACCATTTTTAACCAATCAGATCGGTGTTTACCGAATGATGCGGCATTAATGGGGCTGTTCCTAGATTTGGGAAAACCATTTGTCCTTTATAACTCATAGAGTTAAGTACAGATGTCACCAGATGTTGCACAACAAGTAATAAGTATAACCACAATCTCTATAATAAAATATTGATTATATTACGAGTGTTTGTCTAACTAATAAAATGACCAAGGTTTTTATTGTGCAAAGTGATGACTTTGACTATGTTTTGAAGGTCACAACCAGATAACTGTGGATTTTCAAATAACAGGTCGTCTTTTTTTTGTAATATTGATAAGAATAAAAACATGAGTAACTATTACATGAAATATTTTGTATGTTTCTCAAATCAAGTCAAAGTCAAGGCATTTATTTCAAAACATATTTGAGTAAAACACAAAGTTTGAAACAGGTCACATCAAACAAAAGATTAAAAGTACATAATCGTCAAGTATAAAATCTTAAGAGCAAAACATTACAACCGACTTAAAAAACTTTTTTCGACGACTGACTTTGAAAGTACCTCATGTACGCTTCCATTTAAAAGCAGAAAGTGGTTATTCACCGCGCGAGAACAGAAACTGAATCATTTTCTGCTCTAGAGCGTTTTTGCTTTCTACTAAAAATCTACTCACCAACTTTTTCGGCATTTCCATAACCATGCTTGACATACCTGTTTGAAATAAACACATTCCGTCAAAGTGATTTATCGGTGACAATGAGTTCGAGCTACGAAAATGATGTGAGTTGTCCTTCTACAACTCACATTCAGTCGTCGAAAAAATATCGTCTATATTTCGAGCCGAAAGTACTTTTGCCGCTATTACATGATTGACATTTTTACTCGCAATTTTCATGTGCAAGCGGTAAATATGTAGGTACTTTCCGCTCTTAATATAGAATATACTATTTCCTACGATTTTTCATGGCGGAAGTAGCACTTTTCCGCTCTAGTACGGTAATAGTATATTCTATATTAAGAGCGGAAAGTAGTTATTTGCCGCTTGCACATGAAAATTGCAGCTTGAGGCGAAGCCGAACGCTGCAATCATGTAAAAGCGGCAAAAGTACTTTCGGCTCGAAATATAGACGATATTTTTTCGACGACTGAATGTGAGTTGTAGAAGGACAACTCACATCATTTTCGTAGCTCGAACTCATTGTCACCGATAAATCGCTTTGACGGAATGGCTTTATTTCAAACAGGTATGTCAAGCGTTGTTATGAAAACGCCGAAAAAGTTGGTGGGTAGATTGTTAGTAGGAAGCAAAAACGCTTTAGGACAGAAAATGATTCACTTTCTGTACACGTGCGGCAAATAACCACTTTCTGCTTTGAAATGGAAGCGTTTATGAGGTACTTTCAAAGTCAGTAGTCGAAAAAGTACTTTACTATAATAATTTAACGAAAGACATTAAATTATCAATGCAATCTAAATCGTGCGGTACAATACTTTAATATTCCAAATATGGAAGTGTCTATTCCGCACTCGATAGCGGACAGAACTCCGCTTCGCGTCGTTCGGTCAACTGCAATCAGCGTGCGGAAAAGTGTCACTTCCCGCACTTGTTAGATAATAGTATATTACATACTTAGGTGGAAAGTGTTTTATTTCTGTCAAGATAATAGGTAGTTCGCCGAGACGAAGTCGAGGTGAATTTTATTTCGAGACAGAAATTAAGCTTTCCACCGTTGTTTGTATACTATTTTATTAACAACCATTTATCAGAATGTTATCAAACTTTTAATAAATCATTTAGTTGAAATATTGATTGCTAATAGTCTCTAACAATAAGGTAGTATAGGTGTGTGACATTTTTCGGCATAGGGTAGCAGTACTCACTTTTAAAGCCTGTGCCTGTGATGCTCTATCATACACATTGGAATAATCAATTGGGATGACATCTTGAAACTGTTTCTTTTCCTACTCGAAAAAAAGCAGCACATTTAGAATTAGCATTTGGGCTTGCTCATTGTAGCGCAGCATTTGTACACCTTTGATATTTGTTTAAATCAAAGTGACAGTAAACGTCAACATTTTTCATCTGACAGGATGACAAAATTAACAACGTGCGTTTTTTGCTAAAATTGTTTATTTTATATGTTTAATATGCGGGAAACAAAGATGTAAAAATATGACGTCATTATCAAAAGGTAAAAATCCAACTATACATACATAGTTGAAAATAATAGTATATTATTAACCAAGGTTTGCGACTTAGCGAATTGTAGCCCTCCCTACGGTCGGGCTACAAACCTTTCGCCGCGGGATTAAAAGAACCACTTTAGTCCCTAGGTTTATAATATACTATTAAATCACTCTGAATGACATTCGCCTATTTACAGATGTAAACAAACCAACATCAATGTCACATCTCCGGGGCGCGGTGCAAATTTAATAGAATTGTAATTTTAGTTTTTTAAAATATAAGAAGTCGAAATTTAATCAAATATTGTATAAAACAAAGCTGTATAAATAACTATTATACTCAACTGGCCTCTTAAGATAAAGTTTGTTTGTGTAATGATTGACATCATTTCAAATTGTTGATTGTTATTGCGATTTGGATTTCCCAAGTAAGATACTTATCGGGGGTAATTGCACAAAAAGTAGATATGAGTACATAAAAATTACCGATAATTTTGCAAGAAAACTTGTTATCTCTTAATTGACAAAACTTGTTATCAAATTCTTAACTGCATGAGTATTATTTTCATATTAATTTTTGGCGAAAGAGCCCGATACCGAAGGTGAATTTTGAGCATTTTTTAGAAAAAAATATGATAATTTTGAACCGAATGCAGTTTGCAAAGATATGACAAGTTTGAACGATTTTTACATTTTCAGAATTATCGCGTTTGACATTGTTTGGTTATAAAAAGTCAAAAAACGCGCAAGATTTATTAAAAATATTTAACAACAATTAGTGTACTAGCAATAGGCTCTACAACAATGCAGTCGTTATAGATACGTACAGTGCAATTATCGAAATGCAATTATCACTTTAGAATGCAATTATCGCGAAAATGTCCCTGTTCAATTATGGCAATTATCACTTTAGAATGCAATTATCGGGGGCAATACCATAAGAGCTCAGATTTAGCCGGATAATTTTTGTGCTTGTCTTAGAACACTTTCTTTTTGGTGTAACTGCACGAGAGCGTAGCTCGAGTGATTTTGCCAAACAGGTCGAGTTTTGTACCATAAAGAAAGTATGAGAAGACTAGCGGAAAAATTATCCTGTTCAAAATCTGAGCTCGAATGATATTTGATAAGACAATTCCATGAATATAATCAATAATATAATAAGACTGCGACTTCCTTGTACTGGCAGAAATACATTTTTCTGGTTCTTTTGATTTTCTGCAGTAGAACTCTATCCGAAGCGAGCCATAACCAAAACAATACGAACAAAAATCAAAATTGACAGTGCCAGCAAAAATCTCAAGGTGAGACATTGCAACAATAGAAGTGTAGTGAAAATCCGTGGAAACGATGAAATCAACAGCAAAATTTATCCGATTTTTTTATCCGCTAGCAAACTCTCTTCCTTCCTTATTAGCCGATAGCAAACCGTGTTTTGATGACGTATATATGGCATTTTTTGTACATGAGTGGAATTGTCGCTGTCATTCTGGTGAAAATGCACTGCTCCTATGGGACATTTAACACATGAGGAAAATATTCATGGAGAGTTTACACATGCATAGATCTACTTGCGATAATAAAAACGTGTCGGATGACATTTGGATACAAAATCGGTTTCGGGTGAGAGTTGGATTGCATAACCGGCGCAATGAGAACGACACCGAGTCTCGCATTACCATCCAACATTCTTCTGGGCCTTTCTGAGTTACCTCTGTGGATACGCAGGGAGGCCGATGCGGCGCTGCAGAGGATGGAATGCGGCTCTAGAATGCGTGACAACCACCTGCGTCAAGGACATACAAGTATAGCGGCCGCCATTCATCGGGATATTCCAATCCTGGGGGCTATGGTGGTCGCACCTGACGTAATACCTAGGTTCGAAAGGAAGTTTAAGATAGAAATCTCAACCAGGGAAAGTTGGGATAGTAGGTCAGTGACTTCTCGAGAAGGGGTGCAAAGCTGGTACACCGACGGCTTAAAGTCTCCCAATACGGGATGGTCCGGGGCGGGAGTGTACCGATAAGACACTAACAAGGAGGCATATTTTTCGCTGGAGGGGTGGACGACCATTTTTCAGGCGGAATTGTTAGCAATCCCCGAGGCCGCCATAAGCAAGGAAGTTACAGAAGGACAAGAGGGAGTGATCGAGATCTACTCCGACAGTCAGGCTGTTCTAAAAGCACTTTGTAGTGCCAGGATGGGCAACAGATTGATTCAGGAATGCTAGGATGCGAAAAAAGTGGCAGAGCAGAAGCAGGTAAACCTAGTGTGGATTCCGGCACATATGGTCGTTTGAGATGAGAATGACGTTTGCTGCGCGACACAAAGTGAAGCGCAGCAATCATTCGAGAGCATAAAAGTCACATTGTGCGCGTAATACATACAATATTTTTTCTACAAACATCGCTACTAAACTTACTGCGTAGCTACTCAAAAACAGGATCAAAACTATACACAATAATAGAATACTGACATCAAACTGGTCACACTGACATTTCCAATAATGGCATGCATTGTGGCCGTTGCTCTGGACAGCAAGCGAAAAAATTTTTATCGCTCGCTACCCTTGGCAACGCGCGATAAAGTAAACTCCTCAGTAAAGGGTAACTTTTCGTTGAGATTTGGAAGCGAAAAATGCATCATTATTGAATGTTTGTAGAAAAAAGTCATGGTTTGCGCGCTTAATACATAAATAGCTATGAAATCGTTGCTAAGCGTTAAATAATTGACTAATAACAGGACGAAATTTAATAAATGTATTTAAAATGTCTGGATTGGTAAAGTTTAAGTAGTAAGTAGTTTAACGTTAGAGAACATAAACTAAATAGATTATTCTATTGTTTTGCTAACGCAACATAATGCAATGGCTCATTAGTCATTACAAGGTTTGTTCTGCATTTAGTTTAGACAGGTTTTTTTCGAATCCCACCTGACGTTATCAAGCTTCTCCATCGGTTCACAACAGCTCTCCATCAACTGTGATTCCCGACGAGTCCCAGTTGGTCCGTTTGCATACGGAGTCCAGAAAGGTCGTGAAAGCTTTGGTGGATTCCTATTTGGAATCTAGTACTGTCATCACGTGGTCTGTCGTTAGCCGTGGCTGTTTCATATATCGATACCTTAGTTCCACAGTGTAACAAGTCCAAAAATATCAAATTTGAGTTATTCCAGTCATGACGATTCTAATACAACTTTCCACCAAATTGAATATTTTAAATATTTTAATTTGCATAAAAGATGGTAGTAGTAGTCTTCTTCTCTTTTTCTTCGTCGTATCTTCATGTCTGAAGCAACGTGACACTATGGCTACTTGTAACCTTACGCTTCCAAAGGTGGTGATCTTCAGCCTCGCGGATTCGTTTGCAATGGTTGACCCGTGATGTTCCTTACTTGGTCTAGCCAACGTGACGGAGATCGGCCTCTGGATCTTCGGCCTTCTACTTTGCCCTGTACTATAAGTTTCTCTAGGTTATCCTCATTTCTGCGTGTGATGTGTCCAAAATATTGAAGGATTCGTCTGCGGCAGACGAAAGATAGTCGGTCCGTGATGTCGAGTTCATTAAGAATTGACACGTTTGTTCTTCTAGCCGTCCATGAAATGCGCAGCATTCTTCTCCAGCACCACATTTCAAAGGCGTTTATGCGGTGTCTACCAGCCGCCTTAATGGTTTATGACTCGGATCCGTAGGAAAATATAGAGAACACCAAAGATCTCACCAGAGCCATTTTTGTCTTTTTGGTTATCCCTCGGTCTGTCCATATCTTTCCCAGGTTTACCATAGCTGCCCGCGATAGTGCTATACGTTTTCTTATCTCCGCCTCGCAGCCCCTTGTGTTTGTTATTAACGACCCCAAGTAGATGAAGTTATTAACCGTTTCGATATTTGGAGGCAGATTGTTTATCTGTACTGCGTTACTTCTATCAATTACCATGAGTTTGGTTTTGTCGAAGTTAATCTCCAGACCAAGAGTCCGACTCTCATCAGCCACCCTTCCAAGCATTCGGGCCATTTCTACTTCATTCTTTGCTATTAGAGTGGTATCGTCCGCGTATCGAAGATTGTTTAGCATTTTACCATTGATCGTGATCATTGATCCTCCAAATCTAGTGCGCGTCTCATTATGTATTCGCCATAGGCATTGAACAGTCTGGGTGACAATATGCACCCCTTGCGCAGTCCGCTTTGCGTTTTGAAAGGATCCGATGTTTTATTATCCAGGTTGACAATTGCGTCATTATTCTCGTACAAACTGATAATGAGGGCTACCAGCTGGCCTGGGACTCCCATATCACTCAGCACTTTCCACAGACTCTCCGATCTTACAAAATCGAATGCTCTTGTGCTTTTTCAATTAGTTGGCGGGTATTAAATATCTGGTCTCTGGTCCTTCTGCCTTTAACGAAACCGGCTTGTTCAGGAGGCATCTGAGGTAGCAAATACTTTTGTAGTCTTCGGTCGATTATTCTGAGTAAAATCTTGCTAGCGTGCGATATTAATGCTATCGTCCGGTAGTTTTGGCATTTCTTCGTAAATCCTTTTTTATGGATTGGAATAAAAGCCGATCTAGTCCAGTCTTTAGGCCATTGTTGAGTCTGCCACACTTTGTTTCAGATGTCATGAAGTATCTTGATTCCTTCTTTTCCCAGTAGTTTTATCATCTCGGCTGCGATGTCGTCTGTTGATGTCTGTCGATGTGGCCTTGTTTGACTTAAGGTGTGTTATGGCCTCTTCCACTTCGCTTCTTAGTATATCCGGTTCCGGTTCATTTGTCGTGAGACTGCTCCTGATTATTTGGCCTATTTTGGATTATTTATTTTTATATTTGGTAGTAGTATGACAGTAGAAAAACATACATTTTTTATCATACATTTTTCTACGAATGACCGAAAGATTTACATATGCAAAGTAGCATTTTCCGCACACTATGCGGGAAAATTGTCAATAAACATTTAAAATTATAAACAAAATGTATAGTTATTTCATTCGTAGAAAATACACTTAAAGCTTATTCGAGCTCCGCTTTGCATCGTTCGTCTAACTGCATTGACGTGCGGGAAAACATAACTTTGCGCACTGATTAAGAAAACTACTATACTGTTATCATGTTCAAAATCTGTTTTTGTCATTTTCGACTTTCGTTACCTACACTATAGAACTGAGGTATCGATATGTATATGTTTCATCAAAGAGATATACATGTGGTTGATTCTACATTCAGTTTCAAGGCTCTCAGCATTTTGTCCTTATGGATGGAATCAAATGCCTTTCGGTAGTCGACGAATATAAGGATCAGGGGTGTATTGTATTTTGTGCTTTTTTCGATCAGTATCCTCATAAACAGAAAATGGTCATTTGTTCCAAAGCCTTTTCGATTTCCCGGCTGCTCTCTCGGTTGGTAAAAGTCTAGTTTAGGTTCTAAGCAATAGGTAATTACTTCGGTAAAGAGTTTATGAAATTAAAATAAGGTAGAAGACTGATCGGGCGGTTAGGGCGATCCTGACTGATCGATAACTGATCGGGCGGTAAACCATAGTTCCGGGGTTCTTCCTCTAAGCAGGCGTTCTGAGAATAGTAAGACTCATTTTCCTTCTGCCTTAATTGCCACTATCATTACTCCGTCGTCGCCTGGTGCTCTGTTGTTCTTCATTTGTCGTAGAGCACTCTTAATCTCCGATGTTGTTATATTCGGAATGTCTTCGGAACCTTCGTTTTGGACATGTGGACTGGTTATGACACTGTGTCCGGGGCGTCTATAGAGCTCCCCATAAAACTTCTCCAGGATTCTTAGTTTCAATCACTAATTGTATTTCCCTGGCGTTATGTTATCGTAGATCTATTCGAATTGGTGAATAAACAGTTTTGTTGAGTTTTCTTGATTTGTTCAGATTTATGTTCTGTTCTCCTCTTATTTCACGGTATGCCACTACTTTTTCATAAACTACAGATCAGTCTTAAATTTCTCATTAAATTTAGAAAGAAAAAGCTTTCTGGCGACTTCGTTTTCGAGTAAAAAATAAAAACTCATAATAATGTAGGTACAAAAATAGTTATAAAAATATTGCATTTTTTTATTTACGTACATACAGTGTACGCAACCAAACAACTTTGACTTTTTGTATATAGCAAGTGTTATTTTTTTATGCACTATCAAGCCCTGAAATATGAAGCATTTATTATGAATAGAATCCGGATTGAAAAGCACTAAAATAGTGAAAAAAGCGCTTAAAAAATAAAATCATTTTCCTCAAAAAAGCATAAAAATCTCTAAAAAGCACCAAACCTTTTCAGAGATGCAAAATGTTTTACTTTTTTTGAGTTCAAGTTCTAGACATTTTTTGAAGCTTTCAAACTGCTTCAGCAGCATACGGAATATTTTAGATTGTTTTGAAAACTTTCAACATTTTTTTAAACTACTTGAGAAGGTTTTTGGACAGTTTAAAGAGCATATTGAAGGATCTGGAATACTTTAGAGGCATTTGGAGAGCTGGTCCCTTGCTTCTAGACTATTTGAAGAGCGTTTGAAATCTTTTAAACTGTTCTAAAAGCTTTTGGAAACTTCTAGACTGTTTTGAAAGACTTCCGACTGCTTTAGAAGCATTTTGGAGTTTCTGTAGTATTTTGAAATCCTTTTAGACAACTTTTGGAGCATTTGGAAGGTTTCTGGACAGTTTGATTTCTTGGAGAGTTAAAAAATGTTTTGGGAACTTCTAGACTAGTTGAAGATCATTTAGAAGCCTTTAGAGTGTTCTAAAAGCTTTTGGAAGCTTCTAGACTGTTTTGAAAAGCTTCCGACGGCTTTACCCATTTGGCAATAGATAATTGGTATGTTTTTGTCTCTCAGAATCCTTCAAGATCTAAATATAGTATAACACTGTGCGACGTTACAGAACCAATAAGATTACGTCAAAACTCCTGCGTTTTTTTGTCAAAGGAGTTATTTTACACATATAACCGCGTTTGCAATTACCCGTATTTACATTTACCCCACTTGACTCTAATATTAATTATGGTAAAAAAATTGAAAAGCTCGATTTGCCAAAAACTCGTTAAACCATTCAAAAAACAGCAGCAAGTAAACACAAAAAACTAAAATCTGTCAAACGGCGTGTTTTTGCATGTTCAATAGTTGGTTGCTTTTATTATTGACAAAAAGCAAAATTTCTCCCGGACTCTAATTATGATTATTTCTCTCATTGTACTAGCAGCCAATAAAATTCAATGAACCTTTCTAGTTCGACCAATGAGAGCCGTTATATACTGAATAAATCCCTAGTTGCTAAAATTTTACACTGATTATTTCCTTCCTATCAATTTTGACCAATCGCTATCAAGAATTAGTATAACAAATGTAAATTTTAAGTGGAAAAATCACTTGTCAACAACTGTCAACTTAGCTGTCAGCAGTTTTTCCGGAAAAAAAATCGAAAAAATTGCACACTGCTCACAACAACATAAAGAATAGTGTTACCCTTTCTAGCTTGAAAGTTAATGTTCTTATTGTTTTAATTAAAATAAAATGTTTATTTAACTCAGGAAATAATCTTGGAAAAATTAAATGCACTAGGGATATTACCCCCGAATAAACACCTCCTACCTTTTTCGAATACGTTTTTTTGAAGAACATTTGATATTAAACGAAACGGGATTTAGACACATATAAAATTTAAGCTATTTTCTTCAATATTAACAATTAATAAATCACTATAACGTAGTTTCCATTAAAAAATTACATAAATTAAAATATTATGACGTCTGATTGTCAATCTGAAATGTAAACAAAAATATACATGGCTGAACGAAAATCTGTCGTCTGCTGGGGTGAGTTCAATATTATCATTAATTTCATCACGTTTAGTTTAGTATTTGTGTTCTAACTAAGGTGTTTTATTGTTAATAAACTAAAATGTGGGTTTTCAGGAAATAATCTTGACATATACCCCTCGGCGTTCACATTTTATCACGTAAAATGTGCATTGGTAGGTTTTTTGCAAAATTTTTCTTTTAGGCAAATGGTTTCGACTAAATAATTCTTTGGAAAAAATCCTTCTACCTGCGGTCTCAGGATTTTATCGTCGAGTTATTTAGTCTCAATCATTTTCCAAGCAAAATTTTGCAAAAAATCACCTATGCACGGTTTACCCGATAAAACTTGAACGTCTCGGGATATAATCTATGAAACTAATTAAAAGTAAAAACTTGTTTGCTTTCTTATATAAACAGACATATACACTCTATTAAGATTTTTGCTATAATTTAACATTTTTGTTAGATTAAAATTTGCTTATCATTTGTTGATAACTAGTCAATTATTTTTTAATAGACACTGTATAGTTACAAGTAGTTTTCCTTTGATAAATAGTCGAATGCAATTTCCGTAATCTTAAAAAAATTTGATATTTATATCTCGGTCATTACTCGGAAAATCTAGTAGAAATATATAAAAGGTTTAGCGCAAAAATAAAATTACAGTTAGAAGTTAACTACCCTATAAAACTAATCAGTAGTTAAACATCTAAGCTTAATCAAATAAAAATGAAGCTAGTTTTCGGATTTGTTATTGTGGCTATATTCATCAGCTCAAAAGGTAATGTTGTAATTATTTTAAGTATGGTGTTATAGTGATGTTAAAAAATTTAAAATTGTCTTTAATGAAGAATATTATTTACCTTTTTTAGACTAATATTCTTACTTAAATATGTGTATTAAAGTGAAACACAACAGATAACAATCCTAGAATATACCAGGTGTCCAAGAGCACCCTGGACATAGGAGATTAACATGGGAAAACGGTTTTGATTTTTTTTTTCCTGTACGGTTGATTTGATTGAAAAATCGTAATAATGAAAGTTGTAGTACCTATCACGGACTAGTTTTCTGTATTTTTTTTCAGATCTGTAACTTGAGCCCTTTCGTCGTAAAACACAAACAAAACTGAGAAAATTTTTACTTTTTACCTGCACTGTATAAGCGGTTGTCGAGCAACCGTACCAGCAACAATGATCTGTTTACCCGTTGCCCGACCACCGCCTACTTGCAGGCCTAAAGTTTAAATTTTCTCATTTTTGTTCGTGTTTTACGACGAAAGGGCTCAAGTTAGAGATCCGAAACAAATACAGAAAACTAGTCCGTGATAGGTACTACAACTTTCATTATTACGATTTTTCAATCAAATCAACCGTACAGGCGCAAAAAAATCAAAACCGTTTTCCCATGGTAATCTCCTATGTCCAGGGTGCTCTTGGACACCTGGTATGTATTTGGACTAACAAAATGAAAATTGTGTTTTTTTGATTTATTAACTATTATTTTCACTTTTAAGTGATTTTTTTATTGTTTAAACGTGTACAGAGAAACATAGCTAGGAAAGTGTAACTGAGAGAGAAACATAGATAATTGCATGCCCAAGACAAAGACAGAAAACCAAATAAAATATCTAGTAGGCAAAAACTTCGGGGCAAAGAAACTTTTCTGATGTATCCAAGAACATTCCAAGAGACATTTGACAACATCGCAGCAAAGTTCCCGAGTACTTGGACTTTTCTTAAGTCTTTATGTCGCGTATGCTATTATCAATGTTTATCTGTCAGTTACTTGGTTTTACATTGGCAGTATTAGTTTAACCACACCTGTATAATCTGTTTAAAAAATATATGGACAGTTTTAGGACACCGTTGTAAAACTTGTTACATGGACGTTCAGGTTAAAAATGATTCAAAAACTGGTCAACAATATTAAAAAAATGTTACGGAATTTACTTATATTTATTCTGCAAAATAAAGTAGTGTTTCTCGTAGAAAAAATATTGATCTTAACTTTTGTGCAAGTGTCTGCTCCACACTCGCCTGGTGTCAGCTTCCCAGCCACCCAGCCATCGTGTGTACAAGACTTAGGCCCGAATTCAGAATCACAATTGAGGATCTCCTCATCCTCACCTTACATGCTCTTAAGTTTACCCTTACTTGAGCATAAACTAAAGCCGTCCTTAATTTCCGAATTCAAAATACATACGAGATGAGTCACTCAAGTAAGGAACTGCTAAGGAGCTAATGAATACAAATTTGCCATTAAAAGTAGAGCCATCTAGCAGATTTATGTAGAACTGTCCGTTTGATAAACAAACTGGCCTTCAAATTGACCGTTTTTACATAACCTCATTTATTTAAAACATTGTCAGTTAGGTTAATCTGTTTGTAAATGGTTTGTGAGCAGACCGGTGAAGAAAAAGCTTATCTCACAGAATTAGTGAGTATCGTGAGTTAGTGGAATCGAAAAAAACCGGAAAATGAAACGTCATCATCTTCTGTATAAACCAAAAATTATCTATCCTATATTGTTTAAATTTGTGGAAATTTTATGCAATTTTTGGGGAATATTTTACTCAAAATAATTTATTTCAAACTATGTAGTATACTTTACTTTAGACTATTAAGATCAATTAAAACCACAAAACAAAATAACAAAACCGAAATTACCACAAAATACTAAAAGTGAGATACGGTTAAGGAACCTAACTAGCTACCTAGAATAGTCCTAGAATCCTGCTCAATTCTGACATTAGTTGAGGTGGTAAAGAGCATCTTTTCCACAACTTTTTGTTAATTAATATGAAATTTTGAGGTGAGACGCAAAGGAGCAAAAGGTAAGGGTGAGAAGCTCCTCAATTGTGATTGTACCCGTTTTTCGAGTCTCATCATGAAAATCTTGATTATTTGAAGAAATATAAGGAAGTTACTTTATCGCACTTTTCTGAGTCTCTCCTGGATTATTTGTTGAGGTAACTAAAAATAAATGACATTTTACCGTCCTCCACAACGTGTCATTATCAAAAATAAAATTAAAAGTTTCGGTTTTTGATAACCATCATCATCTTCTAGGTTTTGATGTTGGAGACGCCATTAGATACAATTCTTCTAATTAAAATGTTTTTTTAACTGAGTTCGGTGATGTCAAATTAATGTTATGGTTCAGATTTTATCTAAAATAGGTAACACAATTTGTATTTTCACTAAGGGCGTATTGTACATAATATTAATGCACAATTTATTAGGTTTGAGCGTTATCATCTGACAGTTGGTAATCATGATGTCAAATTGCATCAAATCAAATATGCAAAAATCCAATATGGTGCCCATAAGAAACATGAAAACTGATGATGATAACTAAAACCGAACTGTCGGTTCTGAAATTTGATATTATCACGTGTGTCATTTATTTTCAGTTATTTCATCAATTTATTGAAAAAATAAAAATTATTTTACAAAAATTTCGGCATTTTTCGGATACCTCCGAAAATACTAAGATTTTTTTAATCAGTTTCGGTAATAAACAATGTGAGTCTTCTTAAAAAGAGTAGTTCTGTGTTCAAAATAACGGGTGTTCAATAATTGTTATGGTCAGGTCGCCTATGTATGGCAATTGTCACAAAAAGCGTATGTCTCAGATAACGTTGCAAACAATTATTATATGACAACTGTCAATCCGCCGGTTTGATTTCAAACCATATACGAACTTATCAACGGCCCTACGTTCATGCTAGAACGACAGAACCACAGCCAACTACGATCATAACAATTATTGAACACCCCTTACCTTTCAAGTACAGTCAAATAAAGTACAATACCAGCTTAATATATAATTTATTGTAGCCCCTGCCTTATGTTATAATCTAAAACTATAATCATTCTGACAAACGATCTATATCACATTTAATTGCCGACATACGTTTTTTGCTGGTGATTGTGACGCAACAGTCAGAAGTCGCTGAACAGAGAGTATATGGTAAATTTTGACATTTAAAGCAGTGCAAAAAAATGTATGATACATTTTGCACGATCACAGATATTGCCAGTTTACATAGGTTTTAAAACGGTTAGGTACAAGAATAGTGAGCAGTCGGATTTGCGCCTAACTCTCAAACAAATGGTATGTTGTGAGTTTGATATCATTTAAGTTGTTTTGATTTCAGCATATTACACATCTGCGAAGAACACTGCATCAACTTCACCGGCCTCATCGACTTCTTCAAGTAGTGAAGCTCCTGAAACAAGTTCACCGGCCTCATCGCCTTCTTCAAGTAGTGAAGCTCCTGAAACAAGTTCACCGGCCTCATCGCCTTCTTCAAGTAGTGAAACTACTGCATCAGCTTCAACGGCCTCATCGCCTTCTTCAAGTAGTGAAACTACTGCATCACCTTCAACGGCCTCATCGCCTTCTTCAAGTAGTGAAACTACTGCATCAGCTTCAACGGCCTCATCGCCTTCTTCAAGTAGTGAAACTACTGCATCACCTTCAACGGCCTCATCGCCTTCTTCAAGTAGTGAAACTACTGCATCACCTTCAACGGCCTCATCGCCTTCTTCAAGTAGTGAAACTACTGCATCACCTTCAACGGCCTCATCGCCTTCTTCAAGTAGTGAAACTACTGCATCACCTTCAACGGCCTCATCGCCTTCTTCAAGTAGTGAAATTACTGCATCACCTTCAACGGATTCATCGCCTTCTTCAAGTAGTGAAATTACTGCATCACCTTCAACGGCCTCATCGCCTTCTTCAAGTAGTGAAATTACTGCATCACCTTCAACGGATTCATCGCCTTCTTCAAGTAGTGAAATTACTGCATCACCTTCAACGGCCTCATCGCCTTCTTCAAGTAGTGAAACTACTGCATCACCTTCAACGGCCTCATCGCCTTCTTCAAGTAGTGAAATTACTGCATCACCTTCAACGGCTTCATCGCCTTCTTCAAGTAGTGAAGCTCCTCAAACAGGTACACCGGATTCGTCTTCGTCAAGTACAACGGACTCAAATAACAATGGAAGTTCTACGCCAAGTGGCAGTCTGAAGTTACTGTTAAGCACATTTACAGTAGCTTTGTTGCCAATTTATGTTTTATTTTGTTAAATTGATGGAACAATAAATCTTTTAAAAATATATAATTTTAATTTATTTATTTATTGTGGAAAAGACTGTGGGTTTTTTCAATTTGTGTTGATACATAGTTTAGACGTTAAAATGTTTTTTCCAACTATAGGAAAACATAGCCTCCATGAAGATAGTAATGACAATGGAGTGCATTTAGTAAATCTTGCAGCTTCATTAAATATGACTAAAGCTAGCACATGCTTCGGCCATAAAAACATCCATAAGTCAAATTGAACAATAATTGAAACTTTAAAATGTCCACCATGTTTCTACGGTCAAGATTAACTGTTTATATTATATTTCATAGCTCGCAAGACGATTGTGATTCCGTATGCGTTAAATGAATAATAACGAAAGTAAAACGTACGGTTAATAAAAAAACAAACAAAACTAAACGGACAAGTAATTACCTATTTATCCGTTCTATGAACTGTTAAGGAATTAACTGATATCCCTGTATAGGAGCAGAAATTAGTTATTTTCCTACGATCGTGCCGAAATTGTACTTTGCCGCACGATTTTTCAAGACGGAAGTAGCACTTTTCCGCTCTAGTGCGGTAATAAGTTTCCGGCCGTTTCCGTTTTGTCTCTCTATCCTAGAGTGCCTTTCCAGTGATACTACGGAGTATCTTTATCTCAGCTGTCTCTAAGAGTCTTTTGGTTTTATATGTACGTATATGAGGCCGGTATATGTCATTACTGGCCTCACGACGGTTTTGTAGATCGTCGACTTAGTATCCGTTCTCTTACTTTTATTGCACCATATTGTATTCAGAAAGCCAGCTATTCTAATTGCTTTTGTTGTTTGGTCACTCATCTCTGCTACAATATCTCCAAAGCCGGAAAGTTCTATGCCAAGGTAGTTACATTTTCTGCTCGATTACTTTACCGTCAACTTCAAGTTTGCGTCTTGGCTGTTAGGTTGAATAAGTATACAGTGCGTTTTTTTTAACGCGCAACATAGGATTTTACGTGTTAAATTTTTAAGCCCATGTTAGACCATTTTATTTTGGAACTGCAAGTCTAGAACTTGACGGGTGTGTCTTTAGTACCCTGAAGCTTAAGTAAGTCTACCAATTTGGTCTAAAAAGTGATTAAAAACTGGAAAAAAATCATTTTTTTTCGAAAAGATTTTATCGTTCCATACTCCCTGTATGCATTGTTGTTCCTTGTTGTTTTTATACTGGCAGGGCAGGTAACAGGTAAAGTGACATATTTTGACTGCATCACGACCCGACATCTTTTGAACGTCAAAACTGTTTGGCTTTAAACGGAGGTCACTTTGAACAATTCACTTATAAAAATACTTCTTTTGTTCTTAACTTTCTTGATATAAAGTTAATGATCACCCTGTTTTACTTTCTACGCCAAATTTTACCTACTACGTGCCGTGCCAGTATCAAAAACAACAAAGAACAACAATGCATACAGGGAGTATGAAACGATAAAACCTTTTCGAAAAAAGATGATTTTTTGCAAGCTTTTTAACACTTTTTAAGTCGAATTGGTAAACTTACTTAAGCTTCAGGGTACGAAACCGCCACCCGTCAAGTTTTATACTTGTAGTTCCAAAATAACATGGTCTAACATGGGCTTAAAAATTTAACACGTAAAATCCTATGTTGCGCGTTAAAAAAAGACGCACTGTATTGTAAGCCATCTTCATTTCCTGCAATAAGTGCAGGAATCCCTAATATAATCCTAAATATCTGCATCCCCCATTTTTTATCCCTCTAGCCCTCAAATAATTTTGAGATTGATGTGACTGTGATTCATTTCAATTCCGAAATAGGGAAGGGCAGATCTGAGTCAAAAACTTGTTTGGATATTTCGGATTGGAAGATTGAAATGAGAGAGGCGACCGACTATTCCAATTCTGTAAAGAAGATATTTGGTTCAGTTTAACACTTCGTGGCCTCTCCGGCAACTAGGATAACTGCCAGAATGTTCAAAGACTGAGCTGAGCAAGAATTTTAATAGCAAAGAACATAAAAAACTGAAAGATACAGCAGGAAATCGCCAAAATAGAAATTTCTCTATAATAACCAGTGAGAAAAACGAAATCGCACGTGGCATCAACACACGGAAAGTAATATGTGAAAAATAATATTAAAAACTTATCCTCAGATAAAATAACTCTTGAGGAAAGATTCTAGGAATGACCTATGAGAACATAAATAGAAGAAGGCGTTCGCTTATTAAAAAATAAAAAAACCCGTGATCCCATTGAGATAGAGCTCATAAAACCACTCGATGCTAGAGAGAGAGAGCAGTTCTTCAAAAATTTCTCAAAAAAAATATATATGACACCGGCTAACACCAACCTTCATTCCTCTGCAAGAAAAGCATAATGCAAGGAAATACGAAGATTACAGACAAGTGGCAAAGTACAGATACAAAATTGACATGATCAGCGGGGGGATATGTGCCTGTGCTTCATAAAGTTTGAGAAGGCATTTGTCATAGCACAGCACAATAAATTAGTAACAATACTGAAAATGGAAAAAAAATTAAAATGGTGTTTTTGACTGAAAAAGTTGTAAAAGTTGGTAATACTGTAACTCGTTGAATTAGTCTTAATTACTTTTAAACCACGGCAAACAAAGAGGAGATGGTTGGATAATGTGAAGAGAATAGCGGGAGGAAGATGGTACCATATAGCGAAAGACAGAACAGCATGGAAACAAATGAAAGAGGCGTGGACAGAAAATGGCTGATAAAGAAGAAGAAGTAGAAGAGTACTCTTAAAATCTGAAGTAATGTACAGAATGACGCCTTTATGAACCACCCTGTATATCCAAAGATAACTTTAAACTATGCATCTCAATATTCTCTAAAACTTTTTGTATTTAACATTTTTTTTTATGTTTTGAAACTAATGAGATAATAAACTTTACTCTATCGTTGACTCACCCTGTACATACATAAACGATTATGGTGACTTTCTTTAGACTTAGATGAAATTGACCCTGCCGACACTACAGTGAGTTTTATTTATGGAATTATAGTAGAATTTGATTGGGCAGAGTAATTAGCCAATAAATGCAAACGTCAAGTGACTATCTTAGATTATGTTACTTCATTTGATATTATATTAAAATAAAAAAAGGGAAAACAAATAGAATTTGCATTCTGCAAATACAACACAGTGGGGAACATCAATTTATATTAGTTATTATACAATATGTATTTCACGCGTCGTGTCTGCGTAATAAAAATATAACAAGTAGCCATAATATTAAAATAATCAAGTTGTTATGAAAATTAATTCTAACATAACTTGGTCTTAACAATAATGCTTATAATTTAATATGAACAAGTATTAAAGACCACAGGAATCCTAAAATAACCATAAAATTGGATAGATTGCTTGTAGCACTGGTACCGGAAATAATGGGCTCGGTAGTAGTGACATTAGAATCGATGATATCAGTTGTGTTTGAAGCTGGTAATTCCGACCCATCTTCCGTATCTCCACAAACTGAAAAAAATAGTTTTAAAATTTCTAATTGTTATAATTTTTGATTATAATAATAATTGTATTATTGCATTCAGATCTTATTAAAATTAGTTTTATAATTTGATGTTAAGCCATCATCAAAAATTTGAAAAAAGTTCCTTTCGAATCAATCAAGATTAATTTACCGTAAAAGCAAACTGCTGTACAGGGTGCTGCATTTTCGATGGTTTTACGGGGTACAGAGAAAACGGTAATAGATAGAAAAAAAGTAGCATACGTGTTCTGATCTCTTTTTCTGAGCTGAGATAACTGGCTAAAGTGGGCGGCGCAAACTTCTTTTGTTTCAAAGATACAGGGGGTTTTCGAAAATTGGGAATTTTTTAACCTCTTCAGTATTTCAGTTGCTCTTAAAGTTATCAAAAAAGGGAGAACGGTTCTCGGTAGAAGTTTTCATGTAGAATCCAATGGCGTAGACAGTTTTTTTCTATTCCGTTCAGTTTCTGACATATGACAGTAAGTTACATTTTTTTTAATGGAACATCCTATATATTTTTACATCATTTAATTCTGTTGATTTTTACCTTTTCAACGGTGTATTACAACATATAAGTTTGTAGAGGTTAATCCTGTTATTTTAAAAAAAGACCTTTGCTAAGCTAAAAAAAGACCAATATCTAAAATACCAAAAAAAATCGGAAATCATATAAACTAACACATCAGAAAATTAAATATTTTTAATAAATCTTATTAAAAATCTAAGTTACAAACAGTTCTACCGTCACTTTAATAAGAAAAGTGACCATTTCTATTTTCTACTATTTTTAAGGTAAAAGTTGAAAAAACGGTTTACAAACGACATGTAACATGTTAATATGAACATAGCCAAATTTTGTTTCGACTGTGGGTATTTTTATACATATTATTTAGCACTTTTTTGTTAAGGAAACGCTTTTTTTCTAATTACCAAGATTAACGTTTACAAAATTATATGTTTTAATACACCGTTGAAAAAGTAAAAATCAACAGAATTTAATGAACTAAAAATATATAGGGTGTTCCATTTAAAAAAATATAACTTAGTGTCATATGTCAGAAACTAAACGTAATAGAAAAAAACTGACTACGCCATTGGATTCTACGTCAAAACTTCTACCGGAAACCGTTTTTCCTTTTTTGATAACTTTAATAGCAAATGAAATACATAGGAGGTTCCAAAATGACCAATTTTCAAAAGCCCCCCGTATCTTTGAAACAAAAGAAGTTTGCGCCGCCCACTTTTCGCCAATCATCTCAGCTCAGAAAAAGAGATCAGAACACGTATGCTGCTTTTTTTCTATCTATTACCGTTTTCTCTGTACCCCGTAAAACCATCGAAAATGCAGCACCCTGTACATTTAAAACGCATAATGAAAATGTGTAGCTTATAATTGATGCCAAATACCTTCTAATGAAAAGTAACTGATTGATCTTTGGACAATCTGGACAGACCATTAGATGCTCTTAATTCGGCAAGAAAATTAATAAAGAGTATATTCTTTTCACTCTCGGAAAACGTTTTAGCTGATTTTTTTAAACAGTATTTTGCAGTGTACTAATTTAGGTACAGGGTCTTTCACTAGAGACTGACGAACCCCCCTTTTTGGGCTTCCCTGTATGTAATTAAAGAAACTGAGATAGCCATTTGATGTAACCTTCAAATAGAAGAGCTACAGCCAATAATGGTGTTTTTTCTAATGGATCACCCGATATATTTAACTATTTTCGGAATGTGCTCGAAATTCTGCAAATATTATTACAAAAAATAAATAAAATTCTGATTCTTCGGGCCCCGACACTTACTTGATAAATTGACAAATATATCTTTGATGAGCACTAGGGTTGACAACATCTCCTCTTTTCATCCAAGTATTATTATTATCCAACATCACTATCATATTATTTAAGTGCTGCTTTTTTTCATAAAACATAACATTGGTAGTAGAAAAAAGTGCTGTGAGTTGTAGTGCAAATAACTATTCCTCAATGGACATTGGCTGCTGATGCTATCAATGCAGGAGACTCTCTTTTCTGACTTTCTGAACCTAATTGGTTAAATCCCAGTTCGACAATCAATAGCTAACCATGGTTTAACGCTAATCTTTGGTTAAATTTCATACCTCGAATATTGATATAGGAAAATACGTTTTATCTACATCAAGAGTTTGGACAGATACACATATAGGTTATTGGTATCTAACATCAACTTGATGATGGTTCTGGAGTGCCTAGGAAAGCTCAATGATCTAGGAAGGAACAACAAGGTAACCCTCCTCTGGGTTCCGGGGCACGTCGGAGTAGAGGGTAACGAACAAGCAGATACTCTGGCACGAAAAGGAGCATCAGCGCCACTGATCGGGCCAGAACCATTCTGCGGCCTTGGAAAAGCATATGTCCAGGAAGTACTTAATAAAGCTGAAGAAGAACTGAGAGCAACGCACTGGCAAAGACTTCCAGGACTGAGGCCGGCCAAAAATCTCCTCGGCAATTTTAACCGAGCAAGATCGAAAACACTGATTAACCTCAGCAAAATTAGTCTCAAGGCATTAATGGGGTTTCTAACGGGTCATTGTCGACTCAGGGAACACCTAAGGAAGCTAGGTCTAAAAGAGGACAGTACCTTCAGGTTTTGCGGAGAAGAACCAGAAACACCCCACCACATCTTGCTGGAGTGTTATGATGGACGCCACAGAAGATTAAACACACTGGGATTACCCCAGCTGGCTGTGGAAGAAATACCTCGAACAGACCCACTCAATATCCTGAAATTCCTAAAGGAACTAAATCTTGAGGGGGCTGCTATGAACCAGGAAACCTTGAGATAGCAGAAGAAGATGGGGTACAATAGATCTAATCAGGTCGCAGTACATCTGTCACACCTACCATTACCATTAGGTTCNNGCNGANGANGTNGCNGGCATTNGCTNNTNGANTTATAGGATGGANGGCTNGANCTNNGGTANTCNNCAAAGNGNANGCCGAAGTTCGTGTTNACTTNNNCANACGNTCCTNNNTNGCGTGGTGNNCTNAAGGCAGCANGTCATACCNCTATTGNNAACCGTTATGAGGTTTGACGGANAATAAATCNCNTGTGCNGGAGCNAANANTCGAGAACCNCAATTGGGACACGCNGNNAAGGCANNGCNCGTACTTCGNGNCNGTGCCGTANNCCTNTCTNTGGNNCGGTTCCCGGCGGATNNGCAGGATCAGTGGNGTNTTNGNCNCGANANAAACTCCCTNGGCGGGCCANNTNCAATTNNCNAGNNNGNAACNGAGCACANTNGGNNAANNCNCNACNNTTCTGTACGNACTATCGCNNNTTGNCNGNGNGATNNNTNNANANTACTCNNTGTTCNGCGCNGAGAATANTCGNGNNGGCNAGTTGCGTCTCATCANACAACCTCGAAGGTCATATCGAAATTAAAGACAAACAGCAAGGATTTCGGAGAAATAGATCACATTATTTATCCTACCCCAAGTAAATGAAAAAAGTATTAGAATTCAACACCCCCGCTTTTGCATGTTTTATCGATTCAAGCAAAGCATTCGACCGTGTACGACTGGAAGACATAATCAACATCTTCAAGAAAAACTGATCCTCGGCAAGAATTACAAAAACAGTATGCTGCCTAAACACAGGCAACAACCCGAATTAAGGTTGGTCATAAAAAACAAATAATATACCCATATCATAGGGTACAAGACAAGGCGATAATATCATATGATAGAAGTCAGTGGCTTGGGAATGGAGTATAGGATCAACAGAAAACCCATTAGCATAATTTGCTACGCTGATGACGCAACCATATTGGCAGAAACGGAGGGCAATCTGCAAAGACAACTTCACAGATCAGGTCAGAACATAATTTGACATTTGCTAGGGAACTAACGAGATGTAAGTCGGTTATAAATAATGAAATTGTCGAACAGATCACAACTTTTAGATACCTTGGAGCTGATATTAATTAAAGATCTAAAATTCCAGATCAATAAAGCCTCGGTAACATCAGGTTGTTAAAGAGACGTCATATGGAACAACAAACATATTATGAGCATTGACAGCATAGAAAGTTCGAATATACAAAACAGGCGTACGACTCACCTATGGCATCGAGATTCTAGCAGACACAAAAAAACATAACGTATGTTAAGAACAGCAGAGATAAAAACCCTAAGGTCAATAGCGGGAAAAACACTACGAGACAGAGTGAAGAGTGGCAACAGTAAGAGAGACCTGCAAGTTAGAGGATATAATCAGATGGGGACGAAAGCGTACAAGATACTGACGGGACCATGTAGGAAGAATGGACCCCCGAGAGGGATAAAGGAATTTTTAAGAGATTAGCCAAGTTTGTGCTGGAAATTCAGGGGTTAAAAGACCAATGGGACCACCAAAAAGATGGAAAGATAGTTAAACATCTGTATCACAAGACAATCAAAAGCATTGATCAGACAAAATTAACAGACCAAAAGGTCCTTACGAAAAATAAGAAGAAGAATTTGGTGACAATATTATACAGAGGTAAGGGAAACTAAAATTACCATATTTTTATACAAAAGTCGAAGGATGTTAGATTTAATTAATATCTTTCCGGCTATTTTATATTGACATTTTCTTATTAGACCATGTAGAATGATCTTTTCTAACATTTCTTCCCAAGTATATTTAAGGTTACATTGAATAAATAAATTAACGGTAATATAACATTTTTCAGTTTTTTCTTACTTCCAGAGATATTCGCATTGAAAGTTTTAAATTGACACCCTATACAGGTGTGGTAAAACTAAAACTGGGCATAGGAAAACCGTGCAACTGACAAAGAAATATAGATAATTGCATGCGCGAGACGAAGACAGACAACTTAGTATATCTAGTACGCAAAAACTTAGGGGAAATATTGCCAGAAGCTGAACGTTGGGACTACATTGGACGCTGAATTTGGCTCGTTCGTGGTTAATCTGTGCCAAATTGTAGTTTTTCGTCTCAAAACCGGCAAAGATGGATTGCGGTGTTGTTCTAGTCTGCATAATTGTTACTTTTGAGCCATTCTACGTCTGTTGGGATTTTATTGGACGCTGAATTTGGGTCGTTTGTGGTCAATCTGTGCCAAATTGTATTCTTTTGTCTCAAAGCCGGCAAAGATCGGTTCCGGTGTTGTTCTAGTCTGCATAATTGTTACATTGGACGCTGAATTTGGCTCGTTTGTGGAAAATCTGTGCCAAAAGTATTCTTTTGTCTCAAAGCCGGCAAAGATCGGTTCCGGTGTTGTTCTAGTTTGCATAATTGTTACTTTTGAGCAATTCCACGTCCAAGAATCTGAATTCATCCGCTGGATTAGTTACATAATTTTGTTATTGACCTAATCGCACTAAGTTTTTAAACAATTGTACACCGAAACCCTTATCGTAAATACATCATCAAATAAACGGAAATGATAAGGAGCCATTAAGAAACTTAAAAATAACAAAGCGGCAGGCTATGATAATCTCCTAGCAGAAAGTCTAAAACATAGAGGGGACGATCTAGCCATACAAATACATAGCCTCGTGAAGCAGAGCTGGAATCAAGAAATCATTCCCGACGAATGGAAGGAAGGCGTTCTCATTCCACTCTACAAAAAAGGGGACCAAATGCAGTGTAAAAATTACCGAGGTATTGCCCTGCTGAGTCACGTCTACAAAGTATTCTCAAACATTCTGCTTCAACGTCTCTGTCCATATACCGACGAGATTATCGGAGACTATCAATGCGGCTTTCGAAGCGGAAGATCAACAACTGACCAGCTCATCACTATCCGTCAGATTCTGCAGAAATGTTGGGAGTTTAACAGGAGCCTGCACACCGCAATAAGAACATCATCAGTGAAAGCAGAGATTTTTGGCCCAGGAGGTCCCAAACTTATTTTGGCCTACGCAGATGACATAGGCGCAGTAGGAGCTAGTACTGTTAGTGTGATGGAAAATTTCATAAAGATCAGCTCATAGAATAGGTCTACGAGTAAATGAAGGAAAGACCAAATACATGCATGTCTTCCGCAACTCTGCGCGAGGCAGAGTCAGGCAGAACGTCACAATGGACGTCTATAATTTTATGCATGGGGAAACCTTGAAGTACCTGGGCGCAGTGATAACGGCAGACAATAATATGCAGGAAGAGATTAAATAGCGTGTCACACAGCAGCATTTGCAGTACAAACCCTGCTAAAACCAAAATGTATCACAAGAAAAGCCAAAACCGGAATCTATCAAACAATGATACGACCAGTAGCAGCATAAGCCAGTGAAACATGGACACTGACAGTTCGCGACACAGAGCTCCTAAGAAGGTTTGGGAGAAAGATCCTGCCCATGATATATGGTCCCCTTCGAGACCCTGAAACCGGCATATAAGATGAGAAGCAATGCTGAGCTTGCCTAAATATATCAAAGCCCCGACATCATTCAGGAGATAAAGTCCGGCAGGCTAAGATGGACAGGGCACCTGCAAAGAAGCCAAAACGATCGTCTAATAAAACGGGTATGGGAGGAGGCACCAATAGGAAAAGACCACTGGGAAGACCCAGGCTCAGATGGAGAGATAACATCATTAAGGATCTGGTTATCCTTGGTGTAGACCAGCAAGAATGGAGGGAGATGACCCACGACCGCTCCAGGTGGAGGCAGATAGTCAAGGCAGCTAAGACCCACCCTGGGTTGTAGTGCTACGGAGTAGTAGTAGATTAGGAATATTCTAGCCACGAAATTAATTTTGAAGTAATCTCGTCGACGAATTTAGAACGGCATTTGACAATATCATCATTTACGTTTTCTGTCTTTGTCTCGCGCCTGCAATTATCAATGTTTCTCTGTCAGTTACATAGTTTTCCTTAGGCCAGTTTTAGTTTTACCATACCTGTACAGAGTTTTCCATTAAAATTATCAAAGTTATGGTTGGCTTCAGTGAAGTACCATAACCCTAAAAGGTCGAGATCTTTTATCGTGGGATACCCCAATTACCTTCTAACTTTTTAGTTCTTGACAGTTTTGTTTTATACCTAAAAGCAGTTTTTCTTAAAAGTGTCATACCAATCACAAATTCTAACGATTATTTCCTTCCTATCAATTTTGACCAATCGCTATCAAGAATTAGTATAACAAATGTAAATTTTAAGTGGAAAAATCACTTAACAACTGTCAACTTAGCTGTCAGCAGTTTTTCCGGAAAAAATTCGAAAAAATTTCACACTCCTCACAGCAACATAAAGAATAGTGTTACCCTTTCTAGCTTGAAAGTTATTGTTCTTATTAATTATTGTTCTTATTGTTTTAATTAAAATAAAATGTTTATTTAACTCAGGAAATTATCTTACCAAATATCCCTCGTGCATCTAATTTTTCCTGTGGAAAATTTGGAATACTCGTTTCTAAGTAATTTGTTTTAACAAATAGCATGAGCGAGAGTGGTTTTAAAAATCATCCGAGTCGAAGACGAGACGAGATCTAATTACTTAGAAACTAGTTTTTCCGAATTTTTCCGGAAAAATTAAATGCACTAGGGATATTACCCCCGAATGTTCACCTTTAGACCTAATCAATCATAAATAGTTGCCTATTAGAGATTCCCTTTGATGACTAACTAGAAGGATTAGTTGTGAGTGACAAGTCCGATAATATTTAAAGTGTTAGTTGAAAATTAATTTCACAAAAGCGTTATAAAATAGGTTATTTTAGAACCACTTTGTTTAGTCATCATTCATCAATCAATTATTAATCTGAACTGTATCATTGCAATACGGTGATGAATATTTCTTAAATTGTATTTCGGTTGAACTATTTGAGTGCGAAATAAATTTTCCAGGAAAATCTGATAACAATATTCATTCATACAATTTTCGTTTAAATTTTCCATGTAAGATCTAAGCTGTTCGACTTCAGTTTATTTCCGTTTACCCTTTCTATGCAATCAATATTTAAGCAAAATTTTTTTCACAAACTTATTGAAAACTACTGTAGAAAATTCAATGAGAATTGTCCTTCAGTGTGTTAAACTGTACTTATGTGAAGCAATGTTTTCGAAAAGAGTTTAGTTTTATATTGTTTAGAAACTGATAACTATAGCAAACTATCTAACCAGCATACTTGACAATTCCTAACGATTAGTTTTGCTAATAATATCGTGCTTTGACTGTTCTTCCCTAAACCAAATTCAAGAAATTGCAAAAAAAAACAAACACAAAAACATGGCAGATCTTCATCCTCTAAGGTTGTGTTGATCTAGAGAGATTTAAGGTGTTCACACAGGTTCTCACTTAGAGAGATTTTCTTTTTCACAAACATGTAAAACCTTGGTGGATGGTGTGTCCCAAAAGGAAAGTGAAATTTCAAATTTGTTACGTATTCAAATGCTCCACTTTTCTTATTTTGTGGCTCCTCTAAGTCAACTCACAAAACCTTCTTAAGTATACTGTACTAATAGCCATCATGACACCTGAAGAAGAAGGATACTGGTTTTAGTTAAGCTACATTACAGTGATTATAATGTTGTATCGCATATTTTTACAATAATTAAAAAAAAAGGTTTGTCATGATCATTAAAAAAAACCTGAATTAATTTTATCACAGCGTTTCTGATTAATACATATTTCGACAATATTATCTGAACAAACATTGTTATGGACTTGGAAAATTACATACTATCAATCATAATGTTCTTGCTTGTCTCTTAATGAGATTAAATTTTTAAGTTCGCAAATTCATTGTCTTGCAATTATTAGTCAATAATAACACAGGTAATGCAGATAATTGTGTAATTGGTAATACTTTTTCGGTTAAAAAAATAGCTGAACATCTGTTTTTGTTTTACTACAAAGTCATTACACTAAATATGATGACGATAGAAAATTTGTCAATAAGTCTAGTAACAAATTCTGTTCTAAAAAGTAACCAACTTGTATTCAAATAATAGATACTCAGCATGTTGGTCTGTTATCTGTATTGATTTTCTGACGTGATATTTTTATTTGCCGATTTTTGTGGTTATTCAAGTGTAGTATAACTAAAACTAACCAAAGGAAAACCATGTAACTGACAGAGTTACAATTAAATACAATACAATTAACAAATTGCATGCGTGAAACAAAAATTCCAAATAATTTCCATTTATTTGATAATGTATTTGCGATAAGTGCTGAATTCGTTGTGTTTAATTCGTTTTCTGCATACATTTGTTTGTAAGAATACAATTTGGCACATATAGACCACCAGCGAACCAAATTCAGCATCCAATGTAGTCCCAACGGACGTATACAGGGTTAACCACCCAAACCGTTCATTAAAAGTTTATCAGGATCAATTATTTATGGGAATTTGAAATTTTGTAAGTAAGATAAATTCGATGCTGGAAATATTTTAAAAGTGTTTTCATCTTTCTGTCACTTCCGGTTTAACCGGAAGTATATGTCAACTTGCTCATTTTAAATGGAACACCCTGTATATTATTGTATTTTTGAATAGTCCTATCGATATCAAATATTTTTGATGTATCATGACCTATCTGTAACGGTTTTCGAAATATTGAAACATTTTTAGTTTTTGGAGTGTCACATCTCCTAATCTGAATAAGATAGACCAAAACGGTTTGCATGTTCTTATCTTAACATTTTGAGATTTATTGCGTGGTCATATTAGAAAATTTGACAGGTGTCAATTATATTTCAATCACTACAGAAAATAATTTAAACCAAAATTATAAATTATCAAGAATAAAGACGGAGATATCGTCAGCAAATCAGACCAATTAGTGGACAGATGGGCCGAGAATCGAATAGAAGAAGATGTAAATTAAATTGTCAATTTCGACCTCGATACGATCGCGGACGAAAGGGAAAAGAACAACTTTCCGACAGAAGAAGAAGTTAGTAGTGCTATACAGAAACTAAAGAACAATAAGTCCCCAGGTGCGGATAGCATCCCACCCAAAATACTGAAACATGGGGGCAAAAACTAAAGAAACCCATGTGCAGGCTGATATCACTCATCTGGAAAGATATAGAAGTCCCAGAAGACAAGAATTTAGGTATAACATAATCGTACCCAAACATTAAAAAGGGGGAACAAATGTCATGTGACAATAATCGAGGAATAACATCTTAGGCGACCGACTCAAAGTGTTTTATGAAGATATAATTGGAACATATCATAGTGGTTTTCGTAAAAACAAGTCAACCACCGATCAAATTTTCACCCTCAGACAGAGGCTACAAAAGCGTAGGAATATAGAATCAAAACACTCCACCTCCTCATAGATTTTAAAAGTGCCCATGATAGCGTTGACAGAAACTCGCTCTATTATAGAGCCATGATAGAATTTAACATACCAGTGAACCTCATAAGGCTAATAAGAGCGACTCTCTTGAAAGTCCAGAAAGCACACAGGCTTGCGACAGGGCGATAGCCTGTCATGCATGTTATTCAATATAACCGATGACATAAACCTAATGGCAAGAACACTACGAGAAGTAATCCAAGCATTCAAGGCACTAGAAGTGGCAGCAAAAGGGGTGGGACTACAAGTAAATGTTACAAAAACAAAATATATGAAAGCATCCCGAAACCTTGTGATCGACAACCATATTTTTGAAAGAGTAAACGAGTTTATCTACCTCGGATCGCAAATTAATAGTAATAACGTAATGAGTAGCGAAGAATATACAGAGCAATAGATACATAGCAAGCAGATCCACGGAATTTTGAAGGACACTAACCAAAAAATCTTAACGAGCGTTGAGGAAAAGCTTAAAAGATGGAAGGAGTATGTCGAAGCCCTCTTTGATGACACACGACCCCACCAACCACCTAGAGACTATGACGATATCAACGAGCCCAGCCCTGTTATCACGACAGAGGAAGTGAGACATGCTATAAAACTTCAGAAAAATGACAAGGCTGTAGGACCAGAGAGTATTCACGCGGAAACCTTAAAATTGATCGGCAGTACAGATGCTAGAGGCCTAAGACTTTTTAGATCGTTGTTCAACTCAATATATGAAACTGGGAAAATACCAACGGACTGGCTGAGGTCGACGTTCTTCGCTCTACCAAAACCGAACGCTTCTCAATGCGACGACCATCGAATGATAAGCCTGATGTCTCACGTCCTCAAGGTATTTCTCCGCATCGTCCACACTCGAATATACGCCAGATGTGAGGGGCAGGCTGGAGAGACGCAATTTGGTTTTAGGAACGGAGTGGGCCCGCGCGAGGCTCTCTTCTCCCTCACACAGCGATACAGAGACATGAATGTTGATATATACGCCTGCTTTATTGACAATAGAAACGCTTTCGACTGTGTCTCGCACCAGAAGCTCATTGAGATCCTAAAATACACCAGAGTCGATACGGGAGATCTAAACATCATCACGCAGCTGTACTGGCATCAAACTGCAGAGATTAGGATAGAGGGCATAACATCCGAAAAAACAGAAATCAGAAGGGGCGTTAGACAGGGGTGTGTCCTGTCTCCTATCCTATTTAATATATACTCGGAGGCGGTGTTCAGGGAGGCACTGAAGAATGTGAAGAAGGCGTTAAAATCAACGGCACCCTCATTAATAATATACGATTCGCCGACGATACGGTCGTGGTCGCCGACAGCCTCCCACATCTCCCGAATATCGTCATCGACATCATCCAGAATATCCTCATCAGACCTCATTGTTGAACATAGCACACAGTATGGTCTATGGTTATTAGTTTCATTATTTCGGCTCAATTTAATAATTTTTAATTCATTTTACATAGTGTACTCATCCATCTAAATGTCAAGAATCTTATTCACGTTTGAATATTATTCATTGTGAGGTTAGGAATGTACCATCGGTGATTATCGATCGGTAAATGTCACTATTTCGTCATTTCCGGGGGCGTCACCCTTTGTAACAAACTTGGCTTAAATCTAGAAAACTAATAAGCACAGTTTCTAGATTTTGCTTTGATAATTCATTAATCAATTTTTCCTTTGCCGTGATATGAATTTTATAATTAAACTCGTGTTAGTACCTACTGGTTTTGTATCTGTAAGTGGTGATGGCACATTGAGCACGTTATTGACATCCCATGGCGGCCGATTTGAATTCATGTCAGTTTATTTCGAAACAGCTGACATAACCACCGTCAGTTTTGATTTTAATCCATCGATTTTCGCTGTTATTGATTAATTTTCAGTTATTTATGAGTTGAGTGTACTAATACCTTTTTTTATTGCTAACTTCATAGTATTCTTTCACTGAGCTTGAGTGTTTGCGCAGCTCGTATGAGGTCGCATCAGTCGGTTTCCATCTCTCTTCTTCCGGCATCTTCATTTTCCTTGGCTAGTGTCCAGAAAGACGATTACGGCCATTACGATTTATGTAGTACCGGCTTTCAACAGTGTTTCTGAGCGCGGACCGTTTTCCCGATTTGGGGCTATTTCCGACCAGAAAATCACTGGGAATTCCTCCCTTCCTTTGGTTGGTTGCGTTAGATGCGTTTGTTGCCTTTTGCGTGAAGCGGGTTCTCGTCACCTTAGGTGGATTTTTGCTGTTAGTCAGAAAGCGTGCTGCTTAGAAATCGAATCCCTTGCTGACAATTTCTCATCGACACCGGCATTGGATCATTCCACATTTCACCTCCAAGATCTGAGACTACGTACTTTCTTCCTGTGTTTTTTTTATGAAGCTGTCCACTGCAGATCGGTATTTGGAATCGGAAACCATCCGCCGAAATTCACCACCACGTTTTGAGCGAATCATTTATCACCAGTGGCTAGAGAAGAGCCCTGTAAAGGGCTCTTTCTTTTACCTGGGATCATTTCCCTCGTGAATTATTTCCTGTAAATTGTATTCGTCCGGTTGGACGGTTGAAGCCTTTACAAGTTCAGCTTGTAGTTATATCGTCGCCTAAGACCATTTGTTGGAGTCGAGTAGAGTAGGACATAGAGAGAGTAAGATACGTAAATAAATCAAAACCTTTTGTGTGTATAATTGTTTGATTTGGGGTTACTGTGGTTTTGCTTACCTGATTGCTTTATTTTATTTTAAATTCAATTTCAGTTTAATTGCAACTTCAATTTAAAGTTATTTGAGTTGGAAGTAGGCAGAAATAGGTTCCAGAATCCATCTTGGGGCTTTCTGACTTAAGTTGTCTTTACAAGTCAGTGTCGCCATATAAATGACCTCCCCTACTCTCCGGGTTTCTGAGCTAGGGCACTAATTTGCCAATTCAAAGACAACCTATTCCTGTTGATCCAACTGATTATTTTTCTTTTCTTTTTTTTCTTAATTAAGTAACTTAATCTTTATCTTATTACAAAACGCATAAGACTCCACCAAGGAGCGTGGCAACCGCATGGACTCCTTTGAGATGTAGTTGTATCGCCGTATACTGCGTATATTCTGGGTAGACAGGATAACCAACGAGGAAGTGCTAAGGAGAATAGGTAAAGATAAAGAACTGCTGACAACCATCAAAGAACGAAAGCTCCAATACATCGGGCACGTTTTGAAGGAGGAGCGGTACGAGTTCTTCCGGCTCCTTATTGACGGGAAGATCGAGGGCAACCGATCAGATATACGTCGATGGTGCGGACGGACATCTATAGAGATCTTCAGGGGTGCGGTTTTACGAACCATTATAGCCAGTTGGATTGCCAACCTCCGTAGGGAGACGGCGTCCTAAGAAGAAGCAATAGATCAAGATCTAAGAATGGAAAAAGATCCTTCAGCATGCTAGGACTATGACTATGATAATGAATGTTCAGTACAACTCTAGAATACCATTGAATTTATAACATTCTGTTTTTTTATTCTGTAAAAATTCTGTTTTAGAAGCTTATGTTGGCATTTTCGGACTCTGTTTTGTATTGGACATTACGAAATTTTAGACAAGTGTGTTAACATATTTACATATTCTAATGCCGATTAAACTTAAAAAAGTAATTTCAATTTTATAGATTTTTTTCTTGAACCAGCTTAAATGCTGTCGCCACGAGCTTATTTAAAACCAGGTGGGCACGTATTCAATATGCTGCGAAGTAGATATGCCGATAACGATATTAAAAGGAAAGGAATGCAACGAAGGTGGAAATGATGTGAAAATTAGCTTCACTTCAAAATTTCCGACTTTACACAATGATCCACTGATCACACTCTAGATAGATATTTCGACTCAATCTAGATATCGCTTTTTTCGAATAGCTATTATTATAGAAGGTCTAGAAGTTAATTTCCGCGTTTTTTTACGCTTTTTGAAGTTCATGAAACTGGACAAACTTAAAAAACAAAACTTTTATTCAAAATAATTTCCAACATTGGCAACTTACGGATTCCATCATTAAAAAAATTTTCTGGTTTGGCCGCCAACCATTCATCGAGCCATTTTTTGACGTCTTGACGATCTTTAAAGCGCTGCTCCGCTAGACCATGAGCCATTGACCGGAAAAGGTGATAATCCGACGGGGCGATGTCCGGAGAGTACGGCGGGTGCGGTAAGACTTCCCATTTGAACTCTTTTAGCGTATCTTTTACCGCTTGTGCGACGTGTCGCCTTGCATTATCATGAAGTATCAGTTTTTCGTGTCTACCAGCCCATTCTGGTCTTTTTACTGCGATTTCATGACCCAACTGCGCTAGTTGATGTTGATAGGGATTCGCAGTGACTGTTTCGCCAGATTGAAGAAGCTCATAGTACAGTATGCCGCGTTCATCCCACCATATGCACAGTAAGACCTTCTTCCCGTGGATGTTTGGTTTTGCGGTCGAAGTTGTCGGTTCACCGGGACTAACTCACAATTTTCTTCGCTTCCGATTGTCGTAGTACACCCATTTTTCATCGCCAATTGTGATGCGGTGTAAAAACGACTTTCTTCCATCTCTGTCCAGCAAGATTTGTGAAATTGTTTTTCTCTGCTCTTTGTTGCGTTCAGACAGCTCATTCCTTCCTTCTGAATCTTCCCCATTGCTTTCAATCGAAGAAAAACTGCTTTTTGCGTGACTTCTGCACTGACTTGACTGCGTCAATTCGTGACGATCGCTGCTTCTTCCGCTTCCATAAGGATATCCTCAGGAACATAAATTTCATCGCTTTCTTCCATTTTCTATACTTTTTTCTTCACAAATGCTTCCGTTTTCTGCAGGAAAAACTGACAAGTATCAAAATTTATTGAAAATGTAAAAAAGTCAGTGCTAAAAAATCATTCTGACATTTTTAGGTTACTCAAATGCAAGAAGCTTTGATTTGATCAGAAAGTTTATTAATAATTATCTAATAAAAAAAAACATTTTTTTCACTTGTTGGATAAAACATTGTATGCCATTCATGTGTTATGTTTTCTAAGTAACTTGAGAATTTATAGCACTCGGCCTAACGGCCTGGTGGTATAAATCTTTCTTAACACACTAGGACTATAAATAACTATTATTTAAATATTTATATGGATTATTATTCCAACAGAATCAATCTCATAATCTGAAAAGAACCATCCAAATTGATGAAAAGGTTAAGAAAAAAAATGATTCACACTATTACAAATATTAAAGTGATGCAGTAATTTTTGTGTAGTCTGTTCAAAAGTTTAAACTGAAAGTTACAGTCAATGAATCTTGTAGATTTCTACATTTATGACATTCGAACTAATATTATGATTTTTGTTTCAGGTAAGTGGAATTTTGGAAAAAAATAGTCATCAAAACGCTCAGATCATCCGAAAACGTGAGCAATTGAGCGATGGACCTAGTACTGCTTCAAAAGTGTTCAAATATACGGTATTGATGACATTACCACTCTAAAAGTAATTTTCAAAAGCTTCAGCTATCCAATTTATGACAAATTTAGCTTACTTTTCTGGATTTCTTTGAACTGTAATGCTGTGAATTCTGTCTTACCAAATTACAAAAAATAACACCCCTACACAACAACATTATATATTTTTTTAATAAAAGAACTGATAAACTGAATTCAAACTAGTTGACAATTAGAAAGCTTTCTTTATTTCCAATCACATAGTTCTTTTAATTACTTTTCACTGTGAAAACAATTGTCACTGATTTTAAATAATATTTTGCCATTTAAAAATAATTTAAAAACAAAAATTCGGCAAAGCTCATTTTTTGTTATAAGAATTTTTCTAATACAACTTTATATAGGATTTTAAAACTCAATATAATATGAAAACTTTAGAAACAATTTATATCTCTAGAAACAAGTTCGTTTTAACAATTTAATTTTATTACGAGTAACGAAATTTTCTAAACTCTTGATAAATGGTGGAGTAATGATTCCGAAAACTGTACCGGAACAATTACCATACGTAAAAGTTTATTAACAGTTATTTACATTACTAGTGTGATTTGAGCATTTTTATAGTCAGGAGTGGGAAATATTCTGCCTCGACGAAGTCGTATACCGAGTTGTGGTGAGCACAAGTCTATTCATTTGCCATATCACAAGTTATATACCAAAAATATTTTCCAACTTTGAAAAATTACCAAAAAACAAAACCCCACCAATGATGAAACTTGTTAGAATGACGTACTGTAAGCATTACTAAAGTAACTGGTATATCTAGTTTCCTGTTAGAGTAACAAGAACAACGTATGACAATAAAAAAGTAAGAAGTCGATAGTCTACTAGTTAGGTCAACGCTAAAACTATGTATATGTATTAATTAATAAAAATTGATAACAAAAGGAAAGTTCAAAAGGAAGGGAATAACACGCAGTCGTCTCCACAATACTAGTGGATACGACTGCGTATCATTCCCTTCCTTTTGTACTTGTACAACTCCACTGAAAGATTATGGACTACTACTTCTTTTTGAAAAGGAAAGTTTATTATCTGATACATTTTTACAATTGCATTGCTAGGAAAGACCAATCAACTTAAAACCGACGGAACGTTTCCGCTTTACTTCGGAAGCCATCATGCACTATTTTCAAGCAAAACTCTAGCAACAAAACCGTTCTGCCTCAAAAGTCTCAACGGATTATTTAACATAAAAGTTGACCCACAATTTGACAATCTAGTCGAGCCTGCTGGGATTTCCACCTGGATGTTATGACTTTATATAGTCCAGTTGTATGGATTGTTTTTCCATTTGTTTTGGAGTTGGAGTAGCAGTCTGTTATTTTCGTCATGTCTCAATCAAAATCTCAAATCTCTAAAAATACACCCTTTTTCGCCGTGAACAGCAAAAACGAATCCAAAAGTGTGATTCAAAGCTTCTACCAATATTTATACAGTTTAATAACCCCAGAACCAAGAACCCAGCTACAAGTAATCAGGAACGTATAGGCTCCGAAGAGATTCCTGATATAGGTAAAGCAGAAGTAGTCTAAGCGCTGAGATAAATTTAGAACAGCAAATCACCTGGGAAGATCGAATAACAACTAAAATGATTAAAATGGGGGAAGATGTATTAGAAGAGACAATCAAAATACTCTTTAATAAATGCATTCACCAAGGAAAAATCCCGAAAGCAAGACAAAACGCAGAAGACCAATGTCTCCTGTCGTAACTTGTCTTATAACCAGTTAAACAGGCGGTTTCTGAAATAATTTTAGCACAACAGACTACCTTCAAACAATCCACAACCCAACTGAGAAAAGTGTTGAATACAATATACCTCTTCATATGGCATTCATAGATTATCATAAAGCGTTTGATTTGATAGAAGCGTGGGCGTTTCTAACAGCAATGGACGCAACCAGAATAGATATAAGATACTCCACTCTCATAAAATACATATACAAAAATGCAGGTTGCAATAGACAAGGATCTAATAACAGATCAAACACCAATCAACAGAAGTGTTCGTCAAGGGGATACTATTTCACCCAAATTGTTTACATTGGAAGATGTATGTAAGAATTTGCACTGGGAAGCAAGAGAAAACATGGACGGACTATAATTTGCCGATGATATTGTGTTAATAAGCAGAGACCCTATTGAAATAAACATTATGATGAAAGAACTCCATGAACAGACCCTGTGAAGGGGACTAAAAAAGATCCTGAATAAGACCAAGAGCATGAGCAGTTATTTACCTACCCATAACAATAGATCATCACCGTAGAAGAATACGTGTACCTAGGTCACTTAATTAAGTTGGGCAAGGAAAAAAGGAGAATACGACTGGGCTGGGCGGCATACGGGCATTTGGGACATATTCTCAAAATATAAGGGCTGGGAGTCGAAAATGACCTAACGCCGTAGAACAACCCAAAGAGTCAAAATACGCGAAACAGAAATAAGGAGGACAAACGTTAAAGACATAATTGAGCACATGGCTGATCTGAAGTGGCGATGGGCTGGATATGTGGCAAGGCAAGACACCAATAAGTGGACAATACGCCTAGTAAAATGGCGACCACGATTAACAAAAAGAAGTATCGGAAGACCCAGAAGAGATGGCTAGACGACACCAAGCAGTTGGTGGGCCGAAACTGGTACCAACTTGCTATGGATAGGGATACATAGAGAAATCGGGAAGAAGCTTATGAGCATGAGGCTCCAGTAGTTGAAAAATAAAGGCTGACGAAGAAGAAGAAGACTTTCATTAGAGTTAGACTCTCAATTACTACATTTATTCATTACCATAATACCAATCCTCACCTTGATAATTTTAACTATACAAGTAGAACGTAAATAGCCGCATTTACTGCACCAGTCTGTGTTTTGAGAATCTATATTTGCAAAAATGCACGCAAGACAAGGATTTATAACAAAATCTTCTTTTATTTTGCACGCAAGACGGAAATTGATCAAGTAAAACGAGATCTTTTGCTTTGTGAAACATTAAAAGCAAAGCTTAATTAAGACTTTTTAACTGAAAGTTAGCGTTTTGTTTACCTAAACAGATTTGATTCAATTACATGATATTTATCATTTTCACGTTATCAGGTACCACCATACCATCTAAGTACCAGGATTTTTCAATAAGATGTTCGTTTATGCATACGTCCATAAACTTAAAAAAAACTAACAAAAAAATTCCTTTATGGGGAACGGAGTTGCATGTAGTAATTACTGCCATTATAACTACCTTATTCGAAACAGATAGTAATCTTATTTAGTCAGTAATATAATGATTATAACTGTAAAAAAACTCTTTGAATATCTCGTTTTTGCAAAACATATCTATCATACGACGATAGATAAGAGAATCGGATTCTTTATAGAAAGGTAATAGAAAGAACACACACATCACTGCGTTTGACTTTTCGATATAATCTAGTATAAAAGTTTTTTAAAAACGCCCTTGACCGGAAAAACCGAAAACCAACATTATTTTCGAACACTATACAGGACAGAAAATGCTCTTTTCTAAAATTCTCCGCAAAAACGAAGTTTCTACGTTCAGCCGTTTTCGAGATATTTTATTTCTTTCAAAGCAACTCTCGACTTCTCCACTTTATATGAAGAAATAGAAAAAATTTTTTTTTGTTCCCTGAGGGATCAAAAGTGCACTTTTAATCCCTAAAGTGCGTAAAATTATTTCAACCATTTTCTCTGGTTCCACTCACCACACTTACTAGACAGATTTTCTCCGGTTTTCAAAAATTTGTCGATATTGCGGCTGTCGTTATAAGTTATAAGGCCACAAAATTTTGATTAAATTCGTTGTGTGCGTTCACATGCAGGTTTTTTTTACAAAATTAAACTGACTACAGGTCATCTTACATCTTCTGTAAATCAGGTAAGCACCAAGATGCTTATTTTTTTATCATTATCCCCAACATACGGCAAAATTCGAACGGTCTTGGCCATCAAAATTTCGGAGATTAAAGTAGTAATTCGTGGCTTAGGTATACAATTAATGTCCAGAAAAACTATTTTTTCTAATCCACATCACATCAGTGATATCTGTTTAGCAATTTTTTAGATAAACAATGGTTTCGATTTCGTCTATTAAACCTATAGAGATTGTACAATCTATGAGTGCTTGTCATAGAACATTCTAGTTTAGGAATGTACCACACCTGAAAACATACTTAGATAAGTTTGACGATTAAGTTGCTAAATTAATGCGAATTGTTATTGACACTAAAACATATTTGTACAAATATTCACTAACAATAATCCGACTCTAAATCTGGCAGTATTCATATTCCACCACATATCCTTTCAAACTTTTCAGCAAAAAATCTGCAACTTAAAATTCAGTGTATTTATACGATGTTTTATGTCAAACAAACCTCCAGAAAATGCAGATGTAGTAGGTATAGCTATGGTTGTGGGCTAATTATTGCTTATTATTTCAGCAATAAAAAGCTTGAGAGAAAATGAAACGGTTGGACCAGATTTAGTGCCTGTTGAATTGCCTAAGTTACTAGACAATGAAAGTATTAAGAGGTTGGCTTTTTAACCAAATTTACAACACAGGAAAATTCCTAAATACATGGTTTACATCCTTTTTGTAACCGCTTCCAAAAAAAAAAACAATGCAACAAGATGTGAAGATCACAGACAGATGTGAAGATAATTTCCACATGATGCAAAAGTGTTGTTAGATTTAGAAGAGATCTCGGTACGAGAGAGGCACTATCGACCAATTGGTCTTTCTACCCGTGTTACATTACATAGAGAACAAAAATTAACAGAAATATTTACAAAAAAAAATCAAAATTTAATGTACATTTAAAATCTAATTATTGTAATTAACCTTAGTGCACTTGGTTCAGTGGTCTGTATGTATTGTTTGGTTTTCTCAGTAGCGTTTATCCTCAATACATTTCCATAATCTAGCAGAGGTCTACAGATGGATTTATAAATGTCGTGGCTGTTTTACTACTTATTCCTTTGTCTTTGTACGTTAGTGATCTAAAGTGTTTTGTTTCGTAAATTTTAATTTTTTTTTTATAGTCACTCCCAGATTTTATGTAATTTTTGGGTTCAGTAATGTGACCGTTAGCTGTAATAGTGGGTGAGTTTATATTAATTTTATGATTACACAAAATAAGTTGATTTTTAGTGGCATTGGGTGTCAGTCGCCAAGTCTTTCTGCAGCTTTTGAGGTAGATTTGTCATGTACGACAAGTGCAGTATAGTCCGCGTATTGTAATATGTAAGATGTTTTGTCAATGTAATTTTTGCCTTGAAAATGATGATTGTAAATGTCGTGGCAGTATATGTTATAAAGAAGTGGGAAAAGTGGGGAGCCTTTGAGGAAGCCCTTGCTCGGAAGAGAAAGAATAGGAGTAGTCAGTATTGATGCGTACTTGTAGTTGTCTATTTTGTAGTAGGTTTTTAGTATTGTAAAAGTGGTATTTTGGTATTTGAAGTTGATGCAGTTTATGTAATAAACCTGCATGCCAAACACTGTCAAAGGCCTTGTTTATGTCCATAAATAAACAGGCTGTCCTTTTGTCGTTTTAAGTGTGTAGTTTGTATGTAATTTGTCAGAACGAAGAGTGGATGTATAGTCGAGTGTTTTGGTTTAAAGCCCAACCAGTCCAACCAGTATTTTAAGCCTGTTTTTTAATATGTACTCGAACGCTTTACTTTGTACAGGAAGTAAAGTAATTGGTCTGTAGTCATAGAAGACCTAACATAAATAGAACTAAATCTGCAATACTATGCGCTGAGTCACTGTTTTGCCCAATGAATAAAAATCGTAGAAAAAAAGACATACGCTGTATTGTAAATTTGTACTGTACTGGAACCCATAAGCTGCCATTAGATTTGACAACGAAGTTACAAAGGCCCAGAAAATTCTTAGAGGTTTCTCGATAAATCTCTTTAAAACTTACACTTGGCTTAAATCGAAAAAGGTAAAACACATAAATGAAAAAGTTATGCTTGCTTACTTCGAGGAAAAAAGGTATCATAAATCTTCAACATTATGGTCACTTTATTCAATGTTGAGTGCGGAGTCTCTGAAGAAAGGCATAGACATTAAAGGTTATTGCAGTTTGATTGCGTATTTAAAAAGATGCAGCGATGGGTATAAGGCGAAGAAATCTAATGTGTTTACTAGAGAAAACATGTCGGAGTTTTTAAAAGAAGCAGATGATTCCAAGTGGCTGTTAGCTAAGGTAGGCCTAAACTAGGTTCTTATTGTGTCAGGGCATGTTATGCACTGCTGCCTATAACTTTAATATAAGATCGTGGTATAAGTTGGGCTGTCAACTATCTGTCAATAAGAGTGCGACAGTGGGACAGTTATTAGACATCGGTCAAGGTTAGGAGAGGTTATGTGGAGATGAGCCACATGTAAAATTATGATTAACAAGGCTATTTTGTCTCATATTTTATTTAATAAATGTTCTGTTCGAGTAGTATCTCGGTGTGATAATTAAAGAACATTACCTATTGTAGGTGTAGCAGGCGCCTACATTCCAATCACAAAAACAAAAACATCACGTGAATTTGTCATAACGGAAGGAGGTATTGAAAAAATCAGTTTTGTAGATATACTAAGAAGATACATTAATATGCTACCAAAAAATTTGAACCACAACAGATTTTTTATTAACTACCTATATGTTAAATGCAGTAGGTACTAATAGTATTGGCCAACCATTGGCCATTGGTTACCAAAGAAAAATGCTGAATTACGTGGCTTAAAAAATCCAGGATTATTCACTGGACATTGCTTTCGAAGGTCGTCTGCTACCTTTCATGCAGACTCTGGAGCCAATTTGTGGAAAATAGAACAACATGGGGGATGGAAATCGAACTCTGTTGCCGAGGGATGTGTTGAAAACTCGATTGAAAACAAAACAAAGCATTTCTGCTAGCATTCTTGGTGAAACAAGCAGTGCCAAATCACTTGCTGTAACAACAAATTCAAGCAACAGCAAGACAAATTCGGGCATCAACTTGTCGAACTGTACAAATTGTGTAATTAATATTTACAATAATTGATTTTTTAAATTGTTATGTTCCTTTTGATATAAATTGTACTTATTTCTGATTTTGACAGTTTAAATAAGTAAAAAAGAAGTTAGAAAAGCTAATAAATTGTCGTATTCATTTATTAACTAGTTAAGAAATGGCCATTTCATTACTAGTTACACAAAGTGTTACTTTTCGTAACTAGTTACGAAAAGTTGAACGTTACGTCACTGTTGTCAGTTTTGAAAAGTGCCACTTTATATGTCAGAATTAAAAAAATAGCTATTTATGTAACCAGTTACGAAAAGATCGATTTTGTGTAACGAATGGTTGTTTGAAGGGCGAGCGCAGCGAGGTCCTACAATTTGAATGAGTTACACAATAAGACATTTTCGAAACGTGTTGCATACATAATTTTTTCTAATTTTGACCAAAAAGCTGTGAAAACCATCTTTTAAAGTGATTTAACACAAATATTCACTTTCATAGCACCTTGTATAAACAGTGACAACGACATGTTATGATGGATGTCGCCCATATGTTTCTACGGAAATGCATAAAATCAGGGAGTGATGAAATGAACTTTTCATAACTAGTTACATAAAGTAAAACGTTTTGTCACTCTAATCAGTTTTGAAAAAAAGTGTCACTTTATATGCCAAAATTAGAAAAACATATTTTTGTACGGTTTTGACGTCTGTTGCTTAGCAACAGTTGAATTACTAGAAACTTGCACTTTTCAGCGTTACTAGACGTATTATAAAAATTCGTATGTGACTCAAACTGAAACAGCGTACAAAATGGTATTACAGAATTAACACACAAGTCGACTATAAAACCGTCTATTTTCAAGTTTTAGTCTACACAAATAGGGCCCAAAACACAAGATTTCACTTAACGCAATGCAATTAAAAGGGATAATTATCCCAAACAACAAGAGAGGGGACAAGAAGTAGCAGCTCGACATCTATTTGTAGCTGCCATAAGTTTTCCTTTTGTTACCTTATTAATTTATTCAAAATCGCGCCACCCTTACAATTAGGAATCTCTCTAGAAATCTTAAGATTAGGCATAATAAGTTAAGATTCTTGAAAAGGTATACGAATTTGAGGTTACAGCAGGTTGTTAACCAAGAATTAAGAAGGGTGTTTTATATTATTTTCCTTTTACCAAGATTTTTTTTCAAAGGTCAGGCACTTGGTAGAAAACTATAATCTAACAATACCTAACTAATCATTGAGCCTAATTTATTGGTTTTAAGTTGATGGAAAAAAAGTCTGACTTAAATGCACCGCCACTGTACTATACAGGGTAGAAAAATTAAAAACCTTTAGGAGCTAGAAGAATAATATGTAGTAGATGTGCAATTCAACGAGAAAACCACACCAGAAAGTTAGGGATCTAAAGAAACTGGTAAATGTATTGTTTACTTCGTCATTCAGGCAGGTATGCTCACCATTACCTGAGGCTCTGTTGATTTCAAGCACCTCAATGAGGTTTAGGAGGTTACCCTTTCTACAGACGTGTAAAATCCTAAAACCCTGTTTAGTATTGAAAGTGTTATTGATCTTATGTTGGTGATATCTAGGTTAGGGTTGTTGGTGAACGTCAAACATTCAGGTGTGTGTGCCTGGATACAGGTGGAAAACAGGATACTCCTAGGCAAACTCTTAACAAAGTACAAAGACTGGCAAGCCTATGCACAACAAGAGCCATGAGAACATGTCTTTCAGCGGCAATGGAGGCCATGCTTGACCTCACACCCTTGCACCTTTGTTTATAATGGCTCAGAGCGGAGTTGGAGGCGATATGCTGGTAAGTAGGAGAGCTTGGATATCTCTATCAAAGCACTAAGTCAAGCAACAAGAGAAGGTGGACCAATGAAATTGTTACTTACCGTCTGGGCTAACACACCATTAAATGATATGTAGATGGGTCCAAGACACACAAGTGAACCGGAGCAGGAGGGTTTGGGCCAAGAACCAAATACTCGGAGCCAATGAAAAAATACCCCAGTCTTTCAGGCGGAAATTCACGCAATAGAAAGATGCGCTCAGTTCAGCATTGACAACGGCTATCGCAAGCAGGATATTGCAATTCTAACATTCTAACAGCGCTGAGCTCAACCATCGTCAGCTCTAAAATGGTATGGGAAAGTCTAGGCAAACCCAATAAACTAGACAGAAATAGTAAAGCTATCTTGCTGTGAGTTACAGGACACAGAGGAATTGAGCAAAATGAGAAAGCCAACATTCTGGCTAAAAAAGGGACTGATACTTCTTTTACAGGACCAGAACCCTTCTGTGGCTTGGAGGATGGCACCTGTAAACACGAGATCAAATTGAAGGAGGAACACGAAAGAGGCTCTGGGAACAACTCACTGAACTGGCGCACTCTAAGAAACTTCTTGGAGGTTACCACCGGGAAAAGGAGTAAAGAATTTGTAAACTTGAGCAAGAAAAATCTACGCTCCCTCACAGGTCTCAAGACCCTGGGGCTTGACAGGCTACCTGAAGTGGATAGGTCCATGAAAACACGGAGACTGCAGATTCTGTGGAGATGAGGACGACCCTCCTGAACTCCTGCTTTGTAAATATGATGCAGTCTCAAACATATTAAACATAATGATTAGCTTGTTTGGTAGCAGCAAGGAACCATTTGCGGACCCATGTTAATAGAATATTTTCGACTCGAATTTACCTAAAGAACACGTAGTGAAATTTAGTCCCTTACCTCGCGGGACACCCTGTATGTATAAAGTGCAGTACAGGTTGATTGGTTGAATTTTGACCACCCCCTTAACTTTTTTAATTTTGATTTTAGCAAAAAACGTTAAATACAAAACTAGTAGATATTTAGGTCTACTTTAACTTTAACATTTGAATATCTACACAGACATTTTACATCAATTAGGCCTAGAATTTGACGTAGAATTAAAAATATCGATTAAAAAGTTGGTCATTGTATTTAAAAAAAACATGTTTGGTTTGCTACTTAAATTTGGGACACCCTGTATAATAACTCTTTATCTAAGAGTAAAGTAGACCTAAATATCTACTAGTTTTATATTTCACGTTTTTTGCTAAAATCAAAATTAAAGAAGTTAAGGGGGTGGTCAAAATTCAATCAATCACCCTGTACATTGGGGAGTGCAATAGGGCAAATGATAAACTCCTGATGCGGTTGGGGGGTAGGATCTTTGAAGTTCAAAAGGAATTACTCTCTCTCGTTGTAAGTTGACTGGATGTATGGGCAACTTTGAAACAATTGTTAATTTTATGTCATCTGTTTTATTTGAAGGGGTGACTGGTACTAATAAATATGTTTTATTTGAAGGGAACTGGTACCTAAAAAGGAAATAGAAAACAATTTTTGGTTTTCTGATTTGCACTGAGTTAATATGTATTTGTTAATGAATGTTTTGAGGTGATTGAAATAAATTTTGTTAACTAAAGTTGCAACCGTTCTCATCCAAGAGAGATTCTATATTGCAATTTGTTTCAGACATTGGGATATTGAAAAGACGGTTGAAATGATTGGATTCAAAGGGAATTATAAAATCAGTACTGATGGGTTTATGGTAAATGGAGAATGTGGTCATTTGATCTAATTAGTAGGATGTGAAGAAATGGTATTTTGTGTGATGACACCATGGTGAATGAAATTGATTCATGCAAGTTATTGATAAATTAAAAAAATCTTGGAGTTCAATATGAGAACCACCAAAAACTGATGAAAAAAGCTTCTGCCAGTAAGGGTGTAAGATATAAACCTAGATGCCTTTGGTCTGTGAAAGAAACTTGTTGTTGAACTGGTTGAAGAAGTTCTGATCCAGTACCAAGGACACTAAGGTTAATAAGTTGAACACTTATTAACCCCCCACCGTTTTTGGTTGGTGGGAAGGTGATGGCAAGAAGAACCACAAAAGGAAATTACAGGTGTTATTGGAATGTCAGGTTTGTGGATTTTAAGGAGGACGTAAAGTTTGGGAACAGATGAGTTTGCAATAGATATGATTCTATATTTATTGAAACCTAATGGTACTAGTGTGGTTTGAATTCTATTAATAGTGGACTTGAGTCTCACCAGAAATCTGTGTAAAATGGTGGTATTTAGAATTTTGAAGGAATCTGAGTTCAGGAAGTCTAAAACCTTGCCCACTTACCAAGTTCTGTCAAGAACTACCACGCAGTTGCTTTTATCCGCTTTTGTGATCACCGAATCGTTGTCTCTGATTTTTCTGCATAACGTGGACAAGTTCCTGTTCTCTAAAGTGTAACGGGAAAAACTAGCTGAAGAAAGATTCCTAGTGTAGAACCATTTAAGGTGGACTGATGAATGTATTGCATCTTGTAATGTTTCAGGGAAGCCTCTGGAAATTATGTTTTCTAAATAATAGAAAAGTACGTGTAGATCTCTCACTTTAAGTTTGAAGGTGAAGTTATATTTTAGTCCTGGTAGTTATAGTAGTCTTCAAAATACTTTTGGGACAGAACAGAATTTGAGAGATGATGACCTTTGAGTAAAAATACTAGAGGACGATACTAGAAGCTCCTGAGCAAGATGTTATAAGCAAATGGTGGTTGTTCTATCCCACTATGTGGGGAATCAGGGTGAGACCGATGTGGCTGCGAGGGGGAGGAGGGTGTTAGGTTTAGGTTGGAAGTTTACTGATAAAGTTGGTCAAGTGTTGGCACTGGTAGGGTGTTTAGTTCCGATAGTTTGCGGCGTAGAACTTCAAACTTGTGGTCTCCCATGTCATTTACATAGTTCAACAAAGAATGGTGTAAAGTGTCAAATTCGACGGGGTGCAAAAGGCTGGTTAGTTTGAAATACACTTAAGTTTAAGGTCAGTGTTACTAAATTGAAAATATAATCTCTCAATTTTATCCTTGATCCAGACACTTGTAGTAAAGGTGGATGGCTTTTTTTGAAGAAGTTATTTTTGAAAAATTTCGTGAAAAAGTCGGGGAAATAGATTTTCCCTACTAAAATTAATTAATTAAATTATTTATTTGGTTGAGACTATCATTTATGGTAGTAAAAAAGCAAATACAAAAACCACTAAGGTAGATAACAAAATAGGTTTAATAATTTGAATATATAACAAAAAAAATTAATAACATGTCTCAAGTCTACAACATTCGAAAAACTTGCAATATTTTTATCATTTTTGGTAGCAAAATCCTTTCCACTAGATGCTAGTATCACTGAAATTAAAGCAGATTATCTTCACAACAGCCGCGTATAAAAATATCATTCAAGTTTAATTGACATGTACAAATATACATAATAAATACTGTAAACAATTAAATATTTGTCCTTTCACATTGCTAATATTGAATACATAATACAAAACTTAAATTGATTAAGTTATCAAATCACATTTTGGAAGAAAGTTGAAATAAGTAAACATAACATTATGATGTTAATATTGACATTGGACAATTTTGCACTTCCTGATGCAGGAGGAGGTCTAGGAGTTCTTACTGTTGTAGTCCCTGTAGATGCTGTGGTAGGATAAGTGGTTGGAGTTGTATCATTTTGGCTCGTACTTGAGTCAGTGCTTGAACTAGTTGTATTTGAAGTGCCAGTGTCTGTGGTAGTAGCATCTGTTGCTTCTGTAGTACTATCGGTGTCACTTTCTGGTGTTTCTGTAGTACTGTCAGTGCCAATTTCTGTGGTAGAAGCATCTGTTGTTTCTGTAGTACTATCGGTGCCACTCTCTGTTGTTTCTGTAGTACTATCGGTGCCACTCTCTGTTGTTTCTGTAGTACTATCAGTGCCAGTGTCTGTGGTAGTAGCATCTGTTGCTTCTGTAGTACTATCGGTGCCACTTTCTGTTGTTTCTGTAGTACTATCAGTGCCAGTGTCTGTGGTAGTAGCATCTGTTGCTTCTGTAGTACTATCGGTGCCACTCTCTGTTGTTTCTGTAGTACTATCGGTGCCACTTTCTGTTGTTTCTGTAGTACTATCGGTGCCACTCTCTGTTGTTTCTGTAGTACTATCGGTGCCACTTTCTGTTGTTTCTGTAGTACTATCAGTGCCAGTGTCTGTGGTAGTAGCATCTGTTGTTTCTGTAGTACTATCGGTGCCACTCTCTGTTGTTTCTGTAGTACTATCGGTGCCACTTTCTGTTGTTTCTGTAGTACTATCGGTGCCACTTTCTGTTGTTTCTGTAGTACTATCAGTGCCAGTGTCTGTGGTAGTAGCATCTGTTGTTTCTGTAGTACTATCGGTGCCACTCTCTGTTGTTTCTGTAGTACTATCGGTGCCACTTTCTGTTGTTTCTGTAGTACTATCAGTGCCAGTGTCTGTGGTAGTAGCATCTGTTGTTTCTGTAGTACTATCGGTGCCACATTCTGTTGTTTCTGTAGTACTATCAGTGCCACTTTCTGTTGTTTCTGTAGTACTATCAGTGCCAGTGTCTGTGGTAGTAGCATCTGTTGTTTCTGTAGTACTATCGGTGCCACTTTCTGTTGTTTCTGTAGTACTATCAGTGCCAGTGTCTGTGGTAGTAGCATCTGTTGTTTCTGTAGTACTATCGGTGCCACTTTCTGTTGTTTCTGTAGTACTATCAGTGCCAGTGTCTGTGGTAGTAGCATCTGTTGTTTCTGTAGTACTATCGGTGCCACTTTCTGTTGTTTCTGTAGTACTATCAGTGCCAGTGTCTGTGGTAGTAGCATCTGTTGTTTCTGTAGTACTATCGGTGCCACTGCCACTCTGTTGTTTCTGTAGTACTATCAGTGCCAGTGTCTGTGGTAGTAGCATCTGTTGTTTCTGTAGTACTATCGGTGCCACTTTCTGTTGTTTCTGTAGTACTATCAGTGCCAGTGTCTGTGGTAGTAGCATCTGTTGTTTCTGTAGTACTATCGGTGCCACTTTCTGTTGTTTCTGTAGTACTATCAGTGCCAGTGTCTGTGGTAGTAGCATCTGTTGTTTCTGTAGTACTATCGGTGCCACTTTCTGTTGTTTCTGTAGTACTATCAGTGCCAGTGTCTGTGGTAGTAGCATCTGTTGTTTCTGTAGTACTATCGGTGCCACTTTCTGTTGTTTCTGTAGTACTATCAGTGCCAGTGTCTGTGGTAGTAGCATCTGTTGCTTCTGTAGTACTATCGGTGTCACTTTCTGTTGTTTCTGTAGTACTGTCAGTGCCAATTTCTGTGGTAGAAGCATCTGTTGTTTCTGTAGTACTATCGGTGCCACTTTCTGTTGTTTCTGTAGTACTATCAGTGCCAGTGTCTGTGGTAGTAGCATCTGTTGCTTCTGTAGTACTATCGGTGTCACTTTCTGTTGTTTCTGTAGTACTGTCAGTGGCAATTTCTGTGGTAGAAGCATCTGTTGTTTCTGTAGTACTATCGGTGCCACTCTCTGTTGTTTCTGTAGTACTATCGGTGCCACTTTCTGTTGTTTCTGTAGTACTATCAGTGCCAGTGTCTGTGGTAGTAGCATCTGTTGTTTCTGTAGTAGTATCGGTGTCACTCTCTGTTGTTTCTGTAGTACTATCGGTGCTACTTGCTGTTGTTTCTGAAGTACTATCTGTTACAATTTCGGTGGTAGTATCATCTGTGGTTTCTGTTGTACTGACAGTGACTATTTCGGTTGTTGATTCGTCTGTAGTAATTTCTTGTGTGTCAATTTCTATTGAAGTAGGATTTGTACTTTCTGTTGCGCTATCACTAACTGACTCTAATAGCAGCCTATTTGTGCTGTCTGTTAAAAACACATCAGTTATACTGGCATCACTTTGTGTCAACTGAACACTTCGCTTAGATCTATTTGGGTTTTTGTTTTCTATATTACAGTGTATTATTTGCGGATATTTTTCCTTATACGTTATACATAACTGATTTGCATATTTTTGTTGAACACATTGCCTGGCTATTTTTATTTCCTCACCTAAAATTATTGATTTTAGTTTTATGGTATCATTTTAGCTTATATCGCACTACTCACCATCTCTGAAGACAACTTCGAGGCATTTTAGGTCAGCCCCTTCACTGAAATGTTTTAAGTTGCACGTGCAATTAATTACAGACTCATTATCTTCACTGGTACATTCTGAAAATAAAAGAAATATACATTATTTTTCATATTAATTTATTTTTATAATTTGTGGTTTACGATTTACGGTTAAATAGAGTTGATGGCGGTTTTTGGGAATTGGATCTGTTCTACTGGAAATCAAACGACGATATTTGCCTTATTGCCTTTTATCTGAGTGTTCCCGTGTTTGTCTCCAACTGTGTTTAGTGAAAACAACGTAACACAAAATGAAGAAAACAGCGTTTACCAGGTACAGCTTTCATGGAGTGTTATATGGGCAGGAGAGAGTACGGGGAATAACAGTTAAGATTTAGAGCCCCTTTAAGTGTTACTTATGTGTTAGTTTGCAACCGTAAGTGGCTACCTCCGCGATTTTACTCTAGAGAGCTTTTTTTACTACAGCTAGGAGAGGTGGACAAGGCAGCTTCAATCTATCACATATTATACCGTGTTTTGCCAGGACACACCCCTGGGAATGGCTCCAGAGATCTGTATCGTCAGCAAAGTTAGCACAATGTGATGGAGAGTCGATGGAGAACCCAAAAAAATTGTCTAGCTCAGTGCAGCGTACTAGCACCAATACTGTTCAACTGAAAACAGTGGACAACGAAGCCCTGCAGATCTCTGAAGCTAAGTTGCTTTACTATACAGGGACCACAAAAGAGAGCAAATACTTTCCTCAAAAGTGATGTGATATAGTGACCTATGTGACTGCTAGTTTTATTATATCCTTCTGTTCTGTAGTGTTGTCAACACATCATATCTATAGAAAAAAACGAAAAGTACCATTCCATTTAAATTTTCAGATTTTTCGAAAAATTTTTAGTTGTAATAATCAGGCTATAGATTAATTCAATGCTAAGAAACACTCAGTATTTTAAGGTCTGCTGTCGATCAATTGTAATAATTTTCATTATTACTTCTTCGGACTTGTAATATGCATAAAAAGACAGCAAGTTGAACATTTATTGTATATACTATGAGTTTATTTTATTGTAAAGTTGTTCCGCCAATCGGCACTAGGTCTGCATAAGTTTCATTGAATTTTCTGCTTGATCGGCTGATATTTAGATCACATTGATCCTACATTATGAATAAATTCTTAATAACGGCACTGGGGTATAAACTTATTATTTTAATTCATTACCTCAACTGGTATTCCCGAGTCAGTGATGACCCAGAGCAAAATAAACCATGAATTTTCCCTGGACATAGGCTTTGCCCAATATTGTGAATTTACCTATTCCTTCAGTACTAAATCTTTATGCGAGAAGTGTACACAGCGAAGGTTATGAGTAAAAAGTAGTTTCCATACAAATTTACAAATATCTTAGTAAGAAGGAACTGGAACATTTCGTGAATAACTTGGACGGTTTGAGTTACACTCAAGTAAACCTGCTATCTGGATTTGACGAGATTGAGACGACATTAATGACGTTGAAGTGGAAAGTTAACATTCTGATCATACTTCAAATTCGGAATTCTAAATATTAAGTGGTGAACAACCTGTGTTCAAAAAGCACATAAAAACTACTATAATTGTAATAACTTTCATTGGTCAAAAATTCTACCAGACCAAAAAAATATTATACCAAAATATCCAATCTTATGTCTTTCACAGGATTTTTGTATTTCCTTACAATTTTTTCGATTTTTTTGGAATGATTGGCTTAAGCTATTTACAATAATTAATATCGTCATGCTAAGGGGTAGCCCAGAGGGAAGAAAACTCAGGTTTCCACAGGTAACCCACTTTGTTTGAGAAGTTAAATCAATTGGTACAGTAATCTTACCCCCAGATTGCGAAGATGGCGTAGAGCATGATGTGGGATGCAGGATCGAGTAGACGGAAGGTTCACGGAGGGCAAACGCTTTATCGGGGATGAATGAACCCTAAACTCGTGTCCGAGGGCATTCACCGGGCCGGTAAAGTCGTTATGGTTCTAGCAAAGGGAGGTAAGTAGGTGCGGCACCTCTTGCTGCACGACCGCACTATTTCCTTTGCTAGGGCTGATACTCGGGTGGAACCTGGTCACCTAATGCTCCACGTTGCGTTGCACAAGAGGCATACCCAGACTAACCTAGAGATCAGTGATTTGTACGTGCTTTTGGTGCTGTATTTATACCCACATCATGACCTCAATTCGCCGATCTTGCTTACACCGACATTGTACTGGGGGAGACCGAGGCAATATTTGGTAACGGAACATAGTGTAATTTCTATGTTACAATATTAAGTGGTTTACCTTCTTTTTTCACCAAATACATTTTTCATTTAACAAAAATTGCTTAAGAAATAAATAAGAAATTCAATTAAAAATTGATTTTATTAATGTCAGATAACTATAAAAAAAGATCAGAAATATTGTACATACATAAAAAATTGTTAATAGGTTCTTTAAATTTTGTATGAGTCAGGAGAGGCCAAACTTTGAAAGCAAAAATGATATTAGAAACAGGATGAACTATTTGAAAATCGAAAGTTGGTGTTCTTTTCGACTGATCTGGCAAGTCCAAAACATAATAAAAAGAGAATTTGGGTCTTAAAAAAAACAAAACCTCACCATTTTTAACCAATCAGATCGGTGTTTACCGAATGATGCGGCATTAATGGGGCTGTTCCTAGATTTGGGAAAGCCATTTGTACTTTATAACTCATAGAGTTAAGTACAGATGTCACCAGATGTTGCACAAGTAATAAGTATAACCACAATCTCTATAATAAAATATTGATTATATTACGAGTGTTTGTCTAACTAATAAAATGACCAATTTATTGTGCAAAGTGATGACTTTGACTATGTTTTGAAGGTCACAACCAGATAACTGTGGATTTTCAAATAACAGGTCGTCTTTTTTTTGTAATATTGATAAGATGAGAAAACATGAGTAACTATTACATGAAATATTTTATATGTTTCTCAAATCAAGTCAAAGTCAAGGCATTTATTTCAAAACATATTTGAGTAAAACACAAAGTTTGAAACAGGTCACATCAAACAAAAGATTAAAAGTACATAATCGTCAAGTATAAAATCTTAAGAGCAAAACATTACAACCGACTTAAAAAACTTTTTTCGACGACTGACTTTGAAAGTACCTCATGTACGCTTCCATTTAAAAGCAAAAAGTGGTTATTCACCGCAGTAGTCGAAAAAGTACTTTACTATAATAATTTAACGAAAGACATTAAATTATCAATGCAATCTAAATCGTGCGGTAAAATACTTTAATATTCCAAATATGGAAGTGTCTATTCCGCACTCGATAGTGGACAGAACTCCGCCTCGCGTCGTTCGGTCAACTGCAATCAGCGTGCGGAAAAGTGTCACTTCCCGCTTTTGTTAGATAATAGTATATTACATACTCAGGTGGAAAGTGTTTTATTTCTGTCAAGATAATAGGTAGTTTTTTTAATTTTATTTCGAGACAGAAATTAAGCTTTCCACCGTTGTTTGTATACTATTTTATTAACAACCATTTATCAGAATGTTATCAAACTTTTAATAAATCATTTAGTTGAAATATTGATTGCTAATAGTCTCTAACAATAAGGTAGTATAGGTGTGTGAGATTTTTCGGCATAGGGTATAGTCAAATTTTTACCCTTTGAGAATGACGTCAAGCAGGTGAAAAAACACGCATGTCTGGAATTAGATCACAAATTTTAACCTACAAATGCTTTGAAAAATGAGTGATCATGAGAGTTTCAGTTGACATCTGGAAACTGTTTCTTTTCGCAGAACAAACGCTGAAACTTTTCACAGTAAATGTCAACGTTTTCAATTTGACAGGACGACAAAATTAACAACGTGCCTTTTTTGCTAAAATTGTTTATTTCACATGTTTGATATGCGAGAAACAAAGATGTAAAAAGATGACGTCATTCTCAAAAGGTAAAAATCCAACTATAGCAGTACTCACTTTTAAAGCCTGTGCCTGTGATGCTCTATCATACACATTGGAATAATCAATTGGGATGACATCTTGAAACTGTTTCTTTTCCTACGCGAAAAAAAGCAGCACATTTAGAATTAGCATTTGGGCTTGCTCATTGTAGCGCAGCATTTGTACACTTTTGATATTTGTTTAAATCAAAGTGACAGTAAATGTCAACATTTTTCATCTGACAGGATGACAAAATTAACAACGTGCCTTTTTTGCTAAAATTGTTTATTTTATATGTTTAATATGCGGGAAACAAAGATGTAAAAAGATGACGTCATTCTCAAAAGGTAAAAATCCAACTATACATACATAGTTGAAAATAATAGTATATTATTATTATCAAGTTACAGACATAAGGTCAATAAAAGCTGCCTAAACCGTGGATAATATAGCGTTTTTTCCACTATTAATCATATTTTTGATGGCCCTCTTATTGAAAATTTAAAAATTTACATACATATACAACACGAAAAGTCAAACAACATGAAAAGTCAACCTAATTTATCTGTCTCTGTCAAGTCAAGTATATTTCATATGTCTTAATAGACAATGACATTATTATTTACCTAGGTCAATAATATTTCCTTTTTTGTTGTTTGTGCCAGACTAGAACTAGAGATTAGACTCTATAATCTGTTAGTAGTGGAAAAAATATTTTATTAAATTTCGTCCTATAACTAGCCAAATATTTCAACGCTTAGCAACGATTTAAACAATTTTTTCTACAAACATTCAATAATAATGCATTTTTCGCTTCCAAATCTTAACGAAAAGATACCCTTTACTGAGGAGTTTACTTTATCGCGCGTTGCCAAGGGTAGCGAGCGATAACATTTTTTTCGCTTGCTGTCCAGAGCAACGACCACAATGCATGCCATTATTGGAAATGTCAGTGTCAACAGTTTGATGTCAGTATTCAATTGTGTATAGTTTTGATCCTGTTTTTGAGTACCTACGCAGTCAGTTTAGTTTAGTTGTATTAGATATTTAGCGATGTTTGTAGAAAAAATATTGTATGTATTACGCGCACAATTTGACTTTACGCGTGACATGATTGCTGCGCTCCGCTTTGCGTCGCGCGGCAAACTTCATTCTCAGCGCATTAAAGGTATAGTCGGATTTTTACCTTTTGAGAATGACGTCATCTTCTTACATCTTTGTTTCTCGCATATCAAACATATGAAATAAACAATTTTAGCAAAAAAGGCACGTTATTAATTTTGTCATCCTGTCAAATTAAAAACGTTGACATTTACTGTCACTTTGATATAAACAAATATCAAAGGTATAAAAATGATGAGCTACAATGAGCAAGCCCAAATTCTAATTCTAAATGTGCTGCTTTTTTTGGAGTACGAAAAGAAACAGTTTCCAGATGTCATCCCAATTGATTATTCCAATGTGTATGATAGAGCATCAGAGGCTTTGAAAGTGAGTACTGCTATCCCTATGCCGAATGAAAAAGGCTGGAATTCCAGCTGATGACTCCTGTTTTACCAACATTTCTAAGAAAATGTCAGTCAGTAAAACCAAAATAACCGCTTTTATGAAAAACAAAGAAGTTGGTAATGTTGGTATGCCAAATTACTATTTTCGCTTTATTGTGCACAGCACAATAACACAATACAAAATCAATGAACATTAATAATATATTATGTTATTAAGAGTAAAAGAGATCGTTAAGTGAGTGCAAGCACACCTATTCACTGAATGAATGATGATTAAACTGAAACTCTCATGATCATGTGATTTTCTCAGTTTTGTTTGTGTTTTACGACGAAAGGGCTCAAGTTACAGATCTGAAAAAAAATACAGAAAACTAGTCCGTGATAGGTACTACAACTTTCATTATTATGATTTTTCAATCAAATCAACCGTACAGGCGCAAAAAAATCAAAACCGTTTTCCCATGTTAATCTCCTATGTCCAGGGTGCTCTTGGACACCTGGTATATTCTAGGATTGTTATCTGTTGTGTTTCACTTTAATACACATATTTAAGTAAGAATATTAGTCTAAAAAAGGTAAATAATATTCTTCATAAAAGACAATTTTAAATTTTTTAACATCACTATAACACCATACTTAAAATAATTACAACATTACCTTTTGAGCTGATGAATATAGCCACAATAACAAATCCGAAAACTAGCTTCATTTTTATTTGATTAAGCTTAGATGTTTAACTACTGATTAGTTTTATAGGGTAGTTAACTTCTAACTGTAATTTTATTTTTGCGCTAAACCTTTTATATATTTCTACTAGATGGTCCGACTAATGACCGAGATATAAATATCAAATCTTTGTAAGATTATGGAAATTGCATTCGACTATTTATCAAAAAAAAAACTACTTGTAACTATACAGTTTCTATTTAAAAATAATTGATTAGATATCAACAAATCATAAGCAAATTCTAATCTATCAAAAATGTTAAATTATAGCAAAAATCTTAATAGAGTGTCTGTTTATATAAGAAAGCAAACAAGTTTTTACTTTTAATTAGTTTCATAATTAGAGTCCGGGTTCCGAGAAATGTTGCTTTTTGTCAATAATAAAAGCAACCAACTATTGAACATGCAAAAACACGCCGTTTGACAGATTTTAGTTTTTTGTGCATCCTTGCTGCTGTTTTTTGAATGGTTTAACGAGTTTTTGGCAAATCCAGCTTTTCAATTTTTTTAAAATAAATTACCATAATTAATATTAGCGTCAAGTGGGGTAAATGTAAATACGGGTAATTGCAAACGCGGTTATATGTGTAAAATAACTCCTTTGAGAAAAAAACGCAGGAGTTTTGACGTAATCTTATTGGTTCTGTAACGTCGCACAGTCGCACTTTTGCTATATTTAGATATTGAAGGATTCTGAGAGACAAAAACATACCAATTATCTATTGCCAAATGGGTAAAGCCGTCGGAAGCTTTTCAAAACAGTCTAGAAGCTTCCAAAAGCTTTTAGAACACTCTAAAGGCTTCTAAATGATCTTCAACTAGTCTAGAAGTTCTCAAAACATGTTTTAACTCTCCAAGAAATCAAATCTGTCCAGAAACCTTCCAAATGCTCCAAAAGTTGTCTAAAAGGATTTCAAAATACTACAGAAACTCCAAAATACTTCTAAAGCAGTCAAAACCATTCCAAAAGCTTTTAGAACAGTGTAGAAGCTCTAAAATATTTGAAGACACTCTAAAAATTTCCTTACTCTTTTAGAGCAGTTTAAAAGCTTCCAAAACTTTCTAGAACCGTTTACAAGGTTTCAAATGTCTTAAAAGCAGTCCAGAACTAGTCTAAAAAGATTTCAAAACACTACAGAAACTCCAAAATGCTTCTAAAGCAGTCGGAAGTCTTTCAAAACAGTCTAGAAGTTTCCAAAAGCTTTTAGAACAGTCTAAAAGATTTCAAACGCTCTTCAAATAGTCTAGAAGCAAGGGACCAGCTCTCCAAATGCATCTAAAGTATTCCAGATCCTTCAATATGCTCTTTAAACTATCCAAAAACCTTCTCAAGTAGTTTAAAGAAATGTTGAAAGTTTTCAAAACAATCTAAAATTTTCCGTATGCTGCTGAAGCAGTTTGAAAGCTTCAAAAAATGTCTAGAACTTGAACTCAAAAAAAGTAAAACATTTTGCATCTCTGAAAGGGTTTGGTGCTTTTTAGAGATTTTTATGCTTTTTTGAGGAAAATGATTTTGTTTTTTAAGCGCTTTTTTCACTATTTTAGTGCTTTTTAATCCGGATTCTATTCATAATAAATGCTTCATATTTCAGGGCTTGATAGTGCATAAAAAAATAACACTTGCTATATACAAAAAGTCAAAGTTGTTTGGTTGCGTACATACACCCCCTGTATGCAAGTAAATAAAAAATTGCAATATTTTTATAACTATTTTTGTACCTACATTATTATGAGTTTTTATTTTTTACTCGAAAACGAAGTCGCAAGAAAGCTTTTTCTTTCTAAATTTAATGAGAAATTTAAGACTGATCAGTAGTTTATGAAAAAGTAGTGGCATACCGTGAAATAAGAGGAGAACAGAACATAAATCTGAACAAATTAAGAAAACTCAACAAAACTGTTTATTCACCAATTCGAATAGACCTACGATAACATAACGCCAGGGAAATACAATTAGTGATTGAAACTAAGAATCCTGGAGAAGTTTTATGGGGAGCTCTATAGACGCCCCGGACACAGTGTCATAACCAGTCCACATGTCCAAAACGAAGGTTCCAGGCACCAGGCGACGACGGAGTAATGATAGTGGCAATTAAGGCAGAAGAAAAATGAGTCTTACTATTCTCAAAACGCCTGCTTAGAGGAAGAACCCCGGAACTATGGATTACCGCCCGATCAGTCTTCTACCTCATTTTAATTTCATAAACTCTTTACCGCAGTAATTACCAATTGCTTAGAACCTAAATTAGACTTTTTGTATTGTTTGTCAAATTCTAAAGTCTTTCTGCAGCTTTTGAGGTAGTTTTGTCATGTACTTTACTGCTCTGGTTTCCTTAACAAATCGATGTGAAAAAGAAAACTTATTTGAATGCCCAACATTTTACGTCCAACCAATTTCGAATTATAAACCATAAGACACCGCTTTAAGTCTGGCGTCCACCGGCATCTTGCTACTATTTGAAAATTCTTTTTCAAATAACTTGGAAACGGTAGCAGGTTCAAAAATAATGCAAGACAATTTTCTAATTACTGTAATGTTCTGTAACGCACGTCAAAAAAAATCGTGTTCTTAAAAGGCATATTAGCCCTAAAAGAACCCAGTACTCCCGGGCATTCTTACAACTCTTAGGCACCTTTGCCTAGGGCGGAATTTAGTATGTTATGTTACTAGAAGTATAAAGAGGCGATGATTGCACAATTATCGCATTCTACTACTTTTTTTCCAAGCGTTTTTTAGTTTAAATTGCAAAATATCGACAGATTCATTGTGACAACCACAACCTCATTTCCTTCGCCAAAACGCCAATAAACACAATAAAAACGTGTTTTATACATGATTTTTTCTAATTTTGGATGGTAAATAGTTAAAAGTGGTACAAAATAAGTAAATTATAGTTTCACATCCAACATCTATGCCTACCTCCCAATCCCCCACCAGTTGTTCCAAATGAAATATCCATGGTGAGTTGTGCGTGTATTGTTAATATATCAAAATTTTGCCACGTCAAATATTGTTTATGTTGTAAACATCGCGAGAAATTTTGCGACAGATATTTATTTAATGGTGCGATAATTTAACTGAAAAATTATCAACTAGATTCAGAATTACCGAGTGATATCGAAGAGGCTGCAAGAAAAGCTGTGCCCCGTGCTTATTCCCGAAAGATCTAAGTCGCTGTACGATACAGCTTACGAAAAATTTGAAATATGGCTTAAATCAAAAAAGGTAAAACACATAAATGAAAAAGTTATGGTTGCTTACTTCGAGGAAAAAAGATATCTTAAATATTCAACATTATGGTCACTTTATTCAATGTTGAGAGCGGAGTCTCTGAAGAAAGGCATAGACATTAAAGGTTATTGCAGTTTGATTGCGTATTTAAAAAGATGTAGCGATGGGTATAAGGCGAAGAAATCTAATGTGTTTACTAGAGAAAACATGTCGGAGTTTTTAAAAGAAGCAGATGATTCCAAGTGGCTGTTAGCTAAGGTAGGCCTAAACTAGGTCCTTATTGTAGGTGTAGCAGGCGCCTGTCGAAAGGTGGAATTAACGTTTCTTCGGAATGAAGATGTAATAGATGAACACTCGCATTGTTGAGTTAACATTCCAATCACAAAAACAAAAACATCACGTGAATTTGTCATAACGGAAGAAGGTATTGCGGGAATCAGTTTTGTAGATATACTAAGAAGATATATTAATATGCTACCAAAAAATTTGAACCACAACAGATTTTTTATTAACTACCTACATGTTAAATGCAGTATACAACCAGTAGGTACTAATAGTATTGGCCAACCATCGGCCATTTGTTACCAAAGAAAAATGCTGAATTACGTGGCTTAAAAAATCCAGGATTATTCACTGGACATTGCTTTCGAAGGTCGTCTGCTACCTTTCTTGCAGACTCTGGAGCCAATTTGTTGAAAATAGAACAACATGGGGGATGGAAGTCGAACTCTCTTGCCGAGGGATGTGTTGAAAACTCGATTGAAAACAAAAAAAGCATTTCTGCTAGCATTCTTGGTGAAACAAGCAGTGCCAAATCACTTGCTGTAACAACAAATTCAAGCAACAGCAAGACAAATTCGGGCATCAACTTGTCGAACTGTACAAATTGTGTAATTAATATTTGCAATAATTGATTTTTTAAATTGTTATGTTATATGAGTAAAAAAGAAGCTGAAACAGCGCCGTACAAAATGGTATTACAGAATTAACACGCAAGTCGACTATAAAACCGTCTATTTTCAAGTTTTAGTCTACACAAACAGGGCCCAAAACACAAGATTTTACTTAACGCAATGCAATTAAAAGGGAATATTTCCCTCATGTGTTAAATGTCTCATATGAGCAGTACATTTTCACCAGAATGACAGCGACAATTCCACTCATGTACAAAAAATGCCATATATACGTCATCAAAACACGGTTTGCTATCGGCTAATAAGGAAGGAAGAGAGTTTGCTAGCGGATAAAAAAATCGGATAAATTTTGCTGTTGATTTCATCGTTTCCACGGATTTTCACTACACTTCTATTGTTGCAATGTCTCACCTTGAGATTTTTGCTGGCACTGTCAATTTTGATTTTTGTTCGTATTGTTTTGGTTATGGCTCGCTTCGGATAGACTTCTACTGCAGAAAATCAAAAGAACCAGAAAAATGTATTTCTGCCAGTACAAGGAAGTCGCAGTCTTATTATATTATTGATTATATTCATGGAATTGTCTTATCAAATACCATTCGAGCTCAGATTTTGAACAGGATAATTTTTCCGCTTGTCTTCTCATACTTTCTTTATGGTACAAAACTCGACCTGTTTGGCAAAATCACTCGAGCTGCGCTCTCGTGATTTAGTTACAACAGGTCTCGTGCTGTTACACCAAAAAGAAAGTGTTCTAAGACAAGCACAAAAATTATCCCGCTAAATCTGAGCTCTTGTGGTATTGCCCCCGACAATTCCACTCATGTACAAAAAATGCCATATACAGTGCGTTTTTTTTAAAGCGCAACATAGGATTTCACGTGTTAAAATTTTAAGCCCATGTTAGACCATGTTATTTTGGAACTACAGGTGTAAAACTTGACAAGTGTGTCTTTAGTACCCTGAAGCTTAAGTACAACCACCAATTCGGTCTAAAAAGTGTTTACAAACTAGCAAAAAGTCATCTTCTTTCGAAAAGATTTATACTCCCTGTATGTATGGTAGGTGTTGTTTTTGATACTGACAGGGCAGATAGCAGGTAAACATACATACAGGGAATATGAAAAGATAAAATATGTTCCAAAAAAGATGACTTTTTGCTAATTTGTAAACACTTTTTAGACTGAATTGGTGGTCTTACTTAAGCTTCATGGTACTGAAGACACATCTTCCAAGTTTTATACCTGTAGTTCCAAAATAACATGGTCCAACATAAGCTTAAAAATTTAACACGTAAAATCCTATGTTGCGCGTTAAAAAAAACGCACTGTATACGTCATCAAAACACGGTTTGCTATCGGATAAAAAAATCGAAGAGAGTTTGCTAGCGGATAAAAAAATCGGATAAATTTTGCTGTTGATTTCATCGTTTCCACGGATTTTCACTACACTTCTATTGTTGCAATGTCTCACCTTGAGATTTTTGCTGGCACTGTCAATTTTGATTTTTGTTCGTATTGTTTTGGTTATGGCTCGCTTCGGATATAGTTCTACTGCAGAAAACCAAAAGAACCAGAAAAATATATTTCTGCCAGTACAAGGAAGTCACAGTCTTATTATATTATTGATTATATTCATGGAATTGTCTTATCAAATACCATTCGAGCTCAGATTTTGAACAGGATAATTTTTCCGCTAGTCTTCTTTTACTTTCTTTATGGTACAAAACTCGACCTGTTTGGCAAAATCACTCGAGCTACGCTCTCGTCATTTAGTTACAACAGGTCTCGTGCAGTTACACCAAAAAGAAAGTGTTCTAAGACAAGCACAAAAATTATCCGGCTAAATCTGAGCTCTTGTGGTATTGCCCCCGAATATTTCCCTAATGTGTTAAATGTCCCATATGAGCAGTGCATTTTCACCAGAATGACAGCGATAATTGCATTTCGATAATTGCACTGTACGTATCTATAACGACTGCATTGTTGTAGGGCCTATTGCTAGTACACTAATTGTTGTCTTTGCGCAGTTTTTTGACTTTTTATAACCAAACAATGTCAAACGCGATGTCAACAAAAATTAATGAACGGTTTGGAACTTGCCACCGCCTTCTTGAAAAGGTCTACAAATTTGAGTTACAGCAGGTTGTTAACCAAGAATTAAGAAGGGTGTTTTATATTATTTTCCTTTTACCGAGATTTTGTTTCAAAGGTCAGGCCACTTGGTAGAAAACTATAATTTAATAATAACTAAAAATAAACAGCGGACACCTCAACCAGGACAGTGATTTTTTTGGGTAATTTTTAAAACCTAACTAATCATTGAGCCTAATTTATTGGCTTTAAGTTGATGGAAAAAAGTCTGACTTAAATGCACCGCCACTGTACTATACAGGGTAGAAAAATTAAAAACCTTTAGTAGCTAGAAGAATAATATGTAGTAGATGTGCAATATTCAACGAGAAGACCACACCAGAAAGTTAGAGGGATCTAAAGAAACTGGTAAATGTATGGTTTACTTCGTCATTCAGGAAGGTATGCTCACCATTATCTGAGGCTCTGTTGATTTCGAGCACCTCAATGAGGTTTAGGAGGTTACCCTTTCTACAGATGTGTAAAATCCTAAAACCCTGTTTAGCATCGAAAGTGTTGTTGATCTTATGTTGGTGATAGCTAGGTTAGGGTTGTTGGTGAACTTCAAACATTCACGTGTATGTTCCTGGATACAGATGGAGAACAGGGTACTCCTAGACAAACTCTTAACACAGTACAAAGTACAAAGGAGGCCATGCTTGACCTCACACTCTTGCACCTTTGTTTATAATGGCTCAGAACGGAGTTGGAGGCGAAATGCTGGTAAGTAGGAGAGCTTGGATATCTCTATCAAAGCACTAAGTCAAGCAACAAAAGAAGGTGGACCAATGAAATTGTTACTTACCGTCTGGGCTAACACACCATTAAATGATATGTAGATGGGTCCAAGACACACAAGTGAACCGGAGCAGGAGGGTTTGGGCCAAGAACCAAATACTCGGTACCAATGAAAAAATACCCCAGTCTTTCAGGCGGAAATTCACGCAATAGAAAGATGCGCTCAGTTCAGCATTGACAACGGCTATCGTAAGCAGGATATTGCAATTCTGACCGATAGTCAAGCAGTCATAACAGCGCTGAGCTCAACCATAGTCAGCTCTAAAATGGTATGGGAAAGTCTAGGCAAACCCAATAAACTAGACAGAAATAGTAAAGCTACCTTGCTGTGAGTTACAGGACACAGAGGAATTGAGGAAAATGAGAAAGCCAACATTCTGGCTAAAAAAGGGACTGATACTTCTTTTACAGGACCAGAACCCTTCTGTGGCTTGGAGGATGGCACCTGTAAACTCACTGAACTGGCGCACTCTAAGAAACTTCTTGGAGGTTACAACCGGGGAAAGGAGTAAAGAATTTGTAAACTTGAGCAAGAAAAACCTACGCTTCCTCACAGATCTCAGGACCCTGCGCCTGAAGTGGATAGGTCCAGGAAAACACAGAGACTGCAGATTCTGTGGGGATGAGGAAGAGACTCCTGAACTCCTGCTTTGTAAATATGATGCAGTCTCAAACATATTAAACATAATGATCAGCTTGTTTGGTAGCAGCAAGGAAGCATTTGCGGACCCATGTTCATAGAACATTTTCGACTCGAATTTACCTAAAGAACACGTAGTGAAATTTAGTCCCTTACCTCGCGGGACGTATAAAGTGCAGTACATTGGGGAGTGCAATAGGGCAATTGATAAACTCCTGATTTATGCGGTTGGGGGGTAGGATCTTTGACGTTCAAAAGGAATTACTCTCTGTCGTAGCAAGTTGACTGGATGTATGGGCAACTTTCAAAAAATTGTTAATTTTATGTCATTTGAAAATATGTTTTAGTTGAAGGGAACTGGTACCTAAAAAGGAAATAGAAAACAATTTTTCGTTTTCTGATTTGCCCTGAGTTAATATGTATTTGTTAATGAATGTTTTGAGGTGATTGAAATAAATTTTGTTAACTAAAGTTGCAACCGTTCTCATTCAAGAGAGATTCTATATTGCAATTTGTTTCAGACATTGGGATATTGAAAAGACGGTTGAAATGATTGGATTCAAAGGGAATTATAAAATCAGTACTGATGGGTTTATGGTAAATGGAGAATGTGGTCATTTGATCTAAACAGTAGGATGTGAAGAAATGGTATTTTGTGTGATGACACCATGGTGAATGAAATTGATTCATGCAAGTTATTGATAAATTAAAAAAAATCTTGGAGTTCAATATGAGAACCACCAAAAACTGATGAAAAAAGCTTCTGCCAATAAGGGTGTAAGATATAAACCTAGATGCCTTTGGTCTGTGAATGAAACTTGTTGTTGAACTGGTTGAAGAAGTTCTGATCCAGTACCAAGGACACTAAGGTTAATAAGTTGAACACTTATTAACCCCCCACCGTTTTTGGTTGGTGGGAAGGTGATGGCAAGAAGAACCACAAAAGGAAATTACAGGTGTTATTGGAATGTCAGGTTTGTGGATTTTAAGGAGGACTTAAAGTTTGGGAACAGATGAGTTTGCAATAGATATGATTCTATATTTATTGAAACCTAATGGTACTAGTGTGGTTTGGACTCTATTAATAGTGGATTTGAATCTCACCAGAAATCAGTTTAAAATGGTAGAGTTTTGAAGGAATCTGAGTTAAGGAAGTCTAAAACCTTGCCCACATACCAAGTTATGTCAAGAACTACCACGCAGTTGCTTTTATCCGCTTTTGTGATCGCCAAATCGTTGTCTCTGATTTTTCTGCACAACGTGGACAAGTTCCTGTTCTCTAAAGTGTAACGGGAAAAACTAGCTGAAGGGAGATTACTAGTGTAGAACCATTTAAGGTAGACTGATGAATGTATTGCACCTTGTAATATTTCAGGAAAGCCTCTGGAAATTATGTTTTCTAAATAATGGAAAAGTACGTGTAGATCTCTGACTTTAAGTTAAATTTAAGATGTTATAAGCAAATGGTGGTTGTTCTGTCCCACTATGTGGGGAATCAGGGTGAGATCGATGTGGCTGCGAGGGGGAGGAGGGTGTTAGGTTTAGGTTGGAAGTTTACTGATAAAGTTGGTCAAGTGTTGGCACTGGTAGGGTGTTTAGTTCCGATAGTTTGCGGCGTAGAACTTCAAACTTGTTGTCTCCCATGTCATTTACATAGTTCAACAAAGAATGGTGTAAAGTGTTAAATTCGACGGGGTGCAAAAGGCTGGTTAGTTTGAAATACACTTAAGTTTAAGGTCAGTGTTACTAAGTTGAAAATATAATCTCTTAATTTTATCCTTGATCCAGACACTTGTAGTAAATGTGGATGGCTTTTTTTGAAGAAGTTATTTTTGAAAAATTTCGTGAAAAAGTCGGGTTAATGGATTTTCCCTACTAAAATTAATTAATTAAATTATTTATTTGGTTGAGACTATCATTTATGGTAGTAAAAAAAGGAAATACAAAAACCCCTAGAGTAGATAACAAAATAGGTTTAATAATTTGAATATATAACAAAAAAAATTAATAACAAATCTCAAGTCTACAACATTCGTAAAACTTGCAATATTTTTATCATTTTTGGTAGCAAAATCCTTTCCACTAGATGCTAGTATCACAGAAATTAAAGCAGATTATCTTCACAACAGCCGCGTATAAAAATATCATTCAAGTTTAATTGACATGTACAAATATACATAATAAATACTGTAAACAATTAAATATTTGTCCTTTCACATTGCTAATATTGAATACATAATACAGAACTTAACTTGATTAAGTTATCAAATAACATTTTGGAAGAAAGTTGAAATAAGTAAACATAACATTATGATGTTAATATTGACATTGGACAATTTTGCACTTCCTGAAGCAGGAGGAGGTCTAGGAGTTCTTACTGTTGTAGTCCCTGTAGATGCTGTGGTAGGATAAGTGGTTGGAGTTGTATCATTTTGGCTCGTACTTGAGTCAGTGCTTGAACTAGTTGTATTTGAAGTGGTTGTAGGTGAAAGTGTTGTTGTAGTCGTTTCACTGGTGGTTGTGGTTGGGCGAGCGGTAGTTGAAGCATCTGACGTAGTTGTAGAAGATATTTCGGTTGTTGAAGTTTCTGACGAGTTGGTAGTATGTGGTGTAGTGTCAGTTTCTTTTGAAGTTACAGTAGTTGATTCAGTATCTGAGCCACTGGTAGGAACTTCAGTATTACTTGAAGTCGAGGTATCGGTAGTTGATTCGGTGGAGGACTTATCTGTGCTGCTAGTCGTGTTAACTGGAGGTGTAGTATCAGTGGTGCTATGTATAGTAGTTTCAGTAGTACTATTAGTGGTTAGCTCTGTAGTAGACTCTGTTGTTGTCCAAGTTGTGCTTTCCGTGGTACTATCAGGAATCAGCTCTGTGGTCGAAGCAACAGAACTGTTTGCAGTAATATCTGTTGTATGTCCGCCAGTAATTTCTGTAGTACTATCATTGTCTGCTTCTGTGGTAGTTTTTACTGTAGTACTATCAGTACCACTCTCCGTGATAGTTCCAACTGTTGTTTCTGTAGCACTATCAGTGACTACTTCGTCAGTAGTTGCATCTGCGGTTTCTGTAGTACTAGCAGTGCCTCTCTCTGTCGTTTCTGTAGTACTCTCAGTGCCAGTTTCTGTGGTAGTAGCATCTGTTGTTTCTGTACTACTATCAGTGCCGCTTTCTGTGGTAGTAGCATCTGTTGTTTCTGTAGTACTATCGGTGCCACTCTCTGTTGTTTCTGTAGTACTGTCAGTGCCAATTTCTGTGGTAGTAGCATCTGTTGTTTCTGTAGTACTATCGGTGCCACCCTCTGTTGTTTTTGTCGTACTATCAGTGACACTTTCTATTGTTTCTGTAGTACTGTCGGTGCCACTCTCTGTTGTTTCTGTAGTACTGTCAGTAGCACTTCCTGTGGTAAAAGCATCTGTTGTTTCTGTACTACTATCAGTGCCACTTTCTGTGGTAGTAGCATCTGTTGTTTCTGTGGTAATATCCGTGACACTTTCTGTTATTTGTGTAGTACTCTCGGTGCCACTCTCTGTTGTTTCTGTAGTACTATCAGTGCCGCTTTCTGTGGTAGTAGCATCTGTTGTTTCTGTAGTACTATCGGTGCCACTCTCTGTTGTTTCTGTAGTACTGTCAGTGCCAATTTCTGTGGTAGTAGCATCTGTTGTTTCTGTAGTACTATCGGTGCCACCCTCTGTTGTTTTTGTCGTACTATCAGTGACACTTTCTATTGTTTCTGTAGTACTGTCGGTGCCACTCTCTGTTGTTTCTGTAGTACTGTCAGTAGCACTTCCTGTGGTAAAAGCATCTGTTGTTTCTGTAGTACTATCAGTGCTACTCTCTGTTGTTTCTGTAGTACTATCAGTGGCACTTCCTGTGGTAGAAGCATCTGTTGTTTCTGTAGTACACTTCCGTGTGTAGAAGCATTTCAGTAGTCGTTGCATCTGTTGTTTCTGTAGTACTATCGGTGTCACTTTCCGTTGTTTCTGTAGTACTGTCAGTGCCGCTTTCTGTGGTAGCAGCATCTGTTGTCTCTGTAGTACTATCGGTGTCACTTTCTGTTGTTTCTGTGGTACTTTCAGTGGCACTTCCTGTGGTAGAAGCGTCTGTTGTTTCTGTAGTACTTTCGGTGCCACTTTCTGTTGTTTCTGTGGTACTATCCATGCCACTTCCTGTGGTAGAAGCATCTGTTGTCTCTGTAGTACTATCGGTGTCACTTTCTGTTGTTTCTGTGGTACTTTCAGTGCCAATTTCAGTAGTCGTTGCATCTGTTGTTTCTGTGGTACTATCGGTACCACTTTCTGTTGTTTCCGTAGTACTATCAGTGCCACTTTCTGTGGTAGCAGCATCTGTTGTTTTTGTGGTAATATCCGTGACACTTTCTGTTGTTTCTGTAGTAATGTCGGTGCCACTCTCTGTTGTTTCTGTAGTACTGTCAGTAGCACTTCCTGTGGTAGCAGCATCTGTTGTCTCTGTAGTACTATCGGTGTCACTTTCTGTTGTTTCTGTGGTACTTTCAGTGGCACTTCCTGTGGTAAAAGCGTCTGTTGTTTCTGTAGTACTTTCGGTGCCGCTTTCTGTTGTTTCTGTAGTACTATCCATGCCACTTCCTGTGGTAGAAGCATCTATTGTCTCTGTAGTACTATCGGTGACACTTTCTGTTGTTTCTGTGGTACTTTCAGTGCCAATTTCAGTAGTCGTTGCATCTGTTGTTTCTGTGGTACTATCGGTGCCACTTTCTGTTGTTTCCGTAGTACTATCAGTGCCACTTTCTGTGGTAGAAGCATCTGTTGTCTCTGTAGTACTATCGGTGTCACTTTCTGTTGTTTCTGTGGTACTTTCAGTGTAAATTTCCGTAGTCGTTGCATCTGTTGTTTCTGTAGTATTATCGGTGTCACTTTCTGTTGTTTCTGTAGTACTGTAAGTGCCGCTTTCTGTGGTAGTAGCATCTGTTGTTTCTGTGGTAATATCCGTGCCACTTTCTGTTGTTTCTGTAGTACTATCAGAGCCACTTTCTGTGGTAGCAGCATCTGTTGTTTTTGTGGTAATATCCGTGACACTTTCTATTGTTTCTGTAGTACTGTCGGTGCCACTCTCTGTTGTTTCTGTAGTACTGTCAGTAGCACTTCCTGTGGTAAAAGCATCTGTTGTTTCTGTAGTACTATCAGTGGCACTTCCTGTGGTAGAAGCATCTGTTGTTTCTGTAGTACTATCCGTGACACTTTCTGTAGTACTTTCAGTGCCAATTTCAGTAGTCGTTGCATCTGTTGTTTCTGTAGTTTTATCGGTGTCACTTTCCGTTGTTTCTGTAGTACTGTCGGTGCCGCTTTCTGTGGTAGCAGCATCTGTTGTCTCTGTAGTACTATCGGTGTCACTTTCTGTTGTTTCTGTGGTACTTTCAGTGGCACTTCCTGTGGTAGAAGCGTCTGTTGTTTCTGTAGTACTTTCGGTGCCACTTTCTGTTGTTTCTGTAGTACTATCCATGCCACTTCCTGTGGTAGAAGCATCTGTTGTCTCTGTAGTACTATCGGTGTCACTTTCTGTTGTTTCTGTGGTACTTTCAGTGCCAATTTCAGTAGTCGTTGCATCTGTTGTTTCTGTGGTACTATCGGTGTCACTTTCTGTTGTTTCTGTAGTACTATCAGTGCCACTTTCTGTGGTAGAAGCATCTGTTGTTTCTGTAGTACTATCGGTGTCACTTTCTGTTGTTTCTGTGGTACTTTCAGTGTCAATTTCCGTAGTCGTTGCATCTGTTGTTTCTGTAGTACTATCGGTGTCACTTTCTGTTGTTTCTGTAGTACTGTAAGTGCCGCTTTCTGTGGTAGTAGCATCTGTTGTTTCTGTGGTAATATCCGTGCCACTTTCTGTTGTTTCTGTAGTACTGTCGGTGCCACTCTCTGTTGTTTCTGTAGTACTGTCAGTAGCACTTCCTGTGGTAAAAGCATCTGTTGTTTCTGTAGTACTATCAGTGGCACTTCTGTGGTAGAAGCATCTGTTGTTTCTGTGGTACTATCGGTGCCACTTTCTGTTGTTTCTGTAGTTTCAGTGCCACTTTCTGTGGTAGTAGCATCTGTTGTTTCTGTAGTACTATCGGTGTCACTTTCCGTTGTTTCTGTAGTACTGTCAGTGCCGCTTTCTGTGGTAGCAGCATCTGTTGTTTCTGTAGTACTATCGGTGCCACTTTCTGTTGTTTCTGTAGTACTATCAGTGGCACTTCCTGTGGTAGAAGCATCTGTTGTTTCTGTAGTACTATCGGTGCCACTTTCTGTTGTTTCTGTAGTACTATCAGTGCCACTTCCTGTGGTAGAAGCATCTGTTGTTTCTGTAGTACTATCGGTGTCACTTTCTGTTGTTTCTGTGGTACTTTCAGTGCCAATTTCAGTAGTCGTTGCATCTGTTGTTTCTGTAGTACTATCGGTGTCACTTTCTGTTGTTTCTGTAGTACTATCAGTGCCGCTTTCTGTGGTAGAAGCATCTGTTGTTTCTGTAGTACTATCGGTGCCACTTTCTGTTGTTTCTGTGGTACTTTCAGTGCCAATTTCAGTAGTCGTTGCATCTGTTGTTTCTGTAGTATTATCGGTGTCACTTTCTGTTGTTTCTGTAGTACTGTCAGTGCCGCTTTCTGTGGTAGTAGCATCTGTTGTTTCTGTGGTAATATCCGTGCCACTTTCTGTTGTTTCTGTAGTACTATCGGTGCCACTTTCTGTTGTTTCTGTAGTACTATCAGAGCCACTTTCTGTGGTAGCAGCATCTGTTGTTTTTGTGGTAATATCCGTGACACTTTCTGTTGTTTCTGTAGTACTGTCGGTGCCACTCTCTGTTGTTTCTGTAGTACTGTCAGTAGCACTTCCTGTGGTAAAAGCATCTGTTGTTTCTGTAGTACTATCAGTGCCACTCTCTGTTGTTTCTGTAGTACTATCAGTGGCACTTTCTGTAGTACTATCAGTGCCACTTTCTGTGGTAGAAGCATCTGTTGTTTCTGTAGTACTATCGGTGTCACTTTCTGTTGTTTCTGTGGTACTTTCAGTGCCAATTTCAGTAGTCGTTGCATCTGTTGTTTCTGTAGTACTATCGGTGTCACTTTCTGTTGTTTCTGTGGTACTTTCAGTGCCAATTTCAGTAGTCGTTGCATCTGTTGTTTCTGTAGTACTATCGGTGCCACTTTCTGTTGTTTCTGTGGTACTCTCAGTGCCAATTTCAGTAGTCGTTGCATCTGTTGTTTCTGTAGTACTATCGGTGTCACTTTCTGATGTTTCTGTAGTACTGTCAGTGCCGCTTTCTGTGGTAGCAGCATCTGTTGTTTCTGTGGTACTTTCGGTGCCACTTTCTGTTGTTTCTGTAGTACTATCCGTGCCACTTTCTGTGGTAGCAGCATCTGTTGTTTCTGTAGTACTATCGGTGCCACTTTCTGTTGTTTCTGTGGTACTGTCAGTGCCAATTTCTGTGGTAGTAGCATCTGTTGTTTCTGTAGTACTATCGGTGCCACTTTCTGTTGTTTCCGTAGTACTATCAGTGCCACTTTCTGTTGTTTCTGTGGTACTTTCAGTGCCAATTTCAGTAGTCGTTGCATCTGTTGTTTCTGTAGTACTGTCAGTGCCGCTTTCTGTGGTAGTAGCATCTGTTGTTTCTGTGGTACTTTCGGTGCCACTTTCTGTTGTTTCTGTAGTACTATCCGTGCCACTTTCTGTGGTAGCAGCATCTGTTGTTTCTGTAGTACTATCGGTGCCACTTTCTGTTGTTTCTGTGGTACTGTCAGTGCCAATTTCAGTAGTCGTTGCATCTGTTGTTTCTGTAGTACTATCAGTGCCACTTTCTGTGGTAGAAGCATCTGTTGTTTCTGTAGTACTATCGGTGTCACTTTCCGTTGTTTCTCTGGTACTGTCAGTGCCACTTTCTGTGGTAGAAGCATCTGTTGTTTCTGTAGTACTATCGGTGCCACTTTCTGTTGTTTCTGTGGTACTTTCAGTGCCAATTTCTGTGTCAGTGCCACTTTCTGTGGTAGCAGCATCTGTTGTTTCTGTAGTACTATCGGTGCCACTTTCTGTTGTTTCTGTGGTACTGTCAGTGCCAATTTCTGTGGTAGTAGCATCTGTTGTTTCTGTAGTACTATCGGTGCCACTTTCTGTTGTTTCTGTAGTACTATCAGTGTCACTTTCTGTTGTTTCTGTAGTACTGTCAGTGCCACTTTCTGTGGTAGTAGCATCTGTTGTTTCTGTAGTACTTTCGGTGCCACTTTCTGTTGTTTCTGTAGTACTATCAGTGCCACTTTCTGTGGTAGAAGCATCTGTTGTTTCTGTAGTACTATCGGTGCCACTTTCTGTTGTTTCTGTGGTACTATCAGTGCCAATTTCTGTGGTAGTAGCATCTGTTGTTTCTGTAGTACTATCGGTGCCACTTTCTGTTGTTTCTGTAGTACTATCGGTGCCACTTTCTGTTGTTTCTGTGGTACTTTCAGTGCCAATTTCAGTAGTCGTTGCATCTGTTGTTACTGTAGTACTATCAGTGCCACTTTCTGTGGTAGAAGCATCTGTTGTTTCTGTAGTACTATCGGTGTCACTTTCTGTTGTTTCTGTAGTACTATCAGTGGTACTTTCTGTGGTAGAAGCATCAGTTGTTTCTGTGGTAATTTCCGTGCCACTTTCTGTTGTTTCTGTAGTACTCTCGGTGTCACTTTCTGTTGTTTCTGTGGTACTTTCAGTGCCAATTTCTGTGGTAGTAGCATCTGTTGTTTCTGTAGTACTATCGGTGACACTTTCTGTTGTTTCTGTGGTACTATCAGTGCCACTTTCTGTGGTAGAAGCATCAGTTGTTTCTGTGGTAATTTCCGTGCCACTTTCTGTTGTTTCTGTAGTACTATCGGTGCCAATTTCGGTAGTCGTTGCATCTGTTGTTTCCGTAGTACTATCGGTGCCACTTTCTGTTGTTTCCGTAGTACTATCAGTGCCACTTTCTGTTGTTTCTCTGGTGCTTTCAGTACCAATTTCGGTAGTCGTTGCATCTGTTGTTTCTGTGGTACTATCGGTGTCACTTTCTGTTGTTTCTGTAGTACTGTCAGTGCCGCTTTCTGTGGTAGAAGCATCAGTTGTTTCTGTGGTACTATCGGTGCCACTTTCTGTTGTTTCTGTAGTACTATCAGTGCCACTTTCTGTGGTAGAAGCATCTGTTGTTTCTGTAGTACTATCGGTGCCACTTTCTGTTGTTTCTGTAGTACTATCAGTGCCACTTTCTGTTGTTTCTGTAGTACTTTAGTGGTAGTCACTTGCATCTGTTGTTTCTGTGGTACTATCGGTGCCACTTTCTGTTGTTTCTGTGGTACTTTCAGTGCCAATTTCAGTAGTCGTTGCATCTGTTGTTACTGTAGTACTATCAGTGCCACTTTCTGTGGTAGAAGCATCTGTTGTTTCTGTAGTACTGTAGTGCCGCTTTCTGTGGTAGAAGCATCTGTTGTTTCTGTGGTAATTTCCGTGCCACTTTCTGTTGTTTCTGTAGTACTATCAGTGCCACTTTCTGTGGTAGAAGCATCTGTTGTTTCTGTAGTACTCTCGGTGCCACTTTCTGTTGTTTCCGTAGTACTATCAGTGCCACTTTCTGTTGTTTCTGTGGTACTTTCAGTGCCAATTTCAGTAGTCGTTGCATCTGTTGTTTCTGTGGTACTATCGGTGTCACTTTCTGTTGTTTCTGTGGTACTTTCAGTGCCAATTTCAGTAGTCGTTGCATCTGTTGTTTCTGTAGTACTTTCAGTGCCGCTTTCTGTGGTAGTAGCATCTGTTGTTTCTGTAGTACTATCGGTGCCACTTTCTGTTGTTTCTGTAGTACTATCCGTGCCACTTTCTGTGGTAGCAGCATCTGTTGTTTCTGTAGTACTATCGGTGCCACTTTCTGTTGTTTCTGTGGTACTGTCAGTGCCAATTTCTGTGGTAGTAGCATCTGTTGTTTCTGTAGTACTTTCAGTGCCAATTTCAGCAGTCGTTGCATCTGTTGTTTCTGTAGTACTATCAGTGCCACTTTCTGTGGTAGAAGCGTCTGTTGTCTCTGTAGTACTATCGGTGTCACTTTCTGTTGTTTCTGTGGTACTTTCAGTGCCACTTTCTGTTGTTTCTGTAGTACTATCAGTGCCACTTTCTGTGGTAGAAGCATCTGTTGTTTCTGTAGTACTATCGGTGCCACTTTCTGTTGTTTCTGTGGTACTTTCAGTGCCAATTTCAGTAGTAGTTGCATCTGTTGTTTCTGTAGTACTATCAGTGCCACTTTCTGTGGTAGAAGCATCTGTTGTTTCTGTAGTACTATCGGTGTCACTTTCTGTTGTTTCCGTAGTACTATCGGTGCCACTTTCTGTTGTTTCTGTGGTAATTTCCGTGCCACTTTCTGTTGTTTCTGTAGTACTATCAGTGCCACTTTCTGTTGTTTCTGTGGTAATTTCCGTGCCACTTTCTGTTGTTTCTGTGGTACTTTCAGTGCCAATTTCAGTAGTCGTTGCATCTGTTGTTTCTGTAGTACTATCAGTGCCACTTTCTGTGGTAGAAGCATCTGTTGTTTCTGTAGTACTATCGGTGTCACTTTCTGTTGTTTCCGTAGTACTATCGGTGCCACTTTCTGTTGTTTCTGTGGTAATTTCCGTGCCACTTTCTGTTGTTTCTGTAGTACTATCTGTGCCAATTTCAGTAGTCGTTGCATCTGTTGTTTCTGTAGTACTATCGGTGTCACTTTCTGTTGTTTCTGTAGTACTATCAGTGCCACTTTCTGTGGTAGAAGCATCAGTTGTTTCTGTGGTAATTTCCGTGCCAATTTCTGTTGTTTCTGTAGTACTATCGGTGCCAATTTCGGTAGTTGTTGCATCTGTTGTTTCTGTAGTACTATCGGTGTCACTTTCTGTTGTTTCCGTAGTACTATCGGTGCCACTTTCTGTTGTTTCTGTGGTACTTTCAGTGCCAATTTCAGTAGTCGTTGCATCTGTTGTTTCTGTAGTACTATCGGTGTCACTTTCTGTTGTTTCTGTGGTACTTTCAGTGCCAATTTCAGTAGTCGTTGCATCTGTTGTTTCTGTAGTACTATCAGTGCCACTTTCTGTTGTTTCTGTGGTACTTTCAGTGCCAATTTCAGTAGTCGTTGCATCTGTTGTTTCTGTAGTACTATCAGTGCCACTTTCTGTTGTTTCTGTGGTACTTTCTGTGCCAATTTCAGTAGTCGTTGCACTTTCTGTTGTTTCTGTAGTACTATCGGTGTCACTTTCTGTTGTTTCTGTTGTTTCTGTTTCAGTAGTCGTTGCATCTGTTGTTTCTGTAGTACTATCGGTGCCACTTTCTGTTGTTTCTGTGGTACTTTCAGTGCCAATTTCAGTAGTCGTTGCATCTGTTGTTTCTGTAGTACTATGTCACTTTCTGTTGTTTCTGTACTATCAGTGCCACTTTCTGTGGTAGAAGCATCTGTTGTTTCTGTAGTACTATCGGTGCCACTTCCTGTTGTTTCTGTAGTACTATCAGTGCCACTTTCTGTGGTAGAAGCATCAGTTGTTTCTGTGGTAATTTCCGTGCCACTTTCTGTTGTTTCTGTAGTACTATCGGTGCCAATTTCAGTAGTCGTTGCATCTGTTGTTTCTGTAGTACTATCAGTGCCACTTTCTGTTGTTTCTGTGGTACTTTCAGTGCCAATTTCAGTAGTCGTTGCATCTGTTGTTTCTGTAGTACTATCGTTGCCACTTTCTGTTGTTTCCGTAGTACTATCAGTGCCACTTTCTGTTGTTTCTGTGGTACTTTCAGTGCCAATTTCAGTAGTCGTTGCATCTGTTGTTTCTGTAGTACTATCGGTGTCACTTTCTGTTGTTTCTGTGGTACTATCGGTGCCACTTTCTGTTGTTTCTGTGGTACTTTCAGTGCCAATTTCAGTAGTCGTTGCATCTGTTGTTTCTGTAGTACTATCGGTGCCACTTTCTGTTGTTTCTGTGGTACTTTCAGTGCCAATTTCAGTAGTCGTTGCATCTGTTGTTTCTGTAGTACTATCGTTGCCACTTTCTGTTGTTTCCGTAGTACTATCAGTGCCACTTTCTGTTGTTTCTGTGGTACTTTCAGTGCCAATTTCAGTAGTCGTTGCATCTGTTGTTTCTGTAGTACTATCGGTGTCACTTTCTGTTGTTTCCGTAGTACTATCGGTGCCACTTTCTGTTGTTTCTGTGGTAATTTCCGTGCCACTTTCTGTTGTTTCTGTAGTACTATCTGTGCCAATTTCAGTAGTCGTTGCATCTGTTGTTTCTGTAGTACTATCGGTGTCACTTTCTGTTGTTTCCGTAGTACTATCAGTGCCACTTTCTGTGGTAGAAGCATCTGTTGTTTCTGTAGTACTATCGGTGCCACTTTCTGTTGTTTCTGTAGTACTTTCAGTGCCAATTTCAGTAGTTGTTGCATCTGTTGTTTCTGTAGTACTATCGGTGTCACTTTCTGTTGTTTCTGTGGTACTTTCAGTGCCAATTTCAGTAGTCGTTGCATCTGTTGTTTCTGTAGTACTATCAGTGCCACTTTCTGTGGTAGAAGCATCAGTTGTTTCTGTGGTAATTTCCGTGCCAATTTCTGTTGTTTCTGTAGTACTATCAGTGCCACTTTCTGTTGTTTCTGTGGTACTTTCAGTGCCAATTTCAGTAGTCGTTGCATCTGTTGTTTCTGTAGTACTATCGGTATCACTTTCTGTTGTTTCTGTAGTACTATCAGTGCCACTTTCTGTGGTAGAAGCATCTGTTGTTTCTGTGGTAATTTCCGTGCCACTTTCTGTTGTTTCTGTAGTACTCTCGGTGTCACTTTCTGTTGTTTCTGTGGTACTTTCAGTGCCAATTTCTGTGGTAGTAGCATCTGTTGTCTCTGTAGTACTATCGGTGTCACTTTCTGTTGTTTCTGTGGTACTTTCAGTGCCAATTTCTGTGGTAGTAGCATCTGTTGTTTCTGTAGTACTATCGGTGTCACTTTCTGTTGTTTCTGTAGTACTGTCAGTGCCAATTTCTGTGGTAGTAGCATCTGTTGTTTCTGTGGTACTATCGGTGACACTTTCTGTTGTTTCTGTGGTACTATCAGTGCCACTTTCTGTGGTAGAAGCATCAGTTGTTTCTGTGGTAATTTCCGTGCCACTTTCTGTTGTTTCTGTAGTACTATCGGTGCCAATTTCGGTAGTCGTTGCATCTGTTGTTTCCGTAGTACTATCGGTGTCACTTTCTGTTGTTTCTGTGGTACTTTCAGTGCCAATTTCAGTAGTCGTTGCATCTGTTGTTTCTGTAGTACTATCGGTGCCACTTTCTGTTGTTTCTGTGGTACTGTCAGTGCCAATTTCTGTGGTAGTAGCATCTGTTGTTTCTGTGGTACTATCGGTGCCACTTTCTGTTGTTTCTGTAGTACTATCAGTGCCACTTTCTGTGGTAGAAGCATCAGTTGTTTCTGTGGTACTATCGGTGCCACTTTCTGTTGTTTCTGTGGTACTTTCAGTGCCAATTTCAGTAGTCGTTGCATCTGTTGTTTCTGTGGTACTATCGGTGCCACTTTCTGTTGTTTCTGTAGTACTATCAGTGCACTTTCTGTTGTTTCTGTAGTACTATCGGTGTCACTTTCTGTTGTTTCTGTAGTACTATCGGTGCCACTTTCTGTTGTTTCTGTGGTAATTTCCGTGCCACTTTCTGTTGTTTCTGTAGTACTATCAGTGCCAACTTGGTAGTCGTTGCATCTGTTGTTTCTGTAGTACTTTCCGTGCCACTTTCTGTTGTTTCTGTGGTACTTTCAGTGCCAATTTCAGTAGTCGTTGCATCTGTTGTTTCTGTAGTACTATCGGTGTCACTTTCTGTTGTTTCTGTAGTACTATCAGTGCCACTTTCTGTGGTAGAAGCATCTGTTGTTTCTGTAGTACTATCGGTGCCACTTTCTGTTGTTTCTGTAGTACTATCAGTGCCACTTTCTGTGGTAGAAGCATCAGTTGTTTCTGTGGTAATTTCCGTGCCACTTTCTGTTGTTTCTGTAGTACTATCGGTGCCAATTTCAGTAGTCGTTGCATCTGTTGTTTCTGTAGTACTATCGGTGCCACTTTCTGTTGTTTCCGTAGTACTATCGGTGCCACTTTCTGTTGTTTCTGTGGTAATTTCCGTGCCACTTTCTGTTGTTTCTGTAGTACTATCTGTGCCAATTTCAGTAGTCGTTGCATCTGTTGTTTCTGTAGTACTATCGGTGTCACTTTCTGTTGTTTCTGTAGTACTATCAGTGCCACTTTCTGTGGTAGAAGCATCAGTTGTTTCTGTGGTAATTTCCGTGCCAATTTCTGTTGTTTCTGTAGTACTATCGGTGCCAATTTCGGAAGTTGTTGCATCTGTTGTTTCTGTAGTACTATCGGTGTCACTTTCTGTTGTTTCCGTAGTACTATCGGTGCCACTTTCTGTTGTTTCTGTGGTACTTTCAGTGCCAATTTCAGTAGTCGTTGCATCTGTTGTTTCTGTAGTACTATCAGTGCCAATTTCTAGTCGTTGCATCTGTTGTTTCTGTAGTACTATCGGTGCCACTTTCTGTTGTTTCTGTGGTACTTTCAGTGCCAATTTCAGTAGTCGTTGCATCTGTTGTTTCTGTAGTACTATCGGTGTCACTTTCTGTTGTTTCTGTAGTACTATCAGTGCCACTTTCTGTGGTAGAAGCATCAGTTGTTTCTGTGGTAATTTCCGTGCCAATTTCTGTTGTTTCTGTAGTACTATCGGTGCCAATTTCGGTAGTCGTTGCATCTGTTGTTTCTGTGGTACTTTCAGTGCCAATTTCAGTAGTTGTTGCATCTGTTGTTTCTGTAGTACTATCGGTGTCACTTTCTGTTGTTTCTGTGGTACTTTCAGTGCCAATTTCAGTAGTCGTTGCATCTGTTGTTTCTGTAGTACTATCGGTGCCACTTTCTGTGGTTTCCGTAGTACTATCGGTGCCACTTTCTGTTGTTTCTGTAGTACTTCGGTGCCACTTTCTGTTGTTTCTGTAGTACTATCAGTGCCACTTTCTGTGGTAGAAGCATCTGTTGTTTCTGTAGTACTATCGGTGCCACTTTCTGTTGTTTCTGTAGTACTATCAGTGCCACTTTCTGTTGTTTCTGTGGTACTTTCAGTGCCAATTTCAGTAGTCGTTGCATCTGTTGTTTCTGTAGTACTATCGGTGTCACTTTCTGTTGTTTCTGTGGTACTTTCAGTGCCAATTTCAGTAGTCGTTGCATCTGTTGTTTCTGTAGTACTATCGGTGTCACTTTCTGTTGTTTCTGTGGTACTTTCAGTGCCAATTTCAGTAGTCGTTGCATCTGTTGTTTCTGTAGTACTATCGGTATCACTTTCTGTTGTTTCTGTAGTACTATCAGTGCCACTTTCTGTGGTAGAAGCATCTGTTGTTTCTGTAGTACTATCGGTGCCACTTCCTGTTGTTTCTGTAGTACTATCAGTGCCACTTTCTGTGGTAGAAGCATCAGTTGTTTCTGTGGTAATTTCCGTGCCACTTTCTGTTGTTTCTGTAGTACTATCGGTGCCAATTTCGGTAGTCGTTGCATCTGTTGTTTCTGTAGTACTATCGTTGCCACTTTCTGTTGTTTCCGTAGTACTATCAGTGCCACTTTCTGTTGTTTCTGTGGTACTTTCAGTGCCAATTTCAGTAGTCGTTGCATCTGTTGTTTCTGTAGTACTATCGGTGTCACTTTCTGTTGTTTCTGTAGTACTATCAGTGCCACTTTCTGTGGTAGAAGCATCTGTTGTTTCTGTAGTACTATCGGTGCCACTTTCTGTTGTTTCTGTAGTACTATCAGTGCCACTTTCTGTGGTAGAAGCATCAGTTGTTTCTGTGGTAATTTCCGTGCCACTTTCTGTTGTTTCTGTAGTACTATCAGTGCCAATTTCGGTAGTCGTTGCATCTGTTGTTTCTGTAGTACTATCGGTGCCACTTTCTGTTGTTTCTGTGGTACTTTCAGTGCCAATTTCAGTAGTCGTTGCATCTGTTGTTTCTGTAGTACTATCGGTGTCACTTTCTGTTGTTTCTGTGGTACTTTCAGTGCCAATTTCAGTAGTCGTTGCATCTGTTGTTTCTGTGGTACTATCGGTGTCACTTTCTGTTGTTTCTGTAGTACTATCAGTGCCACTTTCTGTGGTAGAAGCATCTGTTGTTTCTGTAGTACTATCGGTGTCACTTTCTGTTGTTTCTGTGGTACTTTCAGTGCCAGTCTGCATCTGTTGTTTCTGTGGTACTTTCAGTGCCACTTTCTGCATCTGTTGTTTCTGTAGTACTATCTACTTCCTGTTGTTTCTGTAGTACTATCCGTGCCAGTCGTTTCTGTTGTTTCTGTAGTACTATCGGTGTCACTTTCTGTTGTTTCTGTAGTACTATCAGTGCCACTTTCTGTGGTAGAAGCATCTGTTGTTTCTGTAGTACTATCGGTGCCACTTTCTGTTGTTTCTGTAGTACTATCAGTGCCACTTTCTGTGGTAGAAGCATCTGTTGTTTCTGTAGTACTATCGGTGTCACTTTCTGTTGTTTCCGTAGTACTATCGGTGACACTTTCTGTTGTTTCTGTGGTACTTTCAGTGCCAATTTCAGTAGTCGTTGCATCTGTTGTTTCTGTAGTACTATCAGTGCCACTTTCTGTTGTTTCTGTGGTACTTTCAGTGCCAATTTCAGTAGTCGTTGCATCTGTTGTTTCTGTAGTACTATCGGTGCCACTTTCTGTTGTTTCTGTGGTACTTTCAGTGCCAATTTCAGTAGTCGTTGCATCTGTTGTTTCTGTAGTACTATCGGTGCCACTTTCTGTTGTTTCTGTAGTACTATCAGTGCCACTTTCTGTGGTAGAAGCATCTGTTGTTTCTGTAGTACTATCGGTGCCACTTTCTGTTGTTTCTGTAGTACTATCAGTGCCACTTTCTGTGGTAGAAGCATCAGTTCGTTTCTGTGGTAATTTCCGTGCCACTTTCTGTTGTTTCTGTAGTGTGCCAATTTCGGTAGTCGTTGCATCTGTTGTTTCTGTAGTACTATCGGTGCCACTTTCTGTTGTTTCTGTAGTACTATCAGTGCCACTTTCTGTTGTTTCTGTGGTACTTTCTGTGGTAGTAGCATGCATCTGTTGTTTCTGTAGTACTATCGGTGCCACTTTCTGTTGTTTCTGTAGTACTTTCAGTGCCAATTTCATCTGTTGTTTCTGTAGTACTATCAGTGCCACTTTCTGTGGTAGAAGCATCTGTTGTTTCTGTAGTACTATCGGTGTCACTTTCTGTTGTTTCTGTGGTACTTTCAGTGCCAATTTCAGTAGTCGTTGCATCTGTTGTTTCTGTAGTACTATCAGTGCCACTTTCTGTTGTTTCTGTAGTACTATCAGTGCCACTTTCTGTTGTTTCTGTGGTACTTTCAGTGCCAATTTCAGTAGTCGTTGCATCTGTTGTTTCTGTAGTACTATCGGTGTCACTTTCTGTTGTTTCTGTGGTACTTTCAGTGCCAGTCGTTGCATCTGTTGTTTCTGTAGTACTTCAGTGCCACTTTCTGTGGTAGTCGTTGCATCTGTTGTTTCTGTAGTACTATCGGTGCACTTTCTGTTGTTTCTGTAGTACTATCAGTGCCACTTTCTGTGGTAGAAGCATCAGTTGTTTCTGTGGTAATTTCCGTGCCACTTTCTGTTGTTTCTGTAGTACTCTCGGTGTCACTTTCTGTTGTTTCTGTGGTACTTTCAGTGCCAATTTCTGTGGTAGTAGCATCTGTTGTTTCTGTAGTACTATCGGTGTCACTTTCTGTTGTTTCTGTGGTACTTTCAGTGCCAATTTCTGTGGTAGTAGCATCTGTTGTTTCTGTAGTACTATCGGTGACACTTTCTGTTGTTTCTGTGGTACTATCAGTGCCACTTTCTGTGGTAGAAGCATCAGTTGTTTCTGTGGTAATTTCCGTGCCACTTTCTGTTGTTTCTGTAGTACTATCGGTGTCACTTTCTGTTGTTTCTGTGGTACTTTCAGTGCCAATTTCTGTGGTAGTAGCATCTGTTGTTTCTGTAGTACTATCGGTGTCACTTTCTGTTGTTTCTGTAGTACTTTCAGTGCCAATTTCTGTGGTAGTAGCATCTGTTGTTTCTGTAGTACTATCGGTGCCACTTTCTGTTGTTTCTGTGGTACTATCAGTGCCACTTTCTGTGGTAGAAGCATCAGTTGTTTCTGTGGTACTATCGGTGCCACTTTCTGTTGTTTCTGTAGTGCCACTGTTGTTTCTCGGTGCTTTCAGTACCAATTTCGGTAGTCGTTGCATCTGTTGTTTCTGTGGTACTATCGGTGCCACTTTCTGTTGTTTCCGTAGTACTATCAGTCTGTTTTTTTCTGTGGTGCCAGTGCCAATTTCAGTAGTCGTTGCATCTGTTGTACTATTTCTGTTGTTTCCGTAGTCAGTAGTCGTTGCATCTGTTGTTTCTGTAGTACTATCGGTGTGCCACTCTCTGTTGTTTTTCTGTTGTTTTTTCTGTGGTGCTTTCAGTACCAATTTCGGTAGTCGTTGCATCTGTTGTTTCTGTGGTACTATCGGTGCCACTTTCTGTTGTTTCCGTAGTACTATCAGTGCCACTTTCTGTTTTTTCTGTGGTGCTTTCAGTGCCAATTTCGGTAGTCGTTGCATCTGTTGTTTCTGTAGTACTATCAGTGCCACTCTCTGTTGTTTCTGTAGTACTATCAGTGCCACTTTCTGTGGTAGAAGCATCAGTTGTTTCTGTGGTAATTTCCGTGCCACTTTCTGTTGTTTCTGTAGTACTATCAGTGCCAATTTCGGTAGTCGTTGCATCTGTTGTTTCTGTAGTACTATCGGTGGCACTTTCTGTTGTTTCTGTAGTACTGTCAGTGCCGCTTTCTGTGGTAGAAGCATCTGTTGTTTCTGTAGTACTATCAGTGCCGCTTTCTGTGGTAGTAGCATCTGTTGTTTCTGTAGTACTTTCGGTGCCACTTTCTGTTGTTTCTGTAGTACTGTCAGTGGCACTTCCTGTCGTAGAAGCATCTGTTGTCTCTGTAGTACTATCGGTGTCACTTTCTGTTGTTTCTGTGGTAATTTCCGTGCCACTTTCTGTTGTTTCTGTAGTACTCTCGGTGTCACTTTCTGTTGTTTCTGTGGTACTATCGGTGCCACTTTCTGTTGTTTCTGTAGTACTATCAGTGCCACTTTCTGTGGTAGTAGCATCTGTTGTTTCTGTAGTACTATCGGTGCCACTTTCTGTTGTTTCTGTAGTACTATCAGTGCACTTCCTGTCCATCTGTTTTCTGCGGGTAGAAGCATCAGTTGTTTCTGTGGTAATTTCCGTGCCACTTTCTGTTGTTTCTGTAGTACTATCAGTGCCAATTTCTGTGGTAGTTGCATCTGTTGTTTCTGTAGTACTATCGGTGCCACTTTCTGTTGTTTCTGTAGTACTCTCGGTGTCACTTTCTGTTGTTTCTGTGTAGTGTCAATTTCTGTGGTAGTAGCACTTTCTGTTGTTTCTGTAGTACTATCGGTGTCACTTTCTGTTGTTTCTGTGGTACTGTCAGTGCCAATTTCTGTGGTAGTAGCATCTGTTGTTTCTGTAGTACTATCGGTGACACTTTCTGTTGTTTCTGTGGTACTATCAGTGCCACTTTCTGTGGTAGAAGCATCAGTTGTTTCTGTGGTAATTTCCGTGCCACTTTCTGTTGTTTCTGTAGTACTATCGGTGCCAATTTCGGTAGTCGTTGCATCTGTTGTTTCCGTAGTACTATCGGTGCCACTTTCTGTTGTTTCCGTAGTACTATCAGTGCCACTTTCTGTTGTTTCTCTGGTGCTTTCAGTACCAATTTCGGTAGTCGTTGCATCTGTTGTTTCTGTGGTACTATCAGTGCCACTTTCTGTTTTTTCTGTGGTGCTTTCAGTGCCAATTTCAGTAGTCGTTGCATCTGTTGTTTCTGTAGTACTATCGGTGCCACTCTCTGTTGTTTCTGTAGTACTATCAGTGCCACTTTCTGTGGTAGAAGCATCAGTTGTTTCTGTGGTAATTTCCGTGCCACTTTCTGTTTTTTCTGTGGTGCTTTCAGTGCCAATTTCGGTAGTCGTTGCATCTGTTGTTTCTGTAGTACTATCGGTGGCACTTTCTGTTGTTTCTGTAGTACTGTCAGTGCCTCTTTCTGTGGTAGAAGCATCTGTTGTTTCTGTAGTACTATCAGTGCCGCTTTCTGTGGTAGAAGCATCTGTTGTTTCTGTAGTACTTTCGGTGCCACTTTCTGTTGTTTCTGTGGTACTTTCAGTGCCAATTTCTGTAGTAGTTGCATCTGTTGTTTCTGTAGTACTATCGGTGTCACTTTCTGTTGTTTCTGTGGTAATTTCCGTGCCACTTTCTGTTGTTTCTGTAGTACTCTCGGTGTCACTTTCTGTTGTTTCTGTGGTACTATCGGTGCCACTTTCTGTTGTTTCTGTAGTACTATCAGTGCCACTTTCTGTGGTAGAAGCATCAGTTATTTCTGTGGTAATTTCCGTGCCACTTTCTGTTGTTTCTGTAGTACTATCAGTGCCAATTTCTGTATTCGTTGCATCTGTTGTTTCTGTAGTACTATCAGTGCCACTTTCTGTGGTAGTAGCATCTGTTGTTTCTGTAGTACAATCGGTGAAGCACTTTCTGTTGTTTCTGTGGTACTATCAGTGCCACTTTCTGTGGTAGTAGCATCTGTTGTTTCTGTGGTACTTTCGGTGCCACTTTCTGTTGTTTCTGTAGTACTGTAGTACTATCGGTGTCACTTTCTGTTGTTTCTGTAGTACTGTCAGTGCCAATTTCTGTGGTAGTAGCATCTGTTGTTTCTGTAGTACTATCGGTGCACTTTCTGTTGTTTCTGTGGTACTGTCAGTGCCAATTTCTGTGGTAGTAGCATCTGTTGTTTCTGTGGTAATTTCAGTGCCAATTTCTGTGGTAGTAGCATCTGTTGTTTCTGTAGTACTATCGGTGTCACTTTCTGTTGTTTCTGTAGTACTGTCAGTGCCAATTTCTGTGGTAGTAGCATCTGTTGTTTCTGTAGTACTATCGGTGCCACTTCCTGTTGTTTCTGTGGTACTATCAGTGCCACTTTCTGTGGTAGAAGCATCAGTTGTTTCTGTGGTAATTTCCGTGCCACTTTCTGTTGTTTCTGTAGTACTATCGGTGCCAATTTCTGTGGTAGTAGCATCTGTTGTTTCTGTAGTACTTTCGGTGCCACTTTCTGTTGTTTCTGTAGTACTGTCAGTGGCACTTCCTGTCGTAGAAGCATCTGTTGTCTCTGTAGTACTATCGGTGTCACTTTCTGTTGTTTCTGTGGTAATTTCCGTGCCACTTTCTGTTGTTTCTGTAGTACTCTCGGTGTCACTTTCTGTTGTTTCTGTGGTACTATCGGTGACACTTTCTGTTGTTTCTGTGGTACTATCAGTGCCACTTTCTGTGGTAGTAGCATCTGTTGTTTCTGTGGTACTATCGGTGCCACTTTCTGTTGTTTCTGTGGTACTATCAGTGCCACTTTCTGTGGTAGAAGCATCAGTTGTTTCTGTGGTAATTTCCGTGCCACTTTCTGTTGTTTCTGTAGTACTATCGGTTTCTGTACGTTTCTGTTGTTTCTGTAGTACTTTCAGTGCCAATTTCTGTGGTAGTAGCATCTGTTGTTTCTGTAGTACTATCGGTGTCACTTTCTGTTGTTTCTGTGGTACTATCAGTGCCATTTCTGTGGTAGTAGCTGTCAGTGCCAATTTCTGTGGTAGTAGCATCTGTTGTTTCTGTAGTACTATCGGTGACACTTTCTGTTGTTTCTGTGGTACTATCAGTGCCACTTTCTGTGGTAGAAGCATCAGTTGTTTCTGTGGTAATTTCCGTGCCACTTTCTGTTGTTTCCGTAGTACTATCGGTGCCACTTTCTGTTGTTTCCGTAGTACTATCAGTGCCACTTTCTGTTGTTTCTCTGGTGCTTTCAGTACCAATTTCGGTAGTCGTTGCATCTGTTGTTTCTGTGGTACTATCGGTGCCACTTTCTGTTGTTTCCGTAGTACTATCAGTGCCACTTTCTGTTTTTTCTGTGGTGCTTTCAGTACCAATTTCAGTAGTCGTTGCATCTGTTGTTTCTGTAGTACTATCGGTGCCACTTTCTGTTGTTTCCGTAGTACTATCAGTGCCACTTTCTGTTTTTTCTGTGGTGCTTTCAGTGCCAATTTCAGTAGTCGTTGCATCTGTTGTTTCTGTAGTACTATCGGTGGCACTTTCTGTTGTTTCTGTAGTACTGTCAGTGCCTCTTTCTGTGGTAGAAGCATCTGTTTTTTCTGTGGTACTATCAGTACTTTCTGTGGTAGAAGCATCTGTTGTTTCTGTAGTACTTTCGGTGCCACTTTCTGTTGTTTCTGTAGTACTGTCAGTCACTTCCTGTCGTAGAAGCATCTTTCTGTAGTACTATCGGTGTTGTTGTTTCTGTAGTACTATCCGTGCCACTTTCTGTTGTTTCTGTCAGTATTTCAGTAGTCGTTGCATCTGTTGTTTCTGTAGTACTATCGGTGCCACTTTCTGTTGTTTCTGTAGTACTATCAGTGCCACTTTCTGTGGTAGAAGCATCAGTTGTTTCTGTGGTAATTTCCGTGCCACTTTCTGTTGTTTCTGTAGTACTATCAGTGCCAATTTCGGTAATCGTTGCATCTGTTGTTTCTGTAGTACTATCAGTGCCACTTTCTGTGGTAGTAGCATCTGTTGTTTCTGTAGTACAATCGTGACACTTTCTGTTGTTTCTGTAGTACTATCAGTGCCACTTTCTGTGGTAGAAGCATCTGTTGTTTCTGTGGTAATTTCCGTGCCACTTTCTGTTGTTTCTGTAGTACTATCGGTGTCACTTTCTGTTGTTTCTGTAGTACTGTCAGTGCCAATTTCTGTGGTAGTAGCATCTGTTGTTTCTGTAGTACTATCGGTGACACTTTCTGTTGTTTCTGTGGTACTTTCAGTGCCACTTTCTGTTGTTTCTGTAGTACTTTCAGTGCCACTTTCTGTGGTAGAAGCATCTGTTGTTTCTGTGGTACTATCGGTGCCACTTTCTGTTGTTTCTGTAGTACTATCAGTGCCACTTTCTGTGGTAGTAGCATCTGTTGTTTCTGTAGTACTATCGGTGCCACTTTCTGTTGTTTCTGTAGTACTATCAGTGCCACTTTCTGTGGTAGAAGCATCAGTTGTTTCTGTGGTAATTTCCGTGCCACTTTCTGTTGTTTCTGTAGTACTATCGGTGCCAATTTCTGTAGTCGTTGCATCGTAGTACTATCTACTTTCTGTTGTTTCCGTGCCACTTTCTGTTGTTTCTCTGGTGCTTTCAGTACCAATTTCGGTAGTCGTTGCATCTGTTGTTTCTGTGGTACTATCGGTGCCACTTTCTGTTGTTTCTGTAGTACTATCAGTGCCACTTTCTGTAGTTTGCATCTGTTGCTTTCTGTAGTAATTTCAGTAGTGCCATCTGTTGTTTCTGTAGTACTATCTGTGGTGTAGCATCTGTTGTTACTGTAGTACTATCTGCGGTGCCACTTTCTGTTGTTTCTGTAGTACTGTCTGTGCCGCTTTCTGTGGTAGTAGCATCTGTTGTTTCTGTAGTATCGGTGCCACTCTCTGTTGTTTCTGTAGTACTATCGGTGTCACTTTCTGTTGTTTCTGTAGTTCTGTCAGTGCCACTTTCTGTGGTAGAAGCATCTGTTGTTTCTGTAGTACTATCGGTGTCACTTTCTGTTGTTTCTGTGGTAATATGTGCCACTTTCTGTTGTTTCTGTAGTACTATCAGTGCCAATTTCTGTGGTAGTAGCATCTGTTGTTTCTGTGGTACTATCGGTGCCACTTTCTGTTGTTTCTGTAGTACTATCAGTGCCACTTTCTGTGGTAGAAGCATCAGTTGTTTCTGTGGTAATTTCCGTGCCACTTTCTGTTGTTTCTGTAGTACTCTCGGTGTCACTTTCTGTTGTTTCTCTGGTGCTTTCATTACCAATTTCGGTAGTCGTTGCATCTGTTGTTTCTGTGGTACTATCGGTGCCACTTTCTGTTGTTTCCGTAGTACTATCAGTGCCACTTTCTGTTTTTTCTGTGGTGCTTTCAGTGCCAATTTCAGTAGTCGTTGCATCTGTTGTTTCTGTAGTACTGTCAGTGCTAATTTCTGTGGTAGTAGCATCTGTTGTTTCTGTGGTACTATCGGTGCCACTTTCTGTTGTTTCTGTGGTACTATCGGTGCCACTTTCTGTTGTTTCTGTAGTACTATCGGTGTCACTTTCTGTTGTTTCTGTGGTACTTTCAGTGCCAATTTCAGTAGTCGTTGCATCTGTTGTTTCTGTAGTACTATCGGTGCCACTTTCTGTTGTTTCTGTGGTAGTAGCATCTGTTTTACTGTGGTAGTAGCCACTTTCTGTTGTTTCTGTAGTACTATCCGTGCCACTTTCTGTTGTTTCTGTGGTACTATCGGTGCCACTCTCTGTTGTTTCTGTAGTACTATCGGTGTCACTTTCTGTTGTTTCTGTAGTTCTGTCAGTGCCGCTTTCTGTGGTAGAAGCATCTGTGGTTTCTGTGGTACTATCGGTGTCACTTTCTGTTGTTTCTGTAGTACTATCAGTGGTACTTTCTGTGGTAGAAGCATCAGTTGTTTCTGTGGTAATTTCCGTGCCACTTTCTGTTGTTTCTGTAGTACTCTCGGTGTCACTTTCTGTTGTTTCTGTGGTACTTTCAGTGCCAATTTCTGTGGTAGTAGCATCTGTTGTTTCTGTAGTACTATCGGTGTCACTTTCTGTTGTTTCTGTAGTACTGTCAGTGCCAATTTCTGTGGTAGTAGCATCTGTTGTTTCTGTGATACTATCGGTGCCACTTTCTGTTGTTTCTGTTGTTCTGTCTGTGCCGCTTTCTGTGGTAGTAGCATCTGTTGTTTCTGCAGTACTATCGGTGCCACTCTCTGTTGTTTCTGTAGTACTATCAGTGCCACTTTCTGTGGTAGAAGCATCAGTTATTTCTGTGGTAATTTCCGTGCCACTTTCTGTTGTTTCTGTAGTACTCTCGGTGTCACTTTCTGTTGTTTCTGTGGTACTTTCAGTGCCAATTTCTGTTGTAGAAGCATCTGTTGTTACTGTGGTACTATCGGTGCCACTTTCTGTTGTTTCTGTAGTTCTGTCTGTGCCGCTTTCTGTGGTAGTAGCATCTGTTGTTTCTGTAGTACTATCGGTGCCACTCTCTGTTGTTTCTGTAGTACTATCAGTGCCACTTTCTGTGGTAGAAGCATCAGTTGTTTCAGTGGTAATTTCCGTGCCACTTTCTGTTGCTTCTGTAGTACTATCAGTGCCAATTTCGGTAGTCGTTGCATCTGTTGTTTCTGTAGTACTATCGGTGGCACTTTCTGTTGTTTCTGTAGTACTGTCAGTGCCGCTTTCTGTGGTAGTAGCATCTGTTGTTTCTGTAGTACTTTCGGTGCCACTTTCTGTTGTTTCTGTAGTACTGTCAGTGGCACTTCCTGTCGTAGAAAGCATCTGTTGTCTCTGTAGTACTATCGGTGTCACTTTCTGTTGTTTCTGTGGTAATTTCCGTGCCACTTTCTGTTGTTTCTGTGGTAATATCCGTGCCACTTTCTGTTGTTTCTGTAGTACTATCAGTGCCACTTTCTGCGGTAGAAGCATCAGTTATTTCTGTGGTAATTTCCGTGCCACTTTCTGTTGTTTCTGTAGTACTATCAGTGCCAATTTCTGTATTCGTTGCATCTGTTGTTTCTGTAGTACTATCAGTGCCACTTTCTGTGTTAGAAGCAGCAGTTGTTTCTGTGGTAATTTCCGTGCCACTTTCTGTTGTTTCTGTAGTACTATCAGTGCCAATTTCTGTATTCGTTGCATCTGTTGTTTCTGTAGTACTATCAGTGCCACTTTCTGTGTTAGAAGCATCAGTTGTTTCTGTGGTAATATCCGTGCCATTTTCTGTTGTTTCTGTAGTACTATCAGTGCCAATTTCGGTATTTGTTGAATCTGTTGTTTCTGTAGTACTATCAGTGCCACTTTCTGTGGTAGAAGCATCAGTTATTTCTGTGGTAATTTCCGTGCCACTTTCTGTTGTTTCTGTAGTCCTGTCAGTACCAATTTCTGTGGTAGTAGCATCTGTTGTTTCTGTAGTACTATCGGTGCCACTCTCTGTTGTTTCTGTAGTACTCTCAGTGCCACTTTCTGTGGTAGAAGAATCAGTTGTTTCTGTGGTAATTTCCGTGCCACTTTCTGTTGTTTCTGTAGTACTATCAGTGCCAATTTCGGTAGTCGTTGCATCTGTTTTTTCTGTAGTACTATCGGTGCCACTCTCTGTTGTTTCCGTAGTACTGTCAGTGCCGCTTTCTGTGGTAGAAGCATCTGTTGTTTCTGTGGTAGTATCGGTGTCACTCTCTGTTATTTCTGTAGTACTATCGGTGCCACTTGCTGTTGTTTCTGAAGTACTATCAATTACAATTTCGGTGGTAGTATCATCTGCGGTTTCTGTTGTACTGACAGTGACTATTTCGGTTGTTGATTCGTCTGTAGTAATTTCTTGTGTGTCAATTTCTATTGAAGTAGGATTTGTACTTTCTGTTGCGCTATCACTAACTGACTCTGATAGCAGCCTATTTGTGCTGTCTGTTAAAAACACATCAGTTATACTGGCATCACTTTGTGTCAACTGAACACTTCGCTTAGATCTATTTGAGTTTTTGTTTTCTATATTACAGTGTATTATTTGCGGATATTTTTCCTTATACGTTATACATAACTGATTTGCATATTTTTGTTCAACACATTGCCTGGCTATTTTTATTTCCTCACCTAAAATTATTGGTTTTAGTTTTATGGTATCATTTTAGCTTATATCGAACTACTAACCATCCCTGTATACAACTTCGAGGCATTTTAGGTCAGCCCCTTCACTGAAATGTTTTAAGCTGCACTTGCAGTTAATTACAGACTCATTATCTTCACTGGTACATCCTGAAAATAAAAGAAATATACATTATTTTTCATATATAATTTATTTTTTTTATTTGTGATTTACGATTTACGGTTAAATAGAGTTGATGGCGGTTTTTGGGAATTGGATCTGTCCTACTGGAAATCAAACGACGATATTTGCCTTATTGCCTTTTATCTGAGTGTTCCCGTGTTTGTCTCCAACTGTGTTTAGTGAAAACAACGTAACACAAATTGAAGAAAACAGCGTGCCAGAATAAATTTTGCAAAACGTCGGCTAAACAAGTTTTTTTTTTTTTTTTTTCTTTTTTCACTTAAGTTTTAGAGCCTTTAAGTGTTACTTATGTGTTAGTTTGCAACCGTAAGTGGCTACCTCCGCGATTTTACTCTAGAGAGCTTTTTTTTAATACAGCTAGGAGAGGTGGACAAGGCAGCTTCAATCTATCACATACTACCGTCTTTTGCCAGGACACACCCCTGGGAATGGCTCCAGAGATCTGTATCGTCAGCAAAGTTAGCACAATGAGATGGAGAGTCGATGGAGAACCCAAAAAAATTGTCTAGCTCAGTGCAGCGTACTAGCACCAATACTGTTCAACTGTAACACTTCAAACGATTTAAAGTGATGAAAACAGTCGCCCGAAACANTCTATGNAATNGAGGTTCCTTCTCCTGCNCTCCCACNTTGAAGCCTCGTACNANNTGGCCGACAGTNAGACACCNATNATGGNAACCGCNNGCTGCGCCGTGGANGAACNANTACNANNGTCAGNGTTACNAGGGNAANACATAGNGTCCNTCNACGCGCNANTTGANTTCGTTAGGATANGTNANGTNATGTGAGNAATCNATCNGNGAGCTGGGNCGNTAAACAGTGGNNAGTTANANCCNNCTGACTNNGCCTNTGCACCGCNTTNANGTGNANATGCTNCCTGTGNTGGNTGATCNTGCGTTGCGTCGNNNCAGATTGAGAGCGTGAACNTAAGNGTATAACTGTTCGCTATCANAANTATGGCGACTCCCTCGACNCGNATNGTANNTCANGTAACCTNCAGGTGGTCAACTTAGGCNNGGNTGNGGNANCTCCNAATTTTNGTCCCNNTGTAANTGAGNCTGTNTTTCNNNACGNTCGGCGATGGTAGAAGCATCAGTTATTTCTGTGGTAATTTCCGTGCCACTTTCTGTTGTTTCTGTAGTACTATCAGTGCCACTTTCTGCGGTAGAAGCATCAGTTATTTCTGTGGTAATTTCCGTGCCACTTTCTGTTGTTTCTGTAGTACTATCAGTGCCAATTTCTGTATTCGTTGCATCTGTTGTTTCTGTAGTACTATCGGTGACACTTTCTGTTGTTTCTGTGGTACTATCAGTGCCACTTTCTGTGGTAGAAGCATCAGTTGTTTCTGTGGTAATTTCCGTGCCACTTTCTGTTGTTTCTGTAGTACTATCGGTGTCACTTTCTGTTGTTTCTGTAGTACTGTCAGTGCCAATTTCTGTGGTAGTAGCATCTGTTGTTTCTGTAGTACTATCGGTGCCACTTCCTGTTGTTTCTGTGGTACTGTCAGTGCCAATTTCTGTGGTAGTAGCATCTGTTGTTTCTGTGGTACTATCGGTGACACTTTCTGTTGTTTCTGTGGTACTATCAGTGCCACTTTCTGTGGTAGAAGCATCAGTTGTTTCTGTGGTAATTTCCGTGCCACTTTCTGTTGTTTCTGTAGTACTCTCGGTGTCACTTTCTGTTGTTTCTCTGGTGCTTTCATTACCAATTTCGGTAGTCGTTGCATCTGTTGTTTCTGTGGTACTATCGGTGCCACTTTCTGTTGTTTCCGTAGTACTATCAGTGCCACTTTCTGTTTTTTCTGTGGTGCTTTCAGTGCCAATTTCAGTAGTCGTTGCATCTGTTGTTTCTGTAGTACTGTCAGTGCTAATTTCTGTGGTAGTAGCATCTGTTGTTTCTGTGGTACTATCGGTGCCACTTTCTGTTGTTTCTGTGGTACTATCGGTGCCACTTTCTGTTGTTTCTGTAGTACTATCGGTGCCACTTTCTGTTTTTTCTGTAGTACTATCAGTGCCACTTTCTGTGGTAGAAGCATCAGTTATTTCTGTGGTAATTTCCGTGCCACTCTCTGTTGTTTCTGTAGTACTATCGGTGTCACTTTCTGTTGTTTCTGTGGTACTTTCAGTGCCAATTTCAGTAGTCGTTGCATCTGTTGTTTCTGTGGTACTATCGGTGCCACTTTCTGTTGTTTCTGTGGTAGTAGCATCTGTTGTTACTGTGGTACTATCGGTGCCACTTTCGGTTGTTTCTGTAGTTCTGTCTGTGCCGCTTTCTGTGGTAGTAGCATCTGTTGTTTCTGTAGTACTATCGGTGCCACTCTCTGTTGTTTCTGTAGTACTATCGGTGTCACTTTCTGTTGTTTCTGTAGTTCTGTCAGTGCCGCTTTCTGTGGTAGAAGCATCTGTGGTTTCTGTGGTACTATCGGTGTCACTTTCTGTTGTTTCTGTAGTACTATCAGTGGTACTTTCTGTGGTAGAAGCATCAGTTGTTTCTGTGGTAATTTCCGTGCCACTTTCTGTTGTTTCTGTAGTACTCTCGGTGTCACTTTCTGTTGTTTCTGTGGTACTGTCAGTGCCAATTTCTGTGGTAGTAGCATCTGTTGTTTCTGTAGTACTATCGGTGTCACTTTCTGTTGTTTCTGTAGTACTATCGGTGTCACTTTCTGTTGTTTCTGTAGTACTATCGGTGTCACTTTCTGTTGTTTCTGTAGTTTCTGTCAGTGCCTGTTGTTTCTGTAGTACTATCTTTCACTTTCTGTTGGTAGTAAGTAGCATCTGTTGTTTCTGTGGTACTATCGGTGTCACTTTCTGTTGTTTCTGTAGTACTATCAGTGGTACTTTCTGTGGTAGAAGCATCAGTTGTTTCTGTGGTAATTTCCGTGCCACTTTCTGTTGTTTCTGTAGTACTCTCGGTGTCACTTTCTGTTGTTTCTGTGGTACTTTCAGTGCCAATTTCTGTGGTAGTAGCATCTGTTGTTTCTGTAGTACTATCGGTGTCACTTTCTGTTGTTTCTGTAGTACTGTCAGTGCCAATTTCTGTGGTAGTAGCATCTGTTGTTTCTGTGGTACTATCGGTGCCACTTTCTGTTGTTTCTGTTGTTCTGTCTGTGCCGCTTTCTGTGGTAGTAGCATCTGTTGTTTCTGTAGTACTATCGGTGCCACTCTCTGTTGTTTCTGTAGTACTATCAGTGCCACTTTCTGTGGTAGAAGCATCAGTTATTTCTGTGGTAATTTCCGTGCCACTTTCTGTTGTTTCTGTAGTACTCTCGGTGTCACTTTCTGTTGTTTCTGTGGTACTTTCAGTGCCAATTTCTGTTGTAGAAGTATCTGTTGTTACTGTGGTACTATCGGTGCCACTTTCTGTTGTTTCTGTAGTTCTGTCTGTGCCGCTTTCTGTGGTAGTAGCATCTGTTGTTTCTGTAGTACTATCGGTGCCACTCTCTGTTGTTTCTGTAGTACTATCAGTGCCACTTTCTGTGGTAGAAGCATCAGTTGTTTCAGTGGTAATTTCCGTGCCACTTTCTGTTGCTTCTGTAGTACTATCAGTGCCAATTTCGGTAGTCGTTGCATCTGTTGTTTCTGTAGTACTATCGGTGGCACTTTCTGTTGTTTCTGTAGTACTGTCAGTGCCGCTTTCTGTGGTAGTAGCATCTGTTGTTTCTGTAGTACTTTCGGTGCCACTTTCTGTTGTTTCTGTAGTACTGTCAGTGGCACTTCCTGTCGTAGAAGCATCTGTTGTCTCTGTAGTACTATCGGTGTCACTTTCTGTTGTTTCTGTGGTAATTTCCGTGCCACTTTCTGTTGTTTCTGTGGTAATATCCGTGCCACTTTCTGTTGTTTCTGTAGTACTATCAGTGCCACTTTCTGCGGTAGAAGCATCAGTTATTTCTGTGGTAATTTCCGTGCCACTTTCTGTTGTTTCTGTAGTACTATCAGTGCCAATTTCTGTATTCGTTGCATCTGTTGTTTCTGTAGTACTATCAGTGCCACTTTCTGTGTTAGAAGCAGCAGTTGTTTCTGTGGTAATTTCCGTGCCACTTTCTGTTGTTTCTGTAGTACTATCAGTGCCACTTTCTGTGGTAGAAGCATCAGTTATTTCTGTGGTAATTTCCGTGCCACTTTCTGTTGTTTCTGTAGTACTATCAGTGCCACTTTCTGTGGTAGAAGCATCAGTTATTTCTGTGGTAATTTCCGTGCCACTTTCTGTTGTTTCTGTAGTCCTGTCAGTACCAATTTCTGTGGTAGTAGCATCTGTTGTTTCTGTAGTACTATCGGTGCCACTCTCTGTTGTTTCTGTAGTACTCTCAGTGCCACTTTCTGTGGTAGAAGAATCAGTTGTTTCTGTGGTAATTTCCGTGCCACTTTCTGTTGTTTCTGTAGTACTATCAGTGCCAATTTCGGTAGTCGTTGCATCTGTTTTTTCTGTAGTACTATCGGTGCCACTCTCTGTTGTTTCCGTAGTACTGTCAGTGCCGCTTTCTGTGGTAGAAGCATCTGTTGTTTCTGTGGTAGTATCGGTGTCACTCTCTGTTATTTCTGTAGTACTATCGGTGCCACTTGCTGTTGTTTCTGAAGTACTATCAATTACAATTTCGGTGGTAGTATCATCTGCGGTTTCTGTTGTACTGACAGTTACTATTTCGGTTGTTGATTCGTCTGTAGTAATTTCTTGTGTGTCAATTTCTATTGAAGTAGGATTTGTACTTTCTGTTGCGCTATCACTAACTGACTCTGATAGCAGCCTATTTGTGCTGTCTGTTAAAAACACATCAGTTATACTGGCATCACTTTGTGTCAACTGAACACTTCGCTTAGATCTATTTGAGTTTTTGTTTTCTATATTACAGTGTATTATTTGCGGATATTTTTCCTTATACGTTATACATAACTGATTTGCATATTTTTGTTCAACACATTGCCTGGCTATTTTTATTTCCTCACCTAAAATTATTGGTTTTAGTTTTATGGTATCATTTTAGCTTATATCGAACTACTAACCATCCCTGTATACAACTTCGAGGCATTTTAGGTCAGCCCCTTCACTGAAATGTTTTAAGCTGCACTTGCAGTTAATTACAGACTCATTATCTTCACTGGTACATCCTGAAAATAAAAGAAATATACATTATTTTTCATATTAATTAATTTTTTTAATTTGTGGTTTACGATTCTCGGTTAAATAGAGTTGATGGCGGTTTTTGGGAATTGGAACTGTCCTACTGGAAATCAAACGACGATATTTGCCTATATTTGCCTTATTGCCTTTTATCTGAGTGTTCCCGTGTTTGTCTCCAACTGTGTTTAGTGAAAACAGCCTAACACAAAATGAAGAAAACAGCGTGCCAGAATAAATTTTGCAAAACGTCGGCTAAAAAAGTTTTATTTTTTTTTTTTTTTAGACTTTAGATTTAGAGCCTTTAAGTGTTACTTATGTGTTAGTTTGCAACCGTAAGTGGCTACCTCCGCGATTTTACTCTAGAGAGCTTTTTTTTAATACAGCTAGGAGAGGTGGACAAGGCAGCTTCAATCTATCACATACTACCGTGTTTTGCCAGGACACACCCCTGGGAATGGCTCCAGAGATCTGTATCGTCAGCAAAGTTAGCACAATGTGATGGAGAGTCGATGGAGAACCCAAAAAAATTGTCTAGCTCAGTGCAGCGTACTAGCACCAATACTGTTCAACTGTAACACTTCAAACGATTTAAAGTGATGAAAACAGTGGACAACGAAGCCCTGCAGATCTCTGAAGATAAGTTGCTTTACTATACAGGGACCACAAAAGAGAGCAAATACTTTCCTCAAAAGTGATGTGATATAGTGACCTATGTGACTGCTAGTTTTATTATATCCTTCTGTACACCATAGTGTTTAAGTGGTCTTATATTGTATGATGTTAATAAAAAGGCATTTATTATAAGTGATTATCAATGTTTTTTCTCTAGTTCTGCAGGGTAAGGTAAGTACTGATATTTAATTAGCTCTATTAGTTAACTTGAGCCGCCTTAGCCCATTTGTGTTCAATCTTTTAATGGGCAGAATTATAGAGGAAGGATCATCACTAAATATGGGACACCGAATGGGACAGAATAAAAGAATCAGCATGGTATGCTACGCCGATGATGCAGCCATTTTCGCGGAAACGGAGGACGATCTACACAGACCACTACACAAATTTTGCCAGGTCAGCCAAACGATGAACATGACCATATCTATAGAAAAAACGAAAAGCATAACCTTTGCTAAGGATCCCGTAAGATGTAAGCTGGTACCTAGTTCAGGACAAAATCATCCCAAGTAAGTCTCCCAATTTAAATATCTGGGTATGGATTTGTCGAGTTATCACGACCCAGTGAAGGACCTAAGAAGCCAGATCAACAAAGCGACTGCCATGTCGGGCTGCTTAAGGCAGATAATATGGGCGAACGAATACATGCGAAAGGATAGCAAGGTCAGGATCTATAAGACTTGTATCAGGCCAACCACGACATACGGAATAGAAACCAGAGAAGAAACCAACAAAACGAAAATAATGCTTCGAGTAGCCGAAATGAGAACGCTCAGTACTATAATGGGAAAAACAAGAATAGACCGAATTAGGAACACTCTGACATTAGGGAACAATGTGGGGTGCAAGACATCGTAAGATGGGGGAGACAAAGAAAAAGATATTGGTACGCTCACGAGAGAAGAATGGAAGAGGAAAAACTGCCACGCATCGCACTTGAAGGGAAACCAATAGGAAAAACAGCACCCGGAAGACCACCTAAGAGATGGAAGGACAGCTTCCTCCCAGGAACTGTTCCAGAGAAACTGATCGATCGCCACTCTTTATTTGGACGCGAAGGACACATAAGAAGATAGAAGTCAAGAAACCGCTTTGCTATCTGCTGCTTTCTGAGCACCCCACTGGATAAACCACTCGCATTCTACCCAATAGCACCCCCGTAAAGACCAACCTTGTTGGAGAGAAATGACGATAAGTGCAACTGTGGGGCTGTACAAGACATGGAGCACCTACTAAACAGCCAAAATTGCCTTTATCAGTGCACCCTCGAACAACTGTAGACTGACAAGCCAGAACGTTGCCCAATACTGGGCAGAGAGACTGTTTCCGGACACGAAAAAGTAAAGTAAGTCGAGGAATACAAACAGTAAACCCCGATCAAATGATGGATCTTTGAGGTCAGCTCCTGGAGCTGTCAAGTGACAAGAAAAAATAGCTTAAATTAACTTGAAACTTACTAACTAACACTCTTGTTCAAGCAGAAGCGCTCTTAATAAAAGCTATCTGCTGTTTGAAATGCATTGGAATATGTTGAAGTACGTTCCAAAACGGTAAAAAATGTATAGACACCTGGCATGCCTGCTTAAGAAAAATAAAATATACCTTTGTTGGACAAATAGACACCAAAACAATAAATGTAATTAACTTGTGGAGCGAGCAATGGATTAACTTCCAGAACCAACATATTTTCTCACACAGCATACAGCAAAGGGAGAAATAATGGACCTATTATAAGGAAACAACATGACTGACACTGGAACGGACCTCCTGTCATGAGGCAAACTTGAATTTTTATGTGATGCAGAACCAGAGAAAAAAGAAAAGAACTTTTACACTTAGTAAGTAGGTAGCGCGCTGCGGAAATGCATATCAGGATAATGAAGACTGAAGACTTAAAAATAAAAACCAGCTTTCACTTTCGCTAGCTTGCAAAAAAGATGTACTTTTTGCACTTGTTGCATAAATAACTATTCTTCTTATAGTAGAACAAATTCGTGGAGCTTGTAGTTATTGATATTTTCCTTGTAAGGTCTCTATACCCTAATTATTATCATCTCCTGTACTACTCGCGCCATTGAAATTTTTTAATTTGTACAAGTTAGTAGACCGTGGTTTTTCTTTCCTCAGTTATTCCCTAAGCGTGACAATAATACCAACCATAACATATGTCAACTCTAGTTTTGATTCATGGCATATTATGTCATATTCCCAGGTTCTGTCTTTCCTGGAACGACGAACTGGACGGAAGTACCAACAACACCTTCACAATACGACTGGCAATGTGTTAGTGCAGTACTGGATGAGGACGAAATAAGGTGGGCCATATCCGACTTTTCCTCCTTCAAGTCACCAGGACCTGACGGTAAAAGACCAGCCCTACTTCAATGGGGAATGGACATTCTTATGCCGCACCTGGTTGGAATATTCAGAGCCTCTTTAGCTCTGAGGTATATTCCCAGTAAGTGGAGAGAAGTACGAGTGGTATTTATACCCAAACCAGGTAGGATGGATTACACCTGAGCAAAAGCATTCCGACCAATTAGTCTCACATCGTTCTTCTTAAAAATAATGGAGAGGCTTTGCGAACGGTATATAAGAGATAAAGTGCTGGTTCACAACCCGCTTCACCAAAATCAGCATGCATATACTCCGGGTAGGTCCACTGATTCGGCCCTTCATCAAGTGGTTGGCAGAATCGAAAGATCATTGGACAATAAAGAATCCACCCTGGGTATGTTCATAGATATCGAGGGAGCGTTTGATAAAACAAACTTTCCTACAATTACCCAAAAACTTAACTTCAGGAATGTACCCCTGGTAGTAAGAGAATGGACACTTAAGATGCTCTCCAGTAGAGCAATAAGTATCAATGTAGAAGAATCACAGTGAGAGGACTGGTCATGAAGGGATGTCCACAAGGAGGGGATTTATCACCCCTTTTTTGGAACATAGTTCTGGATACCCTAATTAATCTCCTCAACAATAATGGATTCTACACAGTTGCATACGCAGATGACATAGTTATCTTGCAGACCGGCAGATTTGTGAACACTCTGTGCGATAGAGCGCAGGATGGGTTCAAATTAATAGAAACATGGTGTAAGGAACACTCACTGTAAGTCGGCTAGATCTTACATTAAAGAAAAAAGACAAACTTGGATTAATAAGTGTCAATAAAGGAGTGGTACCTCTTAATTAATTATTTTTACAAACGTCGTGACGTTATCAAATCAGGCTTGCGATAGCAAAAAGCTTTTAATCCTAAATTCTTAGATGCACCAATGAGTATTATCATATCTTAAAGTAAATCCAAAAGTTAAACAATTATTTTTTCTAACTTTGATATGTAAAGAGTTAGAAAGAGTTTGATCATAAAAAGGGTAATAATCTTTTGTAGTTATGTAAAGAATTACTATACGTATTTAGTATACATATAAGTAATTTTTTCTAGCAATAATAGTTATTGTGCGTGTGTTATTACGAATTGTGCATAAAATTAGGTTATCTACTCCTACAAGGATATTAATTCCTTAACAGTTGAGAGAAGGGAATTACTACTGACTGAACAGGTATGCAATCACATTCTATTCCTAACTGACTTGTACTTCTTTAACCTGCCTTTTAACTAGCACTTAAAGTTGTCTTATTGAAGTCAAATAACTCTCAAAAATGTTTTGAATATTTAATTTTTGTCATTGTTTCTCTACAAGATAAAATGGAAGCCATCATCATTTTGGTGAAACTTGATTTTTTTTCGACATTACTGCTACATTCACATTTTCAATAAACGCTTTCTGGATCGTCCAAAAAGTAAAAAATATTTACAAAAATTGATGACGAAATTTTGCACCACAAGAACGTGAAGAGATGCAACAAGATCTGGAAGATCAAAAGTTGGGTTAGATGTAAAAACTGTAGTAGTGGCTAAAATGGTAAAAAACCCAACAATCTACTACCCAGATCAATGAAACCTGTAATGTTTCCAAAACTTCGGTAAAGAAACTTTTGAAACAAAATAAGTTCCACACATACAAGAGGAGACAAGAGGACAAGAGGAGGAGAACTCGAATTTTGCGAGATTATGGCAGAAGAAAAATATTACAAATCTTTTGTAATTGAAACACATTTGTTTTAGTGATGAAAGCACTTTTTACGTGAATGAAACTGTAAATACCCAGAAGAGTGAGTGTCATACTCAATTATGGCCCCATATTTTTAAAAGAAAATTGAAATGGTCTTAGACTTCGAAATGCTACGAAACACCATCATGTATGAATGAAATTGTTGAGCAAAATCCAAATGAGTTTTACTTAGATGTAAAATTTCAACAAGATGGTGCCTTACCACACTATTTTTGGGAAGTGAGGAGTTACCTAGATAAAACGTATCGTGGAACGTAGATTGAACGTCTAAGTCCAACACAGGGGTCAGTTCGCTCGGCAAACCTCACATCTCTTGATTATTTTCTGTGGTGACTTATAAAATCGATAGTTTTTAAGAATGTTTGCTGGTTACTAGCTGAACTGCGTTATCTCATTTTCGAGGTATTTTTAGGTTCAGAAATGACACTTCAAACCCTTCATAATGTTAGAGAAGAGTTAAGAAACCGACTATTTTTTTGTCAAGCATCTGAGCATGTTTTCCAATAATTTAAACACTAAGAAAATTAACTAATATTGCAAATATGAAAGCTTTATCAGTTCAATTACTGATTGGTTTTATTTTGAAAAGAGTTGAACTTATGTACAGGTATGTAATCTTCTTTGATTTGTACGTTGAAACTCAAATCATTAGAAAGTTGTATTATTATTGGCGCATAAAAGATAAAACTTTAATGTTAACTTGAATTTTGATTTGATAGAGTGCTACTGCTACATATCCCTAATTCACCTTTTGATTGGATATTATCAGGTTTTTAGTTAACAATGAAACCTGGCGTTCCTTGCTCAAAGTTTATACTCGGGTATCTGGAAATAGGCTAAATAAATTTCCGTTATATCTTAAATGCTGATTAAAGAACTTCTCGGCTAGAGGCTATCCCGGTATCCCGGAATCCTATGTCCTAGAATTCAGTTGTTCCTTGTATTAAGAAGTCGACCTTTCTGAAACATTTGAAATACCCTGTATATTACCTTTAGTTCTAGTATGACGGATGTTTCTGTGTGTATTTACAATATGTTTAAGATTTATGAATATATAATGAATACACATGATAAAATACCAACAAACGACATCAAAATCGTCCTCGGAGACCTGAACGCCAAAATAGGGAAGGAAGTGGAATACGAACCAACCATAGGAAAACACAGCCTCCACGAAACTCCAATGACAACGAAAAAAGGATAATAGATTTCCCAACAAGTAAAAACATGATAATTATCTCGACGTACTTCCCACACAGTAACAATACATAAACCATACAGTAACCACCAATACAGTAACATACATAAACCAACATGGATATCCCCGGACGGTAGAGCGACCACCTGATCATCGGTCAAAAAAACGCATCCATCATACGTGATATCAGAACCTACAGCGGAGCAAATATCGACTTTGACCACCACTTAGTTAGAGCTACGTATAGAGAACGAATAGCCAATCGCGCAAAAATATCCCATGAATCCCAAACAGAATATTACCTAAAAAAAACAAGGAAAGAAACAACACTAACAGCATTCCAAAATAACATAGCAGAAGTCTCGGCAGAAGTACTACAGAAACAGAAAGAGAAGGTAGCAGAAAACGAGGAAGAAAGTGAAATCGTTGAGGAGAAATGGAAAGAAATCAAGGAAGCGGTCACAGAAGCCGCCAAGAACACAATAGGCTCCAAACCAGGGAAAAACCAAAAAAATGGTTTGACGAGGATTGCAGGAAAGCCATAAACGACAAGAACGAAGCATATGCTACATACATAGAGAGACCCACCCGTCTACAGAGGGCCAAATACGAGGATGCTAGAAAAGCAACTCATAAACTGCTACGAAGAAAAAAAAGAGCGGCCATTAACAAAACACTGCTACAAATAGAGGAGGACTTCAAGAACAACGACACCAGAAAAGCATACAAGCATACAACGAGAGGAGAACAACGACCCCTCAACTGAAGAAGAGGTGAGAAAAGCAGTTGCTAAACAACAACAAACAAACAAATCACCAGGTATAATCAATGAAATATATATGGAGAACCGAAAAAATGCCGAACGAATGGAGAACCAGCATCATCTGTCTAATCCACAAAAAAGAAGAGCTAAGCTAGAATGTAAAAATTATAGGGGAATATCCCTACTAAACACAACATATAAAGTCTTTACAACCATCCTCCGAAACAAACTAGAACCACTAGCCGAAAACATCATTGGCGAATACCAAGCGCGTTTTAGACCAGGAAGATCGACCACAGACCAATTATGCGCAGTAAAACAAGTTCTGGAGAAATGCTGGGAATATGACATTCAATTGTATCCAATCTACGTAGACTTCAGACAGGCATACGACAGCATAGACAGAGAAAAGCTCTACAGCAGCATGCTAGACTTTAACATACCACGAAAATTAGTAAGACTAACAATGGAAAACTCTGAAAGCCGGGTGAAGATACAAGGAAACCTAACAGGTCCATTTTGATTGACTCGCCCCAATGCTGTTTAATCTAGCATTAGAATACGCAGTAAGGAAAACCACATTAGACACTAACCAGTAATATGTAGATAACATAAACATACTTGGAAGAAACCTAACATTAAGGAAAGAAACCTACATACAACTAGAAGACGCGGCTGAAGAAGTGGGCCTAAAAGTGAATGAAGATAAGACAATAGTATTAATACAGACCCGAAGCAATAGGAGGAGAGGCCAGAACATGACAATAGGCGACCAAAACTTTGAGATGGTCAATGACTTTACCTACCTAGGCTGTAACATATCCAGCAAACGGGACGAGATGAAGGAGATCCAACGAAGAATCAGTAATGCCAATAGAGTATACTACCACATTTCGGCCATAATCAGATCAGGGAATGTCCACAGGAAAACAAAACTAAAACTTTATAAAACAATAATACGCCTAATGCTATGCTATGGAAGCGAGACTTGGACGCTCTCACAAAGAGCGGAAACAATGGTGAACGCATTCGAAAGAAAGATCTTACGCAGAATATATGGACCGGTCCAAGAAAACGAACAGTGGAGAATAAGATACAACCACGAGATCTATCATCAGCTCTTCGCAGAAGCAGAATTGGCAACAACAATAAGATTACAAAGACTTAAATGGGCCGGGAATTTGCAGAGGATGGAAGAGTCAAGAGTAGTCAAGAGGATTTTCAACCAAAAACTGGAAGGTTAAAGACCGGCTGGAAGACCAGTGGCGAGAGGGGCAGACAAAATCCAGGGGGACGCTCGATCCATGCTCGGAACTCCAAACTGGAGAAAGGCGGCGGAGAACAGGGATGGCTGGAGGAAGAAAATAGAGGAGGCCAAGGCCCGTTTTATGCTGTAGCGCCATTGGATGGATGGAATGAATACACGGTCAAGATTCTCAATTCCCAAAAGATCGGAAATTTTCTCGTTATCCGATATTACTGAGGATTCTGATACATTCTCCTTTGCAGCGTAAATACCCTTATTGTAACAGCCCCATATCCCCAAGCTGTAATCGCATAGCATAGCAAAATAAACAGTCAAAGTTGTTTTTCTTGAGAACTGGTAGAACTGTTATAAATATTTTAAAAGGCAAGTGTAGACAGAACTAGCTTTTGATTTCTTGTTTCGTTCAAGCTTAGTGATTCACAAACCAGTCAGTGACAATAGTTTGAGAGTCCTATACAAGTAATCAGTATTTTCAGCTTTTCTGACTAAGATTGTGTAGTATACAGAGGTAATATCTCTGACCAACAAGAACCCTGGGTTGCTCCAGGGTAAAAACGGATGTTCGTGCCGAGCTCTCTTGTGATAGGAAGAATAAAAAAAGTTGTATGTTAAATTAACATCACAAAATTAAATATAATTTTCCACAAAAGTACAGTGAACAAATAACCTTAAATCTAAATGCTAATTGAGCCAAAACTAACAATGGCAGAAAACTAAATTTTTCCTACTTAGGGCAGCACTCAAAAAATCATTCCGAAGCCAAATAAAGAGGAACACACTTACTCCTGGTAATTATTGAACTATCATCGAAAGATAGCCTTGAAAAACAATTAAAAATAAACGGAGGGATCGCTAAAAATAGATTATTTTATTGTATTGCGAACGCAACAGGTTGTGTCATCTGCATAAAGCACAAAATAGACCGAGGTGTCACAGTCTCCTAACTCATTAATATGAGTAGTGAACAAGACATATTTCAAATCTCTTAATAAAAATGCGTCAAATTGACACTAACTGAAGAGAATTTATAACATATCAATTCATACAGAAGAAAACTTAGAGAAAGCGTTTGATGATCTTTTGTCTATAATATAGCATATGATGTTACTTTTTCGCCTTCTCAACGAATATTCCTAGTAAAAATTAAGTCGTCTGTCGGATATCAAGTTTATCACACATATACTCGCACTCAGTCAACAATTAACTAAAATGGTCTAATAAACCATAAATTACTTTGTGCATCTACAAAATTTTATTATCTTTAGCAGATAGGTTCAAGTTTTACACTGTAAATCTCATAATATCAGTCATGTAGTGGAACTCGTTAAACCAAATGTTATAGTTTATTACTTTCTAAGAAAAAAAAATTGTAATCTTGCATTCGAAGGAGGTTTTGTAATCTACGTCACACAGAAAAATACTATCCAAAACATGAGTTTTATTTCTCTTTGATTTGTTGTTTTTACATTTCTAGGTAAAAATACTGATGATGATTCAATTTAATCATTAATTGGTACAGTGTTAATTAATTTATGTAACATGTTGTAAAAGATTCAAAATTATTAACATTTTTATTATTGGTGAAAAGTCCCATAACGTAAGTTATTCCCTGCTCCTTTGCCAGAATAATTCCAAGTACAACTATAATTATTAGCATTCAATTCAAATGACGTTTTATATTTATCGCTCTGTATGCTGTAGAAGTATACAGAGCGATAATATATCGAAGACCTGTTTAATGACAATAGATCAGATGTGCAACCAATAACGAATGATCAAACAAAAGAAGAAGTCATACATGCTACAAAAGCCCAAAAAGACAGAAAAGCAACTGGTTCAGATGGGACTCACGCAGAAGTATTAAAACTTATAGCAGACGAAGAAGGAGCCGGACTGAACATATTAACTTCATTACTTAACACTGTTTATAAAACAGGCATCATACCCACAGATTGGCTCAAGTCAACGTTTATAACAATCCCAAAGAAAAACAAAGCAACAAAGTGTGACGACTATCGATTGATTAGCTTGATGTCTCATGTTCTGAAGGTATTTCTGAGAATTATTCATACACGCATCTACAAAAAATGCGAAAGCCAAGTGAATGGTTGTCAGTTTGGATTTCGGAATGGTGTGGGTGCACCACCTCTTTGAACGTCTTAACTCAAAGAGATATGAACGTGATGTATATGCATGTTTCCTTGACTGCGTTAAGCACGACAAACTAATAGATATTCTTCAAGCTACGGGAATAGACAAAGAAGAAATCATAATCATTTCACAGTTATACTGGCATCAAACGGCAGAAGTTAAAGTTGAGCAATCAATTGGGAGTGAGGCAGAGCTGTATCCTATCACCACTTCTGTTTAATTTATATTCTGAAACTATTTTTAGAGAAGCGCTGCAGGGGGTCCAAAGAGGAATCAAAATCAATGGAGTCATTGTTAACAATCTGAGATACGCCGACGACTGTGTTGTGCTGGCACATAACCTGGCCGATTTACAAGACTTAAGGAACCGTATAGTAAGCCACAGTAAACGGCATGGACTATTCACGAATGCGTCCAAAACTAAGCTTCTTGTTTTTTCAAAGACGAACATTGTCAGTTGCCAATTTGTCCATTAACAATATACAGATAGAACAAGTAAATTCAATCAGATACCTAGGGACTATCATTAATAATCAGTGCGACCCCAAGATCGAAATAAAAGCACAAATTGAGCAGGCCAGAAAAACATTTATTGATAGGAAGCAATTTTTCACGAGATCCGAACTGAGCCTAGAACTTAGAATGCGCATGATCAGATGTTATATATTTTCAACCTTGTTATATGGTAGGGAAGGATGGACTCTCGATGCGACTACAGAGAAAAAGCTGGACGCTTTTGAGATGTATTTATACCGCCGTATGTTAAGAATATCGTGGGTGCAGAGAATCACCAACTTGGAAGTCCTTGCGCGGATGGGAAAATCAAAAGAGCTGATGCTGATCGTTAAGGAAGACAAGTAACGGGATACATAGGCCACATAATGAGAGGCAAAAGGTATGAACTCTTGAGACTGATCATTGAAGGAAAAATACAAGGAAAAAGATCAGTAGGAACAAGACAAAACTCCTGGCTGAAAGACTTAAGAAGATGGTTTGGATGTACCTCTTGACATATTCAGAGCTGCTACATCCAGAATAATGATTGCCAATTGGATCGCCGATAAGACGAAGAAGATGCTGTAGAAGTCCAAAAAATATGTATTTTTACATATTGTCTTTAGTTGCTCAAAAACGTTTGTACGGTTTTGCAACTTTTCGTATTGCACTGAATTAAATGTAAGAACTGGAATAACTACGAAACGTTAAATACGCGGTCCGAGAGAGAGCGTTGCATATCGTGAATATCCGTCTTTGTCATACTTATTGCATTTAATAGACTAATAATTTTTGTTAAAAAAAAAACAACTTCATTGGCACAATCAACGAAAATGGTACCAAACTAGATACAGACAAAGACAAAGCAGACGCATTGACCAGACTTTTTCAAGGAGCTTTAGCAATTTCAACAAACTCTAATTTTGATAATCAGAACTGGACTAGAATAACTGATTGGTACGACAACTACTTTAACAACGACTTACACTTTACACATCAACTGATTACTGACGTAGAATACACGAATCAAAAATAGCATAATACCAGAAACTTGGAAAACGGGAATAATAATTCCCATTCCAAAAACTGGACTAAACAACACACAAGTACAAAACTTTAGACACATTGCACTACTTCCTGTACTGAGTAAACTGTTTGAAAATATTATGAAGAATAGACTACACACAACACAGAACACTTAATTGGACAACACATACAACCATACCAATTCGGTTTAAAACTTAAGCAGCTCATTTGTTCACCCTTTGTTTATACTAACTAACAACATTCAAACTACGCATCTTAAAAACAAGAAATCAGCATGTATCTTTATGGACATCAATAAACCATTTGTCAGCGTATAGCACAAACTACACAAACTGAACACACCAATCCACATTATTAGAAACTTACTGGAAAACAACTAGAAATACATACCTATAGACAACAAACTTTCCTTTTACTCCTGAACAAGGTCTACGACAAGGGTCGCTTTTATCACTCTTTCTCTACAATATCTACTGCCATTACATATACAACCACAATCTATATGACGAAAACTATACTTAAGCAAACATGACTACATTCTACAAAATGCTGACGATACTGCACTCATAGTTCATGCCAAACTTAGACTAATAACCAAGATTGGACATCTTTGAAACCCGGTCCATAACCCATCTAACGAATTACAAACAAACAAAATGTATTCGTGCTTACAACAAAAGGGAGTGTAAACCTCAAAAAACAAAGTCATAAAAGTCAAAATAGTAACTGAATTTGATAATATAATAATATTAAATTTATACGAGTACAAAGCACCGTTTTATGACAATTATTATGAAAAATCAGAAAAGTCATTAATAAGAAATTCATGATCAATTTTATATGAGATGGCAACAAATTGAAGAATTTAGGACCGTAATAAGATATGTCAGTTTTCAATTTATGAATTCTACAAAAATCAGAATATACAGGGTGATTCACAACCTTATGGACACAAGGCAGGGGCGTGTAGAGAACCTCAAAACAAGTCGAGCTGCCTTATAACTTTTTTCCTCAGGCCCATGGTTAACGAGACAGGCTGTTAAAGTTTCAAAAAAATATTCGTGTTTTTTCTTGAAAGGGCGAATTATAAACTTGAAGTTGGATTTGGATTTGGCGTCGAAAGATAAAATAATGATAATTGCATTTAGCTATTTATATTTGCCGTTAGATTGTTGTTAGCGTTCCAGATGCTGCCGCGTTGATGTTGAATGTCAAAGCCAAATCCAACTTCAAGTTTATAATTCGACCTTAACTCCTACATTGTATGAGATATTTTGCTCAAATTTTAAACTTACTACTGTCTAGACTTTTTACCCGTAGGTAATCCAACTGGTTGCGAAAATCTACAGGGCGTCTTTTGCCTAAGGACATACCTCTTTTTACCGCCGAACTTTTTATGGTGCGCCACTGACTTTGACCAAACAAATTTTTGAATTTGTTGTTCAATTTAAGAATATCTCTTGGAGTTTTGTCGTATCGTCCCTCATTTTCGAATTATTTGTGAGAACATGACACATTTGCAGTCCATAAGGGGTTTTTGGGTGATTTACTATGAGCTATTTATGTACCAAGGGCGTTAGAGGGCGTTAAAGGGCGTCCTAACGGACATTATAACGCCTGTGGTGCTTACAATGTTTTATGTTTCACCTAATTCAACAATTAGTTACTGTTTCTGACATTGAAAAGTAAGGTATACCTTTACCGGTATGTTGTTTACTGTCTATTTTACCTGAATGTTGTGACTTTAATAGTCCTGTCAGTCAGTGAAAATGGCCAAAGTTGGATGAAATTTTAGGAAATATAAAAGAAAATGCAGCAAAAGCTAACGAAAGTTTAATACCTCAAAAGTCAAGAGGATCCTAAGGTAGGTAATACGTAGTTTTTATCGCATGAAAGAATACAAAAAACCATTGCTAATATTAACAAAGGTTTCAGGGCGTTATGAACACTATAACCTACACCGTTTTCACGGTATTATGTATTCATAACGTATAGGTGAAACATAATAGTATATTACGTAACTAGTGCTGTAAGAAGCATTTTACGCACGATATGGAAAAAGATACGCACAAAGCCGCGTAGCGGCGGGTGTGTAAATCCATGAGTGCGTAAAATGCCTTAGAGCACGTGTGGCGTTCTATACTTTACCTACGACCAAATAGAAAATCCTGTTTTCGTAATTCATATAATTCAGAGTAACTTTTTATTAAAAAAGTATATTCAACGTATTGACATCATATTTGTCCTAATCATAGGTATTATGCCACTAAAGAAAAAAATAATAACGTAATAAAAAAAATTCACAAATCATGTTAGTTAAATAATTATTATTGTTGTTCTTAAAATAATTATTTATGGTGACATTACAGTTATTAAGAAGAAAGGAAAAACTTTCAGTAATATTACTTGATGATAATATTCTAGTACCGTAGAAGTCACCTAGTATTGTCACCTTGTGACAGCTGATTAACTTCGCCTTTTAGGTTGAGGTGTTGAATGGATTTGATTCATTGGAAATTGTAAGTTTGTATCATTTGCTTTCTCATATAATCAAGTAGATATTTTTATTCTTTAATTAAACACTAACTGAAAATTGAACAGCGTTTTCATTGCCTCAAAACATAAGCCAAAATGCAATGTTTTGATGCCAATTGTCAGTGAAAATGACAATCAAAAGAATTATTTTGTTTATGTTCTAGATTAGCTGTAATTGGTCTATTTCATATCACACGCTGAAGATTGTCTGTGATTGGTCTATTTAATATCGCACGCTGAAAATTGTCTGTGATTGGTCTATTTCATATCGCACGCTGAAAATTGCCTGTGATTGGTCTATTTCATATGGCACAGTTGCGGAAAGACTATGATTCTATACTCGTTCAACTGGTGACAATTGTTCGTTCTCTAAACTGTCACGAAATTAACCAATATCCATGAAGGAGTAGAACAAAGGTTTTTTCTACTAAAATTTATAAAACTTTCTGTTTGTTATCTACAACAAAATAAACAATATTCAGTTAGCATAATAGCTAAGACTATATTTTCTTGTAAACTACCTTGTATGCTAAAGAAAAATTGATGTTTGATTGTTAATTAAAACGGCATGAACTAAAATACTTGTATAAGTCAAAAACTAACTACTACAGTATTATTAGTTATGGATGATAATTACATTGTAAATCATGTTTACACTGGGCAAATAAATCATATCCCATTCTTCGTAATTATCTAACTTAATCGTAGATACATACATAAATCACTCACAAAAAATGCACTAGTAATAGATAAGCAATGCATTGTGTGAAAGTACATGTCTGAAAACTGTCGGTTTATAATCTTATCTGACATATAATTTACCCTTAAAAAGCAAATAAGTTGCAAGATATAGGTATAGGACATACAATAGATTCGACTCCTAATTTAAATTTAATATTTTTTGGTTACTTTTAAAACTTGGTCATTTCAAAACGAAAAAGCAAATTTGGATCTTTCAGTTAAAACTTTATTGTAGGATACTAAAGTTATAGGGTCGATTTTTTGATGCACTGCTATGTAGTATTAATACATTGCTATTTATTAGCAACCTGTGTCAGATGTCATCACTGCTCAAGGTTGGAAACAATCTCGGCAAATATCTGATGATCATGACCACTCAGGGAGTGAGCATCCATACCTGTCCAGTCTAATGTTTTAGATAGGTATGGATGCTCACTCCCTGGTTAACCAGAACTACTTCTTCCTACCCATGCCCCTCTTGCCTTCAACAACCACAGAATTGATCTGTTTAGCAGCAGTAAGAAGGAAGAGACTCCGCCAGAGTACTTATAGCCAAGTAATTATCTTAGAAACCCAGCGGTACTACTTTTAGTAGAAAAGGATTCAATTGTTCAAGGAAAACAAATCTCCAGGGATCAATACTATACCAACAGAACTTTTTCAAATGTTGGGCGAAATGAGCATACAAATGTTTCACTTTGTCTGTACAGCTATACGGTACCCAGGAAAATGGCCAACTGAGTTGTGTACTTCATAATACGTTCCATTACACAAAAATCGAACTACTACAAGGCGCGAGAACTATCGAACACTATCACTAATATCTCACGGCAGCAAAGTTCTTTTCAAAATCTTAAAAACTAGATTGACACCGCCAAATACCGCAAGAGCAGGCAGGGTTTGTAAAAGGAAAAGAAACTAGAGAATAAATACTAAATTTGAGAGAGCTTATTGAAAAATCTAGAGAATATCAGGTATTCATGATAATATGTTTCGTCGATTGTGTCAACTAGGTTAAACTGTGGTCCATCCTGATAAACATGAGATCTGCTGTCCGTCTGGTATCCCTTTGAATACTCTATGAATCAAATAAGTGTTCGTTTAGAACAAAGGCTCTCAAAACAATATGAAACGGAACGAATAGTCAGGCAAGGTTGTCTGTTATCACCCGACCTTTTGAACATATATGGTGAATCTGTGATAATAAAGTCCATTGATGGATGCTATGGAGGCATAATAATAGCCGGGAAATAAATCACCAACTTGATTTGTTGACGATACCACCCTTACAGCAGCGACAGAAGAAGAAATGACTGAATGATGAACTTCTCAGACGAGTGGAACATGAAAACAACATTTCGATAACTAAACCAATATGACCTAGTAGTTGAAAGAACTACATACGCTCTACCATAATCAGCAATAGAAACTGTGAGGCAGAAGTACGAAGACGCATAGGCATGGCAAAAAACGCCATGAGTCGGCTAGCGGCATAGACCAGATAGTCATCATCATGCCTGCAATGGCCTCTTAGTTTTTTGGTCATATAGCCCGCCGCGGTGAAGATAATTTGGAGACCTATCATATCTGAGAATGTTCCGGGTAACAGAGCAAGAGGTAGATCGTCTGTCTATTAGGTGAACCGATTAACTACAGTAAAACACGGGTCACGTTCTTTCTGTGAAGCTCTTTGAGACGCAGAGAACCGAACCAAATGGAAACAGACGGTCGAGCGTATTTCAGGAAATCAGGATCATCCGCAATGATGAAGCGACTAGAGCGAGAGATTACATGACCCAGATAGTCTTTCGTTTTTTGACTATGTGTAAGATACACACATTCTCATTCGCACGTATCCACAACTCAAAAGCTTTTATTCTGTTAATTGCGCTAACTTTCAAACTCCAGGTTTCACAGCCATACAAATAACTGAGTGTACATAACACTTCATAAAACCGGTACCTAAAACTCAGATTAAGTCGAACAAGCATTATGTTGTTTGTTCGATCTTGGCTCTAGTTTCCACTTCTGGATCTAGATTTCTATTAATCCATGTCACCAAATATTTGTTTTACTTCACCACTTCTATTCGTTTCCCGTAAATACTAGTGTCTATTCGTGGTTTACGATATTATATAAGAATTTTTGTTTTAGTGGATCTCGGACTGCAGTAAGTTGGTTTAACAAGCGCAGCAGCGCTTCTGGTCAGCTATTATTGCCGTGTCATCTGCATGCCTGTTGTTAATCGTTCTACCGGTGATCTTAATCTCATTTTTCTACCTCCTCAAAAATATGTTTGGAGTATAAATTAAATTACATTGGTGACATAATACAGCCCTGTTGAACACCCATTGTACAGTTGCTGGTTCAGTTGTTATATTGTTATATTTTACCACTGCTGTTTGATCCTAATACAGATTTTTGATAATTTCAATGTCGTTTCTATCTAGGCCCCTTTATTCTAATATCATTAAGAGTTTCACAGAATCTACTCGGTCCAACGCCTTCTCATAACCTATGAAACTTGTATACCACTTTTTATACTGGTCTTTACATCTTTACAGCAAGACGTTCAGGCCAATTAGCGCTTTCCGAGGTTTTATTCCCTCTCGAAACCCAAACTGTGACTGGCTGATATCAGGCTTACATTTGTTAAATATCCGCGAGTGAATGATTTTAAGGAACAGCTAGAGAAGATGACTCATTAACCTTACAAGTCTATATTAATTGCATTTTTTGGGATCGGAATGAACCCTGACTTTAGACACTCCCGAAGAATCACACCTGTGGAATAGTTTCTATTAAAAAGCTTAACCACGGTATCTATAGTTGTGCAACATCTGGTGACATCTGTACTCAACTCTATAAGTTAAAACGTACAAATGGCGTCCCCAAATCTGGGAACAGCATCATTAATGTCACATCATTCGGTAAACACCGGTATGATTTTCTTTCGGGATCTAAAAAGTTTCTGGATAGTACGTCGGATCATGACTATTTATTACTAATAAACGTAAATAATTAAGCTTATCAATGTCCCCTTTTTTTAAATCAACATCTTGATTGTTACTATTGCAGGGAGTGCTAATCATGGGCGTTGAAGAAGTAACACCAATTGGGAAATTGGTTAACATGTCTGTGTGGAAGATAGGGAAAATTTTAAAGCATTAAGAAGAGTTTTTACCGTTGTTGCTGTCAGTAATTTTCTACATGCTATTGATGTTTACCGCAAACGTATAAAATTAAAACCAGCTACACATATACATATACAATTAGTGAGCATTAACACTTTTTCGAGTCTTGAATGATAGAAATTGTTTAGATTATTAAATTTCTTTAATCCTGCTGAAATCCAGCATGAACCTCAAGAAGCAACTTTATGTCTGCTACCAGCGAAAAGTAAAAGTGTATACGAGAAGGAATTGGTGGAATTCGACAACTGGAGAAAAAAGGGGTATAGCAGAAGAAGCAATTACAGAAGAGGTTCTATTATCCTATTTTTTAATGTGAAGAAATAGTTTCCTGCTTCTTCAATGTGGACAAAGCATTTGATGTTAAAATCTATGTAAAAGCGCATATAAGTATTGATATTTCGAAGTACGGTAAACTTGCTTCTTAATATTTAAAAGCCGCATCAAGAAATTACAAAACTAAGCGGGCAAAGATACTGGGGAGAGAGAGCAAATTGAAGAAAGTTGTTTGAGAAAGGCACCGGATCAGGAATATTTACAAGTTGGTTAGAAGTTCCCGATGTTAATATTTTAATTTACATATAAAATGTTTTATTTTGAATCTTTTACAGGTTGCAACGATCATGGGAGTCGCAGGTGCTTGTCGATGCAACGAATTAACCTTTTTGGATATCAGCCAAGACCAAGAGACAGTTACTTCCATGTGCTCATTGCAAATACGAAAACAACCATTTCAAGAAGGTTCGCGATTATTGAATAACCCTTTTCAGTTAATGCTGTAGAAATAAGTCGAAAATACATAAATTTGCTACCTAAAACTGCTGATGGGAGATTCTTCTTGCGATATGTGGATGAAAAATGTACTACACATCTTATAGGCGTCAAAACAATTTTGAAAACTTTTTCAAAAGTGACGTCTTTTGTTGGACTCCCTGATTCAGAAAGTTTTACCGGACATGGAATGAGGCGCTCTTCGGCAACCTTATTGGTCAATACTGGAGGCGATATTACCACTCTCAAGCGCCACGGAGATTGGAAGTCGAGTACGGTAGCAAAAAGTTATATTGAAGATTCATTGTGCAGCAAAATAAAAAAATACACGTATTACCTAAAGACCGCAAAGTTGTGGTCCAATTCTTCAGAAACTCCAAATCAAGTGGATTCGACCAAAATAAGTTTGTTTTTGACAAATGTTAATGTTAATAATAATTCCAAATAAATTACTATAAAATCAAAGGGTGGTATTTACTGTGATTTCGACTACAACCTAAAGTGTTCAATTATAGAAAATTAAAAGCGAAGAGAGAACAGGAAGAAAAAAAAAATTGATAAAAATAGGTATTGACTTTGCAGGTAAGCGTAGTGTTATGAGTTTGAGAAGGCCTTTAATACACTGTCGTGTATTAAAAGGTCTATAATCCACGCCTAACAGACGTATTAAACCTTCATAATATACCGGTCGTGGATAAAGAAAATAATAGCACCGTTTATTGAAATCTAGATCGTCACAAACAGTAAATTTAGAGGAAATAGAAAACCTTGCAGGACAACATTCGGGAAAAATATTGCATTTTTAGTAATTGGTGGAGATCAACTGCAATTCAAATATTTCAATTTCTATGTCACATAATATAAAGAATAAAGATTGTGTCTATTAAAAACTATGCAAGTTAGAAGTTGTTCTCAGTTTCCTGTCTACTTTACAGCAAGTAACTTGAGCGAGAACTGAATATACAAAAGGTACTTAAGTGATTTAAAAAATGTTTACCTACGACCTCAGTGTAAATAGCTATTTACGCATAGTTTTCCGTTACGTAATGAACCTCTTTACGCACAGTTGTAAAAAAACGCACAGCTGTAAAAAAGCGCACAGCTGTAAAAAAGCGCACAGTTTTAAGATCGGCCAAAAACTATCGCTCTAATGCTGGGAAAAATTGATTTTGTTTATATTTCTTCCTTCATCAGAGTATATTAGATGGAGATCATCGCGTAATGCATTGTTCGTACAGTTTTAAGTAACTACCACTTCGTCTAGAATATTATTTGCAATAGCAAACACATCAAGTAATATTACTGAAAGTTTTCCCTTTCTTCTTAATAACTCTAATGTCACCATAAAAAATTATTTTAAGAACAACACTAATAATTATTTAAGTAACATGATTTGTGAAATCAATTTTTTTTTTTTAGTGGCATAATGCCTATGATTAGTACAAATATGATGTCAATACCTTGAAAATATACTTTTTTAATGAAAAGTTACTCTGAATTATTTGAATTGCGAGAACAGGACTTTCCATTTGGTCGTAGGTAAAGTATAGTACGTCACACGTGCTCTAAGGCATTGTACGCACTCATGGAATTACACACTCGCCGCTACGCGGCTCTGTGCGTAACTTTTTCCATATCGTGCGTAAAATGCTTCTTACAGCACTAGTTACGCAATATACTATAATTCACTAGTGAATAAAACTGTTTTTAAATCGTTGCTAAGCGTTGAAAGGTTGAGTAACTAAACAGTAAATTGTATTAAATCATTTGACATTGTTTAAAGAAAAAATGTGCTGCATGCTTTACGAGCAAAAAAATGCGAATTTGATCACGAATTATTGTAAAACTATAATCTCAGAGCAAAAAAGTCGTATTTTTTTTACTTAATTATTATTTAACTATTAACCATAATTTGAAACACCCAGAATAATAATCAAATTTCAAGTATTTGGTTTAATATAGGTTATATTGTAATAATAACAAACGTACGAACCAGTCCCTAATTCCTTGTCTAGATATCATATAGATCTGATAAATGAAAGCGTTTTCTGCATTACTGTATCAAACCACCATATATAATAATAAATTATCGAGACTTAATTCTTAATTTTAAATAGCTTAGCACATCCTTACTAGATATGCGATAACTATTCACAATTAACTTTATTTTCTTAAAGTACAATAAAATTTATAATGGCCAAAAAGCATAGGCATAGAACCGGCTTATTAATGAGCAAAAATTAAAACATTAACTTTATTTTGATTATACTTAACAAAAAACAAAACTATGTTTTTTAAAACTGCGTTGCAACCCCCTTTTCTTTTTTTTTTGTCATTATTAACTTAAAAATTAAATAGTTCAACTAATAATAAAATAGTGACTTTTTGCTTTCAATGTTATCAAAATTGCGATTGCATAATTTGTGTTTGCGGTATCACCAAATATTAAAAATAATCATTTTTTAAACAAATTAGATTAATTAATTACCTATCCATATTGAAAGTACTATAAGGAGCAATATTCCAGTGAATTTCATTTCACATGTTTCACGATGCAGCACTGAATACACAACACACTACGACGCTGGCACAAGCGAGTCTTCTTATCAAGTTTCACTCAGTTCCGATCGATTTAGGAAAGTCACACTGAGTTTGTGACGTATTTATATATAAGTAATCAAGATACTCAATCAGAAAACCGATAACAGTTTAACAAAAAAAATCATTTGGTTTGCACTACACTGCCCTGAACCTACTAAACATCATTAAGCACGTTTCAGATTTATGTTACTCTAGTTCCTCTGATTTTAAAACAATAATTAAGCATGACCAATTTAATCTACGTTCTACAACTTATTAAAACCTCAAAGTAGCTGTTAAGGTAAACTTCTGTTTGAATAGTTTACTGCTAGAATGAAAAATGTTATTTAGATAAACATTTATCTTTATGATTTCTAATTTTACTCTTTCGAATTTGCATGGCCTTTGCTGAGGATTAACAATAAAATGCATTTTGTTATGTTTACTTAAATGCGCTTTTCTTGTCAACAGCATACAGGGTGCGTCCATGATGTAGACCAGTTTCAAATATTACTTATTAAGTAATAAAAAATTTCTTGTAAAATGGAAAATGACTTTAATATGTTACTAGTTATTTGTAACACCTGTTTAAAAAATTCACTTTATTAAAATAATGACAAAAATATTCATAAAACAAAATGGACGTTAATACATTAAAAACTATGTCAATTCTAAATCATAGTTCTGGAGCCCGATGGATGGTTGCCACAAAACTCCTGAGCTGGCAATATGCAAGAGTGGTCAAATATGCATAGTCAGGTGCAGACATAACTATCAGCAACAACGATTGTGTCAACTAGGTTAAACTTTGGTCCATCCTGATAAACATCAGATCTTCTGTCTATCTGGTATCCCTTTGAATCCTCTATGAATCAAATAAGTGTTCGTTTAGACCAAAGGTTCTCAAAACAATTTAAATCGGAACGAAGAGTCAGGCAAGGTTGTGTGTTATTACCCGACCTTTTTAACATATATGGTGAATGTGTGATAAGTCCATTGATGGATGCTCTAGAGGCATAATAATAGCCGGGAAATAAATCACCAACTTGATTTGTTGACGATACCACCCTTACAGCAGCGACAGAAGAAGAAATGATAGAACTTCTCAGACGAGTGGAACATGAAAACAACATTTCGATAACAAAACCAATATGACCTAGTAGTTGAAAGAACTACATAGGCTCTACCATAACCGTAACAATAAACGTAGTCTTTGCTAAGCTAGAGGACAGTGACGTTGAAGTTGCAGGGAGAGATGGTCAGGTTTTGGCTCTCAAGTTAAAGTCTCGCTATAGAGTTACAAAAATATCTGCGGAAATCCTGGTGCAGAAGCTCCATAAAGATGTGGCTCTTCTTCTTCTTCTTGAAATAGGCTTTCAGCCTGTTTTTGCAGCTTTAAGGAGTTCTATCTCTCCACCTCTTTGGTGGTCTGGCTAGCGGTCTTCTAGAGTGTGGACTCTGCCTCGTCAATCTTACAATGTCCTGTATTTCGCAGATTTGTCTTATTTCTTGGTTGGGTATTCTGTCACGTAGCGTGTGTCCCGTGATACTTCGGAACGTTCTCATCTCCGTCTTTCGGATTATGCTATTGGTTCTGCTGGGGTCTGCCGAGGTTTATGCATGATTTATATATTCTGGTCTTTGCTTCTATTTTTAGGAACTGGTTTTTCCATATAATGTCTTTCAAACATCCGGCTATTCTAGAGGCCTTATCTATTTGATTCTTTACCTCAGATCTCCTGTCTTGATGGGCGGTTATTTCTACCCCTAAGTATCTGAAGGACATCACCTGTTCTACTATTTCGTCGTTAACAGCTAGTTTGCATCTTCTAGGTTCTTTTGCTACAACTAGTGATTTTGTCTTGTTTGTCGCAATCGACATATTGTAGCGTTTCGCTGTCAGGTAGAATTGATGAAGTAGTCTCTCCAGCTGCAAAGAGCAAAGCAAAGATGTGGCGTTATGCTAAAATTATCTGACCCACCGTCTGGTAAAACTTTCCAGAGCATAGCACTGAACAAACTGTTTTCAATACAAAAACAGCACACAATACGAAGTGTTGATTGGATATGACAGTTATTACAGTACATTACATTTCCTATTTTTCCCCGCGCCTACTATGCAGTGGTTCAATCGTTGATCAAATTATATTCAACTATAACAAGTAAAAGAAAATTTATTATTCCTGAATAATAACAAAAAATTTAAAAACGCTAATAAAATTAAATGCTAAATAAAACAAATTAAGAAAATGTATTCTAAGCACAACCTTTTAGGAACTTTCGATAAACTAATTATCGGTTACATATTGATAATCTTATCAAGTCTTAAAAAATCAACACACAGTGGTTTCAAAAATTTAAAATCTACGAACTTAAAAAATGATAAATAGAATTTTATTTTTATTTATGCTGGTATTCCATTTTGTATGTGGTATGGAAAGCAATCGTCGGAGAGCACATAACGGCTCTTGGTCCACATTTACTACACCTGATCCTTGCTTTCTGTTGTGTCCTACATATTATTCCTGTGTCCTCGGCTACATATTATTTATTTTTTATTTGTTTCAATGATTCCAAATATACTTGCAAATATTCGGTTTTGCCATCTCCTGGTATTCCATACTTGTTCTAAAGCTAAACCACTTTGGCGAATGTGATTGTGGATGTCCATTGATGGTGCTCCATCAAAGTACTCTTCCACAATTTTTGGTCTTGGTACTTCTTTGATGACTATATTTCCGTCACTGTCATATCGCTTTTTTCTGGATGGTTCGCCTGGGAGTGTTGTATCACAAGATGAAATAAAAGTATGGATTTTTTGTCTCTCCAGGCCAGTNNTAATAGGGTNTCNAGGGNCNCAGGCCNATATAGGNANGNNGCTGNNTGCCGAGAACNGTNATNCNNTANNNTCGCCTAGACGGGAATCANACNGGCCTNCACNGCTGCANNTNAGTCTNATTTACGGATNTGTCTCGAGANACNCATAACNANNGTTTTTGACGCACAGNGCTTATATNGTCAGGACNCTTTGGTNCGCNGANTCTCCAGCCGTNNTTCGAGNNCTNACTGGTNCNATNCAGNTNGNGNTGNNNGNAGGNNTNNNANTNNNCACNCAANANNNNGACGGGTGNAGATCTTGCNCCANTTACATNNCCTGTTCNCGCNCACTCTCCTGCANTATNGGNTTAATCNTCANTAAGTCNCNNCNGNATANGCCCNCTAATATTNGCTNTGAAAATCTACGNGAAGTGGNNATCNAGTGTTNTAACATTTNACTTTCNAAATAGCGAAGGNTCTGGNGGNNGCGCAACCNANCGANGNANAGGATNNACGCNTAATCCCTAATCCCTGGGTACTCTACAGCAATTAAATCCTAATCTGTAGATAGATTGTAATACCTATAGACTTTTGTCTGACTAAGAAAATATAAATATTATTACTTTACTAAGTGTGCAGTTGAAAAGCACTTACGAATAACATCTTGTAAAAGTTTAAGAGAAGTAAATCACGTATGAAATATTTATTTACCTGCTTGATTATACTATAAGACTAGGTGAATTAGTTTAATCGGCGATAAGAGAGAATTAATAATACAAGCAGTTGCACAAAGCAAATAAAATATGAATTTAATTCGCACAATGCTTTATGTGTATGTTGTTACTTTATCTACATTAAAATATTACTAATTTTTTTCTACGACTATTTAATAATATGCTCTATTATTCACGAGTTTAGTCCACCCGCGGGCACCTCCGGTATATAGCAAAATTCGAAGTAAAGTGGAATGACGTAACAGTGTAATAGTTTGAATGTAACGTTTTGTAAACGTTTGCTTCTTCATTTCTCAAATTGAAAATATTATAGTTCATAAACTTTGATTTACCTTTCTATTACATTGTTACGTCATCTCAATTTACTCGCATGTTATGGCTATTACTTACTCGATGATTTACCTTCACCTGACACCTTTGATGAAACGTGAGTAATAGGGATCATTACTTGCTCGTTGAATAATTTATTATTAGGCTACTTTGAGCAGTATAAGATATCACATTAATTAACTAAATCTATAATTTATTTCGTACCCTTTATGTTTATTTAGGCGCTCCTTAAATTAATCCCAACTAACAGTGCAGACAAAATTGTTTCTTATCATTATCACAATGCCGCAATAAATAATGGTAGTGCAAAATTTAGCACCGAGGAATCATCGCATTTTGACTATGGCGTGTTTATTAGAACCATGATTGATTATATTTTTTACGCCCACTCGTAAATTCAAAAAAGTTAGTCATATCACAGAAGTAGACAGTAAAGTATCATCCGCAAATAAATTAACAAAGGAACTTTCAATACAGTTATTTAAGTCTTAACATAAATTATAAATAGTAATGGTTCCAACGCGCTATCCTGCGGTACCACCCACAAACCTTCCCTTTTTATTTTCTAAAAAATGTAATTACGATCATAATTTATGTAAAAAGTGAAACAATAAAGAAATTTTGCTATCTTCTTGGAATTTCTTTGGATAATAAAAATTGATTTAAACTAAAATACAATTTATAAAAATTAGGTAATTTCTGATTTATTAAAATCTCCTGGTTTTAAGTCATAAAAGTGTGCACGGTGTTTAAAGTTTCTTATAGTGAAAATAAGATCCGTTTTCTTTCTTGAATTTATGAAATTTGAACCTCGTTCCATCTTATGATACTAATACATAATAAATTGTATCTGAAGGGTATCACTTTTGAGACAAGATAAGTCTTCTTCCTTTTCTATCTTCTGCCAATCTGATCACAAACCCCTGTCCATTGCCTGATGTTTGTGATTATACTGTCCTTCTCAGCTGAATACCAAAAATAAATTTAGTCTTGACGACGTTAATGTTCAGTTCCTGTTCCATTCCAGCTGAACTTACTTTATTAATTAACTGTTGGATACTTTCCATATTATCACAGAAAATTAGTATCATCTGCGTATCTAATTGTGTTCAGGAGGACGTCGTTGACATTCACTCTAAATTCTGTGTTCTTTAAGCTTCCCTAATTGACACTTTTGAGTCTAATTACGTCCGTTGGGACTACTGGACGCTGAATTTGGCTCTTTTATGGTCAATCTGAGCCAAATTGTATGCTTACGCCTCAAAACGGCAAAGATTGACTCCGGTGTTGTTCTAGCCTACATAAATGACACTTTTGAGCCTATTTACGTCCGTTGGGACTACATTGGACGCTGAATATGGCTCCTTTATCGCCAATCTGAACCAAATTGTATTATTACGCCTCAAAACGGCAAAGATCGACTCCAGTGTTGTTTTAGCGCCCATAAATGACACTTTTGAGCCTATCCACGTCCGTTGGGACTTCATCGCATGCTGAATTTGGCTCGTTGGTGGTCAATCTGTGCCAAATTGTATTCTTACGTCTCAAAATCGGCAAAGATCGAATCCGGTGTTGTTCTAACCTACTTAAAGATTTTATCTGAGTATAGGTTAAATAACAGCGTGAGAGGACGCAGCCCTGATGGACTCCTCTTCGGATTTTTCCATCAGATGTTCCCCCCAGCAATCCCATCTGAACTTCGGTCCTCTGACTTCAGTAGAAATTCTGAATTATTTTGATATACTTGCTGTCCAGTTGAGTTTGGCGTAGTAGTTCCATGTGGTTTGAGCGGAGTACCCTGTCGAAGGCTTTTTCATAGTTGATGAAGCAGGCAAATATATCTCTTCGTTGATCTCTACACTTTTGAAGTAGGACATTGATTGCAAAAAGAACCTCACGTTTTCCTAACGCATTTCTAAATCCCAACTGCGCGACGCGACGTCTATATCAAATTCGCACCTCCTCCGTATCCTGGCATGTATAATACGCAAAAGATTTCTACAGATGCCTCATCCAGTTAATCTCGACAAGTTTTAGGATGCGTCTTTTTGGGGATTGCCACAAATGTTGAACTAATCTACTGCGGTGTCCAATTCCATCGATGCCAGAGGATTTTTTGCTTTGAGCCGAAGAAATAGGGCGAACTATCTCCGCCCTTTGCGTTCATGTATATTTCCATATATCGATTAATCATTTTTCGTTTAACACGAGTGCATTCTTTAAGCATCAGTTAATGATACTATATTAAGAACAATAATATTTTAATCGTTTTAGTCGTCTACACGTGAACAGGCTTGGTTGTTGGCTGTTAGATGAAATTAATATGATCTCTCGATTAATCGTTTTACTTAATATGTTTCAGATATAATCAGCGCAATAGGAATTAATTTATAAATAATGTACAAGGACATGGATTATATTATTTTATAAAACTTTTAGAATGTTTTCGGTTTTACCTGCCTCCCATTCCCTGTATTTAATAATTGACCTACCAGTACAACATAGACCTACCGTCTATGCAGGTTTAGGTTTTACCAAAAAGAAAATACGTAGTTCTTCAATCTTACTGTTATCCATATAATTTTTTAGTTGTTCACCACGATGCGGTTTTAAAACGTAACTTTTGTCCCAAGAGGTTTAAATACTATTGTTGATGTTCGTACGATTAACGAGTGTTTCTTCTAGGATTGTATTATCTGTTTGTCTACAGATTTTATGACTTATTGGAGCTTTAATCAATAACTGCATCGCATTTATTAAAAATGGTTTATTTATCGATGGCGTAATAAAAATCCGTAGAAATGATACGCTCGCCCGTTACTTCGAGGATTAAGTGAGTTTACGTCACAAAGTACATAAAATACTTAAAAAAAAACATAATTTTTAACGTGGTTTTCTTCAAATATTTCTCTAACCATTTTTCTACATGCACTACTTTTTAGAATCTCCACAATCACAGTGTACACATTTTAGTGAAAATGTACCGGGTGATACTGTTTCAGGGATGAATCCCCATTTTATGTTCCCAAACTTTTTTGTAGTACAAAAAAAAAAGTATCACCCTTTACATTTTCACTACAATGTATACACTGTAATTGTGGAAATCCTAAAGAGTAGTGTATGTAGAAAAATTAATCTTGCTTTGACAAGAATAAATGAAGTTATGTAATAAAACCTTTAAAAAATCTGAAGCCTTATCTCGGTAACAACGCATTTTCGGACACAACTTTATTACAACCTTCTGCTTAAAATTCAATTCTCCAGGCATGGTATAGGTTTGGCAGGTTAACGCTCACTCACCCTGTATATTCTAGTCAAAAAAGTATACCTAAATGCTAAACTAAAGGTCGTTTGGGAAAACAGCAACTACAAACACAAAAATAAGAGAGTTTTAGGAAGCGCCGCTCAACTTGATATAAGACACACTTCTCATACACCTTCAGTTGAACTCCTTCAGAACTAGAAGCTAACCGATGAGAGAATATAATCTGCTTGTCCATTAATGGATGTTTGCGATCACATTTGTCCACTCTTCCTTATTACGTATGGTATGCATTAGTTCCTGCATTGTCCTCAGTCCTGTTCACTGCCTAACGTTGCGGAGCCATGACATCTTTTTCCTGCCGATATCCCTCTTTCCCTCAATCTTCCCGTCAATTATCAATTGCTGGAGGAATAAGGGAGAAAGAATAAGCTAAGAGTTGCCACCTGGAACATTATGTCCTGAAATACATCTTTATATACAGCGGAGTTCCCCGCGAGCAAAGAGCACATTCAGGAGTAGGGTTGCTGATAGACCAGAAATACAAACAACAAATAGAGAGTGAAAATTATGTTAATGATAGGATACTACAAGTAACAGTGAGTATTAACCATGAAAAGATCCATTTTATAAGCGTTTATGCTCCAGATATAAGCAAGGAAAGAGAGGAAAGAGAGAGATTCTATGAAGAATTACAAGCGGTAGTGGACAGAATAAGGGCACAAGATAAAATCGTTATTATGGGGGACCTAAATGCAAGGATAGGAAACGAACCACTGGACGGCGTAATGCAGAGGTTTAACGAAGAGACTGCTAACGAAAATGGAGAGTTTATGAAAATATTCTGTGCAAACAACAACATGAGAATCAACAACACTTTCTTCCAACATGATATGAAGTACAAATACACATGGCAGAATACAAGAGGGCAACAGTCGGTATTAGACTATATTATCACTAACAGAAAAGTCGCCCCCCAAACAATATTAGATGTACGAACCTTAAATGGCGCCAACTCTGGAAGCGATCATAAGCTGGTACTTTGCAAAATGAGACTAAAAATTCCTAAGACCTCAAAACCAACTCCACAAATAATTAGTAAATTCAACGTTGAATCACTAGAAGACCAGAGCACACAATACCTATACGAAGACCGATTAAAAAAGAAAATATTGCAAAGGCCAGTTAATACTCAAGACAGTATAGACCAACAATGGGAAACATTAAAAACTAACATACTAGACGCCGCCATGGAATCAATTGGAAAGAGACAGGTAGATGTCAACAAAATCAATAGAACGCCTTGGTTTACGCCGGAAGTGAAGGAACTCGCTAAACAAAAGAAAAATGCATACATTCAATATATACGAAATAAGACCACTGAAAACTGGAACAACTACCGAAGAGAACGAAACGAAGTAAACGCAAAGATAAAAGAACTAAAAGAGAACCATTGGGAAAAATTCACAAAAGATATAGAGAGAGACCTGTATGGAAGCCAGAGAAAGATATGGGGAATGCTAAGAAGAAACAAGCTTGAAGTCAAAGATACAGTGCAAACCAATAAAATCACATCAGAGCAGTGGGAAACATACTTTAAAAATCTATATAAGGAAGAGGAAGACATAGAACAGCTACAGAATGAGCATGAGGAGGATAACGATATTCAATTAACAATTGACACTATACAAAGCATCTTAAAGTCCCTTAAAAATAGAAAAAGTCCTGGACCAGACGAGATCATCAATGAGATGCTTAAATATGGCGGAAACAACCTACAGAACGAAATATTAACCCTATTTAACAATATCATAGAAGAGAGAAAAATACCGGACGAGTGAAGAATAGTGTAACCATACCCATTTTTAAAAAAGGACAGAAAACAAATCCAGAAAACTATCGTGGAATAACACTGCTTGATAGCACACTCAAAGCATTCACAAAAGCAATGCTGGAAGAAATCACCAAAACCATAAACATACGAGAAGAACAACAAGGCTTCCGAAAAAAACAGATCCACTATCGATGCAATATTCATTGTCAAACAAGTATCAGAAAAATCTATAGAATTCAATAAACCTGCGTACATGTGTTTTGTCGATATGACCAAGGCTTTTGACAGAGTACGCCTAAAGGATGTTTTAGAAATAATGAGAACAAAAGGTCTTAATCATAGACTAATTAACCTAACATACGACATTAACACTCAGTGTAAAACAAAAATCAGGGCAGGACATATGACAACAAAAGACATAGAGATCAACACAGGAATTAGACAAGGCGATTCACTTAGCCCCTTCATATTTAATTTGATAATGGATAAAATAATTGAAAACCCACCCAAAACTGCTGGATTCAAAAATGGGAGGCACATTCTTCCATGCCGTCTGCTATGCTGACGATGCTGTCCTTATTGCGGATTCCGAGGAAAATCTCCAAAGATTACTACATTCCTTTAACACTCAAGCAAAAGAATTAAATATGGTCATTAACACCGAGAAGACCAAATGCTTAGTAACATCTAAAGAACCGATAAGATGCAAGTTGGAAATAGATTCTAAAATTATCGAACAGGTAAACCACTTGAAGTATCTGGGAGCAGAAATAACGAGCCATGGAAATCTGTATAACGAAGTTAGAGAGCAAACAATGAAGGGGGCTAGAATTTCGGGATGCCTGAGAGAAATTGTCTGGAAGAACAAATACCTTAACACCGAAAGCAAAACCAGAATATATAAAACGGCCGTAAGACCTATCATAACATACGCGGCAGAGACAAGATCAGACACAAACAGAACTCTACAACTGATGAGAACAGTCGAAATGAAAACATTAAGAACCATACAAGGCAAAACGCTACACGACAGAATTCGGATGAAGATATTAGGCAACAATGCGAAATACAGGACATAGGAAGGTGGGTGAGACAGAGACGAAGATTTTGGAACAAACATATAAAAAGATAGGTACGTATTACGTGGCCCAGGTATGCTGTTTTTCGACGTTTCATGATGTCTAACAGTTCGCGGTCTTTATTGATTATTCTCAAGACCTCATCGTTGGTTCATCTTGCAGTCCATGGAATCCTCAGTACACGCCTATAGACCCACATCTCGAATGCTTCCAGCTTGTTCATAGTGCTCACCTTCAGTGTCCATCCCTCCATGCCATAAAGCAACACTGTCCAGACATAGCATTTGACAAATCTAATTCTCAAGCCAAGATCGAAATCAGTATTGGTGAGCACTTTTTTGAATTTCATGAACGCACTGCAAGCATTTTCAATTCGGCATCTGATTTCTGTGTCTGATTCCCAGTTTTCACACACCCACGTTCCTAGATATTTAAATTTATTTACACACTCTATTGGTTGATTCTCATATGTTAGGCTTGAGTTTTGAATTTCTTGTTGCTTTCGAGTAATTATCATGAATTTATTCTTCTTGGTGTTGATATTGAGGCCCTTGTTCTTACTTCATTCCCCGACAGTTCCAAGCATATCCCGCAAATCCTCCATGTTATCTGCAATTAGAATTGTGTCGTCCGCATAACGAATATTGTTGACCCATACACCATTTACCTTAACGCCCACGTTGCGTTCTTCAAGGCTTCCTGAAAGATGGCTTCAGAATATAAATTGAAGAGAAGTGGGGAGAGAACACACCCTTGTCTGACCCCTCTACAAATTGGTCTTGCTTCTGTGAGATCGTTACCAACTCTGACTTCAGCCATTTGGTTCCAGTATAGGCTTTGAATGCAGCGGATGTCTTTTTGGTCTATGTCCAATCTATTTAGGATTTGGATCAGTTTATGATGTTGGACTCTGTCGAATGCCTTTTCATAATCGATGAAACACAGCATTATGCCCTTTCTCTGATATTTGCATTTCTGAAATAGGTACTTGAGTAGCAATTAATGCTTCTCTCGTGTCTAAACCTCGTCTGAATCCAAATTGTGTGGATCCGATGTTTCTTTCGCACTTTATTGATATTCTGTAGTGGATAATCTTAAGGAATATCTTCAGTGTGTGACTCATGAGGCTGATTAGTCTGTGGTCCTCATATTTTGTTGCATTGTTCTTTTTCGGCAAGGGGACAAAATTCGATGTTAGCATTTGGTGGGATATTCGCTTGTGTTATAGATTCGATTAAATATCGTCTGAAGAACTATGATGCTTTTGTCGTCCAATAGTTACGCTAGTTTTTACGCTTTTGATCATCCTACGCTAATTCTCCCTGATCGTTTTCTACATTACAGAATGGACTCTTTCTATATACTCCTGCCGTCTCTTTTATCTTTCTGTGTAGTTTGAAGTCATCGTGTATTCTTTGAAGTTGTTCTAGTTCTTCACACTGTTGTTTCAGCCACTCATTCTTAGCGGTTCTTATCTTCGTTCTAATGACTTTCTGGATTTTTTTTAGTTATCACTATTCCCTTTGTTCTTGTACCCTCTTTGTTCCTCAAACAGCAAGTATCTCATTTGTCATCCAATCGTGATTTTGTGCTTTTCGTTTATGTCTTAATTCTGCCTCCGCAATATTGGTCATGACCTCCATTTCTGTGGATCTATGGTTGTCAGTATTTTCTCATTAAGATTTTTGGTAACTTTGTTTTTTGTTTCTTCATCTTTAAGTCTTTCCTAATCTATCTTTCGCTGTGGTACATGGGTTTTGATTGTCATAATTTTGATTTTGATTACCGCCATAGTTCTTTTAGTTGTTGTAATTTTTCGTAGTGTCTGTAATAGACTACAAGTGAGAAAACTTGAAAAAATTATAGTGCAAAGCCAAGTAAAGAGTAAACTTTATGGCAAAAAACTTGTATTGTGTTCACTTACCAACTAAACCCTCTTTAAGAGGTTTTTTTTACCAGACCTCTATAAACCGTTATCTACTGTCCAAGAAGTGTGACTGTAAGTGACAGTCGGCAGGCAGGTCGCTTCCAAAATCATAAAATTATAAACACCATATTCTTATCATAGTTTTAGTTTGAACTTTAATATTAACATATTAACAACAATTCTAATATTAAGGTATTTAGCTTGGTTTATGATGATATATTCAAACACAAATATTTTTTCTTTTTTATTTACGCACAAATGCATACCTATATAATTTTTTAATCTCATTTATTTCTTTCAGGTAACCTTCTGGTCATACTGGTAGTGACTCTAAGTAGAAGACTCAGATCGATTACCAACTTCTTCTTAGCCAATCTAGCCGTTGCCGACTTTTGTGTTGCCGTTTTCTGCGTCTACCAGAACCTTTTGATCTATCTTGTCGATAGGTAAGTTAAAATCAAACAATTTATCATAATAAATAAAGAAGTTAAAATCAGAGTAAGTGGCGGGAATACCATACGTCTCGATTTTCTTTGCGGTTGGTTAAGTGTCACACACGCTAAATAGGTTACTCTAGATTCTTGGAAACACATCAGCCAGATATACTCGCAGCCAATTCTTGCAATATAAGAAAGCACACGGTCTTGTTGAAGCCATAGTAAACGCGCAGAGAGACTACGTATGACAAATCGATAGAGTGATTAGGGATTCTCAAACGTTAGAATGGGTTAGGGGCCCTCCGTAGAATTTCAGTTTCGTACCAACTCTCTGGTTAATACGTGGGCGAATGGCTGAAAAAGATGAATAAAAAGGATGAAAGAGGACATGGGCAACTCGCCGCTATTGACCTGGTGCTGCTGAAGGAGGAAAGGTCTGGTAAAAAAATTAAGAAAAGATGGTTGAAGCTGGAGAAATTACTTGCTGTCCCGAACCGTGGGACAGCAAAGAAAGGAGGTGTTATGTTGGTAGAAAATTGAAAGTTACCGAAAACTTTGACCTCTGACCGTAAGAATGAGTAATGTAAAATGTGCTAGAGCTTAACGTGTGCAGAACCAGAATCCTAGTCGGGCAGGTAAAGAGAGCAAGGGGTAAAATCGCTGGAGCTGTGACAAAATGAACAAGGCAACAGCTGAAATAACAAGGCGTATTCGACTAACATGGGCTGCTGTAGGAAAATTGGGAACAACATTAAGAAATCCAACACTTCCTATCAACCTAAAAATGAAGGTTATCAACACATGTGTTTTGCCAGTCTTGAATTTTGGTATGGAAACAATGACTCTCACAGTTAAAAGCGCGAATAGACTAAGAACAACACAACGAGCAAACAAAAGAAGTATGTTGGGGGTAAGCCTGGATCATATACAGAATGAGGAAATTAGAAAAAGAACAAAAGTCGACGATGTTATAGAGCACATCGCACGTCAGAAATGGCGTTGGGTGGGGCATGTGGCACGACAAGACAATGACAGATGGACAAGACGTATAGTACAGTGACGTCCAAGGCAACATAAAAGAAGTGCTGGTCGTCCACAGAAACGATGGATCGACGATATAAAAGAAATAGCGGGAAGAAAATGGCACCAGATGGCAATGAACCGATCCGAATGGAAGCAGCAAGGGAGGCCTGCCAAATAGGGCTGCTGCTGAAAGAAGAAGAAGGAATCAAAAGCTGTTACAAGATCATGGCTACGGTTACCCTCGGAGTCATTATTGGCACAAACGAGACGGAGCAAAAAAAGAGGCGGACAGTTTCTTGTGTCTATAATATGAAGAGTACAAGAGACAAAGACTTAGTGTTAAACATCGGGTCTTAATGGAAAAGGTGAGACAGATGAGAAAACATCTAAGCGGTATGTTCTGTGTGGTTACCTACTGCCAGAAGGATGCTTTTGGATCCTAGCTTGTATAAGTTGGTAGAGAGAATAAGGAATATGGTTGGAATTGTGATGCAAAAAGTTATTTCATCTAGAAATAATATGCGAGAGGAGGTATAATGGGAGAGGATAATGTTGGTTCATAATATGGCGGTTGAGGGAATAGAGCTAAATAGGGAGACACAACTGGAAGAAGCATATGGAAGAATGGGAAAATATATGAAACATTCGAGGAACAAGGGGAGACAAATTGCCTGTGAGCTTTAGGTTTAACCTGGCTTATTACCATAAAAGATTTGGGTTGGGAGAAAATGGGGAGTGTAAGTGCAGAAGGGGCGAAGAAACTTTCAAAGAAAACGTGTGTGAGCAGAAAGTTGTGAGAACAGAGTAGTGACGGTCCGAATGAAGATAAAAAGAAGCGGAGGTGGTTAGGATAATCTAAGGCGCAAGTTGAATTGGAGAGTAAAGGCTGTACGAATTGTAAACTAATGAGGATCAAGAAGAGCAACTATCGGACGGTCGGCACGGCGGATAGTCGACAATAGTCTAAGTCACATTAAGTTAGGTATCGACCACAAGTTAATATTTAGTCATTTTGGTTGATCCGGGCTGTAATTTGGATAAAGCCTAGTTTCGTTGGATAGAAGCGTGGCAAAAAGTTGAAATCCCCATATGAGTTAGAAAACCTAAACCACTTTGAGTCTTCTTGAAATCCGGATTTAAAAGTAATGTGCGTGGTTGTCTTGACCAGATCTTTAATAAGTTGAATCTGATTATGAATAGTCTTTTTAAATGCCCAGTTTGCTAAAAATGCTACAGCTTCAGGCGGATGGGTTGTTTCAGAATGCTTCTCTTGGAATGACCTAATTTTCAGTTGTCCTGCTTTTGTTTTACTTCTTTCTTGTCGTTAAATTCAGTTAAGATTCAATAATATTGTCATCAGTTACATTATATGTAAACCCCTATCTTGTATTACTTTTTTGCGGAATTTGAGTAGTGTCATCGTTTCATTTAGTACTGATGAGCTTTAAACCTGGCGTAATTATTTCGTTTAACGATTTAATTACAATGATTTTCTGATTAGTTAGTTATGATAAATACTATCCATTTATCATTGTCAAAAATCTGAAAATTTCATCATTACTCAGATTGCTTAAGCGGTATAATTATTAAGTTTTAACCATCGATCAGCGATAACGTCATATACACTAATTTGATGTAGTTCAGTTTTTGAGATATTTTTTATAATAGTTTATTTAAGTCCCACTGCACATCAAAATTTATTTAGCATTGAACGTTTTCAATTACATCAATCATTTAAGGTAATTTTGAAACTAAACTTAGAAAATAACGATAATAATAATTATAATTGTTCCTGTAGTAATTTTAATACCTCATCGCATTAAATTATATGACGTTTGATAATTAGTTACTAACTGCACCTATCTTGATATTTCAATGAATACTACACATACGTATATCCGCTAAGAGGCAAGTGTTCTACCGAAACAGGTGGCACAATATTGTCACGTTAAGGGGTAGCTCAGAGGGAAGAAAACTCAGGAATCCACAGGCAACCCACTTTATTAGAGAAATTAAATCAACAGTTACAGTATTCTTACCCCCAGATTGCCAAGACGGCGTAGATCATGATGGGGGATATTGGTCAGAGAAGGCGGTAGGGTTCACGGAGGGCGATCGCTTTAACGGGGATGAATGAACCCTAGAATCTTGTCTGAGGGCATTCACCGGGCCGGTAAAGACGTTGTGGTACTAGCAAAGGGAGGTAAGTAGGTACGGCAACTCTTGCTGCACGCCCGCACTATTTCCTTTGCTAGGGTTGATACTCGGGTGTGGCACTTGGTAACCTAATGCTCCACGTTTCGTTAAACAAGATGCGTACCCAGACTAACCCAGAGATCAGTCAGTGACCTCCCTCTGGGGAAAATCCCAGAGTTAGAGAGACCCCATCAGTTGGTTTTACTGTCCTTTGTCAGATTTTTCGTAATTCTCAGAACAGGTTCTACTCCCCAGATATTTATTCGCTCTCTGTTTGACTAAGAGAGCGGAAACCTTGTCATTTCCATCGATTTTCCTACGTTCTGGCACGCAGAAAATGTGTTAAAATCTGCCAAAATAGGGTATGGTAAAAAAAATGGTGTGAATCGATGTACATGCACAAGAAAGGCTTTTCTACAGACTGCAACAACTACAGAACAATAGCACTTATGTCACATACAAGCAAAATTCTGCTTCTTATCGAAAACAACCGTTTAAAACACTTTTTACTTCTACTGATTCCCGACGAACAGACAGAGTTTATGCCAGGAAAAGGGAACAAATCCTGAATGTAAGATAAATAATAGAAAAAACATAAAAAGTTTATGTAAAAACTTATTTGTGCTCTGTCGACTATAGCAAAGCATTCAACTGTGTAAAATATGGCTTATCTTGGAAACCATGGGACTACCAAAACATTTGACAATTTTGCTTAAAAATCTCTACGACAACAGTCAACAAAGCGCTATCTAAATCTTTCAGCTGAAAGTGCAGTATAAGAGAGAGCTGTATTGTGAATTACTAACCTTAGATATACAGATCACACCTTAATACTAACTCGATTGCAAGAATAACTCACGGAAATCATGAGTAAGTTGGACAGAATCAGCAGAGAACATGGTCTTACGTTGAATAAAAAGAAGACGATAATTATAATAATCAACCGCAACCCTGCCAATATTACACAGATCGATGGTTTTGGAGTGATTGAAAAATTTAACTATTTAGGATCACTTATCACAAACAAAAAAAGCAGCTGTGACAAGGAAATCAAACGCAGATTGGCCATAGCACATAACTCAACGATAAAAATAACTCGAATATGGAAATATTTTACAATATCTTAACGCAACATACTAAAACTCCTTGATCTTTCCTATTATGCTTCTGAGCACTTTCCTACCTGCACTTGAAATGGTTAATCGACGAATAATAGAGGCTTTAGAAATGTTGGCCTACAGAAGAATGCTGCAAATATCATCCACAGAACATCGTACTAACGTGTCAATTCTTCAGAAACTCAAAATCACCACAAGGTTTTGGACATATTTCAAGAAGAACGAATGGGCTGCAGAAACTTTATTTATTTCATTCATCAGTCCTGGCTGCGTCCACTGCTGGACATAGGCCTCTCGTAACAGTTGCCACGTATCTCTATTCTGTGCCGCTTGCATCAAATTTGATTTGATTTGCATTTGATTTGCGCCGTATGTCATCAGTCCATCGGGTCGGTGGACGCTCTATATTTCTGTTCGCCTCCTGCCTTGGTCGCCATTCGAGGATCTTTTTAGTCCATCGGTCGTCCGTTCTTCTAGCAATATGCCCAGCCCAGTTCCATTTTATAAAATATACCCTCTAACCTCCGTTATGCCGACGACACACTGATCATAGCGTCAACAATACCAGAAATAACGGAAATTATGAGCAGACTGTCAGTTATTAGCGAAAAATATGGCTTAAAAATAAATAAATCTAAAACGATAATAATGATGATTGATAGACAAGACAACAATTATCCACAAATATCAGAAATTGCAGGCTATGAAGTGGTAAACAATTGCAATTATCTTGGTTCATTGATTACCAACACTGGGAAATGTGAAAGCGAAATACGGCGTCGCCTGACCATGGCAGGATCAGCAAGTACCAAGCTAAATAAAATATGGAAAGACAGATCTATCATCACAAAAACGTAACTTCGTCTAGTTAATGCTCTTGTCTTCCCCATTGCAACGTACGCAGCGGAAACATGGACTTTAAACAAAGCAGGTAAAAACAGAATAGAGGCTTTCGAAATGTAGGTTTATAGACGACTCTTAAGAGTATCGTGGACAGAATACCGAACCCACGTATCCGTATTACAAGAAATTAGTCCACGTTCAAGGCTGCTAAACAGAATAAACCGCATGTATCTGCAGTACCTTGGGCATATAGCTAGAAGATCAGGAAGAATGGAACGACTAATCATAGAAGAGAAAGTAGAAGGCAAATGCTCAAGAGGCAGCTGTCCAACTAGATGGGTAGACCAAACAAAACCTTTAATAAACATGAGAATGCATGATGCCGAAAGGATTGCACAGGATAGGCAAGCATGGAATCAATTGCTGAACCAAATATAAATGGTGTCACTACATCTTTTGGAGGATAATGGAAAGAGGAGGAGGAGTTCCATTTTAAGGTGGCTATTCTTTCCACTGCGTCAACGACACCGGTCCTTTTCCTTATTTCATTGTTAGGGATCCTATCTCTAAGGCTTATTCCCAGCATTGATCTTACCACGTTGCACGTTGCGCAACTCTGATTCTGTTTATTGTTTTCTTTGTTAATGTTAGTGTCTCCGCTCCGTAAGTCATAACAGGAAGCACGCATTGGTCAAAAACCCTCATTTTTAAGCATGCCACTATATCTGATCTGAATACATCGCGAAGTTTTCCAAAGACTGCCCACGTTAGGCTCACTCTTCTACAAATCTCCGCTGTTTGATTGTCCCTGCCCAATCTGATCTCGTGGCCCAAATACTTGTATTTTGTTACTTGTTCAATGTTATGAACTCCAACATGAATGTTTTCGCTTACTACAAGATTTGTCATGAACTGGGTTTTCGATGTATTGATTTTAAGCCCAGCCGTTCTCGAGGTTCGGTAAAGATGTTCCAACATTTTCCTGGCTGTATCTACACTATCTGATATTAGGACAATGTCGTCGACAAATCTTAGGTGAACAAGGTCTTCTCCATTTATATTTACCCCCATGTTTTGCCAATCTATTTGCTTGCACATATTTTCTAATAGGGCCCTAAATAATTTTGGAGAGATAGTGCCACCCTGTCGAACTCCGCGCTGCACCTCAAATCTGCTCGTATCTTCATGAAGTCTAACTCATGCTGTTGCAGTATCGTAGATATTTTTAATGAGGGCGATGTAACGATGGTCAATTCTACAGTCAGCAAGCGCTAGCAGCATTTTATGTTGGTCTATGGTATCGAATGCTTTTTCGTAGTCTACAAATACAAGAATTAATGGCTTATTGTACTCCACACACTTTTCGATGAGTGATTTGTGACTTGTATCATGTTCCATATCCGGAGCGAAAACCGGCCTGCTCACGGGGTTACTTATTCGTAAGTCGTTTTGTTATGATCTTGGTGAAAAGTTTATACACGTGAGAGAGCAAGCTAATCGGTCGGTAGTTTCTTAGATTTGCGATGTCACCCTGTTTATGCATTATGGTAATGACGGCATTGTGCCACTGGGAAGGGGTTGAGCCCCTGATCAAGCATGCGTTAAATAGTTTTTGTATGGCATATGTTAGTGCCGTTCGGAGAGACGGTGGAGAAACTTATGGAGGGAAAAATCAATGGTAAACGATCAAGGGGAAATTCTCCGACGCGCTGGGTAGATCAAACCAAAGAAATCATTCATCACGGTCTGCAGGAAGCTTTCTTGAATGCTCTTGCGGTTCAAGACAAAGGAAGATGGAGAACTACGATCCAAACAATTGAGAATTGAGACATGATGTCCCCCTATTCTCTCACGAGTAAAAAAACAAGAGAGAGAAAGAGGCACCCAGAATATGGTATTCTGTTGGTTCTGGCTAGTTCTTTGAGAGTATCGGTACACTCTAACAGCCTGCATCAAAGCTAGATGTCAGAATTGTGGAACTTTTCTGATATTTCTTCTTACGCATTCCATTATGTTAAACATTTTTGCTAGGAAGATAGACGCATATTTTACAAAAAAGTATGTTTTGGTAGCAGGCTCTCCTTCACCTTTATAATTATATGTATTTTGAAATTACATAGTATCAATTCTAGCTAATAAATATCTACAACATTAACTCTATGTCATAAAAGAACTTAAAAGTTGTTCATATTATAGTAAGGTTAAACAGGTATCATTATTATAATATTAGTTTCTTCAAGACTCGTTCAAATGACCGAAATGAATGAATAAACGCTTATCGCATTAAAACGACGTCTTTAAAACTTGGATAGCGAAGTTTTTGGAGTAATTTTGTTTCTGAATCGTAACTATCAATTGTTTATTGCCTTTTAATGTTGTTTTACTGCTGGGTAAGGGGGGTTTTGTTCCAAAGTTGCATAAATTTGTATAAAAGCTTACAAACGACTTTAAAATAATTATAAATCGTTTTGCATTCTTTCTGTCCGTAGGTAAAGTGCAAATTTGGTTCCATTGTGATATTGTATTATTGTTAATTATTTATGGTTCTAATCTTATCATTTCAGTTATGATACTTTTCCGAAAATATTCCTTGCCACACCCTAGCAATGAAATAAATTTCGTTTTATCTTATTTTCAGACAAAAGTATGGAAGAAAGTTTGTATAGATTGTAATATAAAATGTTATTTTTAGTTGAGATTGATAAGCGTCCGGTTGTATGGTTTAATTGTTATAATGGTTTAAAACTTAGCTCATTCAAGGGCATCGGTAAACCAAAACGTCTTATGGGAGATTCAATGTCTTTACGACAATCCTTTCACCCAAATTTAAAAAAAAACTAGGCTAGATTTTGTTGTTTTTTAAACAGCACATGAAAGAAGATTGCGCTATACGCAGCAGAATCCTGGACCTTAAAAGCCACAGACATCGCCAAGTTGGTTGCGTTTGAGATGTGGGTCTGGAGAACACTACTGAGGATTCCCTGGAGAGACCGCAGAACTAACGTATTCATTCTCGAAGAATTTAACATCCAAGTCAGATTGTCAACTAAACTCAAACAACTGCCAAAATACTTGATTCTCAAGTATTTGGGACATGTCAGCAGGAGGAAAGATGACAATCTCGAAAAACTTATGGTCCAGGGGAAGGTAGAGGGAACAAGACCTAGAGGACGTTCTCTAAAACGATGGCTGGACCAGGTGAAGCAGTTTACCGGAAAATCTTTCCAAGACAGCATTAGAAGCACGTCAGATAGAGAGGAATGGGAAACTGCTAAAAACACAACATGAGACTAACATAAAATCACGACGCTTCAAACATGAAGCTAACGACTAGAGAAAGAGATGAAAGAAGACGCTTGCTAGAATGTCCTCCGAGTACCCCAAAAAACAAAACTTTTAAGGACTTTTCGTAATGCTAAGAAGACGGTTGGTCCTACCAATAAATTCGAAATTTAACGATCTTTAAGCACATGATTTTATCAGGGTAGTATGTCTATATGTTGACGACTTACAAACAAAACAATATAACCGTCAATTTAGTCGCCAAAATAATGCGCGTTGCTCAGCATGTCACGATTCGGAGACCAGTGGCAGTTCGCTCGATGTTTTGCGACAGTAAAAAGTGAGATTAAGTCAAAAGTTTCTGATGATGTTTTAGCTTCTATTAGATACTAAAATGTACATTTAAGAAGGTAACATTACTTTTAATTTTTTGTTGCTAACTTCTCATTGCTAAGATGGACAGTATAATGGTACAAAATCAATGTGGCAGAACAGAAGCAAGTGAACCTAGTGTAGATTCTGGGACAGTTGAGGTTTATAAGGAACGAACGAACCGACACAGTGGCCTGTCTAGGATCCTCTGAAAGTATAATTACATAATCTTACTAAGGATTAAGTAAAAGAAATCTACAAACGCTCTAAATAATTCGGTACTTAGAAGTACCATCTTCTTCTTACGGTGTCATATCCATTCAATAGATGTTGCGAAAAATCCTGGCAAACTCATCCCGATCTTGAGCGACTCTAAATAGTGTGTGAGCATGTAGGACAGTCCAGTCTGTCATATTCTTAAGTCATGAGGGTTTTTTCCTTGCCTAAGCTTTTTTTACCTATTATCTGTGTTATTATTAGTATCAGAAATTAGCACGTGAGATTGCAAAAATGTATGCCCAAGGTAGGCGGTTTTTCTACGCTTAATGATTTGTAGAAGTTCTCTGGGTCTACCCATGCGTATGAGTACTTCGTTGTTGGAAATGTGATCTGTCCAAGGTATTTTAAGAAGTCTTCTAAAAACCCACATCTCTAGAGCTTCGCTAGTTTATTAATGTTGTCTGCTCTATGTCCATGACGTGAGTATGATTTTGTATTCATAGTGTCACGAATAGAAATTCGTATTATTTAAAAAATATAAATTCATTAAATTAAGGCAGGTATTCGAAGATGGCAAAATAATAAAATGCACGAGGAAGATTACAGTCAGAATGCACGTAGTGCATCATTTCTATTTTTAGCGTTAACAAATCACTGCTACTGCTATGCAGGAATACGAAATCAAGCGACGAACAATAGATTTCGTCACTGAACTAATTTGGTATAAATAAGGCTCGACATCTGTAAGGCAGACGGTAGAAGACAGTTAGACGACTCCGTCTCGTGCCACAAAATGTAGTCGTCCCCAATTCTGCAACCCGCACCGGGTTCGTAAATTAATGAAATAGTAAACTATTTGAAAATTATAATAATGCGAGTGCCAGACTCTCCAGAAATCTGCTAAATATAGTTATATTATTGTAGTAATTTGTGCATGTAAAAAGTATTGTTTAAAGTGTTAATTTTGGGGATTAAATTTAAATTATTTTATTCTTTTGGGTATTATATTTAAATGTCTACCAAGTTTTATTCTGCAAATTTCTTCTTTTTATCACTGCTATTTTAGTTATTAAATTATATTTTTATAGCAAGTGGTTTGTGCTCATTCTCTACCTCTGAAACAATATCACATTCAGATCTTTCATTCTGAAACAGCTCTGTAATATATTCCCTCCATCTGTCAAGTTGTTGGGCTACGTCTCTTATTTTGTTTAAATTTTTGTCATCCAGATATTGAGTTGGTTGTTTTATCTTCTTATGTAGACTAAAAAGATTGTGCTTTGACTAATAGTCTTCAATTTCCTTACATTCCCTAGTATGCTTTTCTTTGCCTTGTTGTTGTTTGGTTTTGCGGGGGCTGTTAACCCAGGTATACCGGCCCACTAACCGGAGGTACAGCAGTCCTGTTGATTCAATGAATCTAACGATGCTGGTCGGATGCACCTCCCTTAGTTCCCTGTGCCACAGCGTTGGCTGTCCCAGGTAAGTGTGACGAAGGCGAGAAAAGGCGGGACAGTCAACAAGTACATGCCCCGGTGTTTCCTCGTCCTCCAAGCAGCCTCTGCAGGCCGGGTCTTCGTGAAATCTCAGTATGTGCATATGTCGCGCCAGATGACAGTGACCCGTCATTAGACCAGTCACCGTTCGTAGTTTACCTCTGTTTAGGTTTAGCAGAAGTTTAGTTCGTTTGGGACACGGACCAGATATTAGGTCCTTTGCCTGTCTCATGCTGGGAGCAGTTGCCCAGCGTTGCTGGAAAAGTTTTCCAGCCATGCTTTCTATTGAGCGGACCGCCGTGCTATAGGAGATCCCCACACTAAGTTCAGGTTCTGAGAGCGGTTCTCTAGTTCCAAAGCCGGCGAGTCTGTCATGTCAGCCTCCATGTTGCCGGCGACGCCAGTGTGTCCCGGCACCCGCGCAAGGCAGACCCTGCCGCCCCGAGACAGGGCCTCCAAGGTACTTTTGCACTCCATTACCAGCTTGGACCGCACCTCATCGGCCTCAATGGCCCTGATGGCAGCCTTACTGTCGGAGCAGGTAACTGTTCTGCCACCCCTCTTCGGGTCGGATAGGAGAATTAGCCCGCAAACAAGGATGGCATATACTTCAGCTTGAAAGACTGTAGTGTAACTACCGAGGGCAATACTCTGTGACAAGCGTCTAGAGCTGGCAAAGATGCCGGCCCCCGTGCGTCCTTCTGCTAGCGATCCGTCTGTGTACCGTGTACCAGACGTCGCCATTCCGAAGGAATTCCGGTCCGTGATCGGCCCCCCACTCCTCTCTGTCAGGAACTATAACTGAAGAGATTTGAGGGCACGAGCTTGGAGATCTGATGATCGCTTGGCATCAGTAGGAGCGGGCATTGGTCGGTGGCCCAGCCCTATATCCTGCCATGCCCAAATGAGCAGGTTTGTAGTTAGCCGCCTACGCGCAGCCTGTAAGCTGCGCGCGTGGCCTCCATTCTCACGTACAGTTCGAGGGGCATTAGGTTAACATCACCTCCAGGGCCCTAGAAGGAGTGGTCCTCATTGCCTCTGTCACCGCCAGGCACGCCGCTCTTTGGACTTTGTCCAGTTGAGCGGTTGCTGAACTTTGCTCTACACAGGGCCACCAGACTATGGCCCCGTAAGTAATTATGGGCCTGACTGCGGTGCAGTAGAGCCAGTAGAGCACCCTGGGATTTAGATCCCAGGTCCAACAGCCCTCTTGCAGGCCCATAGTATGTTCATGGCTTTCTTGCCCCTGGAAGCAAGATGATCGCGCCATGATAGTTTGGTATCTAGGTGTATTTCACCGTGAAGTGGTATTCGAGATTCGTCACTGCCAGGACAATCATCGGTAGGTTTTGTGTCAAGGTTCCGCCTCTTGCTGAATAGCATGATCTGGGCCTTATTTGGGTTAATACTCAGTCTTGCCAAACGGCACCATTCCTCTACTATCCGCATTGCCCTTGCCATGGGGCCCTGCAGACCGTTTCTGGCGCCCCTGCACAGGATGACCAGATCGTCGGCGTAGGCCTGCGTATATAGGCCTGCGTCGTTCAATTTCCACAGGAGGCCGTACACCACGAGGCTCCACAGCAGAGGAGAAAAAAACCCTCCCTGCGGGCAGCCCCGCGCAGCCACCCCCGCGTACCGATCGCCGTGGAGTGCGGCACAGACTTACCTCCGTGATAGCATGAATCGAATCCACTCACAGAGGGAGAGCTCCAAGCCGCGCTCCGCCAAGGCACTGCAAATCACCTCAAAAGGAGTGTTGTCAAAGGCCCTCTCCACGTCAAGGAAAGCTCCCAGAACCTGCTGTTTGTGGAAGAGAGCACCTTCAATCCTGCGAACAAGATATGACACAGGGCCGTCTCTGTTGATTTGCCCTGCTGATAAGCGTATTGGTTGGAATGAAGAGGTCGCACTTGTAGCAGCCTCTCCTTTTCTTTGCCTTATCTTGCGTCTTATTTCGGAGTGTATTTTGTTATACTCTTCTGCCCTGTGCAGTTCCTTCCCCCTAGTAGAAACCTATTTTGTTTGTTTCCTAAATCTCCACATTTCAAAACCCATTTCTACATGTAACAATATGTTTATAATAAAAAAGGGTATATGATTAGTTATTTAAAACGGTAAGCACATCGGAGGGTACATCATAAAGAAAACATGATGATTATAGGTTATGTGAAAGGTAAGGTAAACATTGACTGAGTGTTGTTAAGTTTGAACTTAATACATTTAAGTTCACTATTTCAAAATAAATTAAATTTGAAATCATTGACCGTCATAATGTTGCGTTATTGTAAATATAAATTTGTAATTACCATTTTACTCTCCTATTATATTAAGGGCCGGTACTTTCACCTCCGAATAACCTTATTCTTAGGATAATTTCTATAGAAATGACGGAATTGACCAATAGCAGCGTCTCATTTCACGGTTTCCATAGATTCTGAACGGAACTGAATTTCTGTTTCGGTTTCTGAACTGAAAGTACTGGGCCTAAATATTATATACTTGTATAGTAAAATAAAAAACTCTCTTTTTTACAGCTGGGTTCTTGGAGACTTTTTGTGCAAGATGTACATTTTCATTCAGTCTTTGAGCAGCACAGCCAGCATTCTCATTCTGGTGGTAATTTGCATCGAAAGATACTTTGCCATTTTATTTCCCATTACCTGCAAGCAAATTTTGACTGCCGTTCGCCTCAAGGTAAGGTACTAGTTTTTCATATTAAGTTTAATGTTAACGCTGAATATACATATTTTGTTTGGTTAGGGTTATTGACTATAAGCTTTTAACAAAAAAATTTATTGTAAACATGGAGATTTACTCTATTTGAGATAAAAGGCGTTGCAGTTCAACAGACACAGTACAACACCATTCTATTCTGTTAAAACTAACGGTTTTATAATATAATTAGGTTCTTGTTTAAATTATAATTTTTTTAAAGTAATTTACACCGGATTTTATCACCTTTTGACCTTTCTTTTCTTGCATAGAAGTGTAGGCTTTGTATTCAACCAGTTTTTTTGATGAAGACATAGATTAAATAGTTCAACTAAAAACAATATCATTCGTTGTTAACAGATCTAATTTGCATAACTAAATGCAATCAAAATAAATGTGGATTTCTTTTCAATGTGGAACAGCAGCAAAACTCGACTCGAATAACATAGCTTAACTTATTCAGGTGGCTTCGGTGTGTTTCACTCCACTAACATTGTTTTATTTTTATGATTTTTTAATACCTAATCTACATTTCAGATTATTATTTTCGGAGTTTGGTCCGTATGCATATTATACAGTGCTCCGAAATTCTACTGGGGAAACGCTGTGCAGAATACAATGGGAAATGAAACGAGTAACGAGACTGTTTGCGTGTTAAACAGACAATTGTACAACTCCAAATTATTCGACATCGTCCACTTTGCGCTGTTTTACATGATGCCATTAGGAGTTATGTCCGTAAGTATGACTTTTTTAAGTAATCTGTATATTTTAGTTTAAATTTGAAGAACTGTAATATATTGCTAAAAATACAAATTTGAGTCTATTAAGTCAAAACTTAAGGGTCGTTTCTACTATGTGTCACATAAACGTATTTGATAAAATAGATAGATAGAAATAAATCTTCTGATAAAAATTCTCCATCTTTAAAAGCCATCTAGTCTGATGGCGTGACTGCATAGGTCGATTTGGGTTTTTATGCCCACAAATAAAGGGAGGCAAAAGCAGAACAACACTTTTAATCAATAGTAAGTACACTTTTAATTCGATGTCTGAATGACACTCAACAATAACAAAACACAAACAGTTGCTGAAAAATCGAAAGCCTGTTGTGCCATGGATCTTCAGGTAGACCAGGTTGGCCCCAGGTAATCAGGGAAAGGTATAACGACTACCAAAGTTACTCCCCCCCTAAGTGACTTGGCCATATTCCAGTACAAACTGCCTAGTCATTGAAACAAACATTGAAAGTCTGTTTATCTGTCAGACAGCCCTTTAGTTCCTCCATCTGCTTACCTTCCTTAACTTTGTCCTCCTTATCCCCCGCCCCCCTTATCAACCCTTTTTTTACCTCCCGCATTAATTCTAACCCTTTTAGACCCGATTTCTCAATGGCGAATTCATATCGACTATCACCCGTTTTGGGAGGAGCCTTCCATTCTCCCTAGGAGCCTGTTCCTTCCTCAGGTTACGCCCTAACGCGTCCGCAAAAGTTTTCTTCTTGTCATTTACTTACTTCTCGCTAGCTATTCCCCGACTCCTCCTCCGAGGTTAGTGTTGCCTCCATTTCAGAGGCAGCACCCCCATCCCTTTGACTACCCCTCTCTCTTTTTCCCCCGGATTCTGCCCCCCTCTCATTAACTTTTCTCTTTTCCCATATTAGCCTTTTCCCCGTCCAAAGCAACCTCCCGTTTTCCACGTTGAATCTTTTCTATCATCTCTCCCTATCTATCTATCTGTACGTACAGCAAGGCAGCAATGGCTGCCTTAAAAGCTGATTCAACGAGGTCTGCGCTGGTGCTGGAGTGTAAAAAGACACTACTGTCGTTCATGCGGATGGCCAAAGTACGTCTAACTTGGGTTCCATGGTACTCTGGTGTTGTGGGAAACAAGGATGCGAACAGGGTGGTCCTTTGGGGCTCCAAAGAGAGACCCGTACGTCCCGTACCCATTATAGGACTAGCCGGCACGGTCGGATCAGCCATTGTGAACCGTATGTTCTGGCAAAGATCCGATACTGCTTGGGAAGAGGCCGGAGGCATGCGACAATTGCAATGTCTCATGGGCTTCTATCCGAGAGATAAGTCGAAGTCCCTGATGGAACTATCCAGAAAGAACCTCAGATGTGTGACAGGACTTCTCACTGGCCACTGTCAGATGAAAAGACACTTGCACATTCTGGGCCTGTTACAGGATCCGGAATGTCGCTTGTGTATGAAAGACGAGGAAACTCTGATACACGTTTTCACACAGTGCCCGGCACTTACGATGATCAGAAAGAAGTTTTGGGGTAAGAGTGTGATCAACCTTTTAGATATTCAAGCTACCCAGCCAAGAACCCCATAAATACCATTACACATACATAACCACTAATTATGGGACAACCTGTATACCTGGAATCCCTATTGAGTAACCAAGGAAGGTGCGAAAAAGAAATAAAAACGCGAATAGCAATGGCACGAAGAGCCATGACCAACCTTGTGAGAATATGGACAGATTGCGCCCTAATAAGAAATACAAAGATCATGTTACTCAAATCTCTTGTATATTCCATCTTTCTGTACGGCGGCGAATTGTGAACGGTAAAAACATCAGACATGCGCAAGATAGATGGAGAAACGCACCATTGATTAGAGAAGCGCATTTTGTAACATCATCTGTCAGTTTGTCACATGATCATTGTTTGGTGATATTTGCGATATGATTTTTGATACAGAAATCCGATTTTATTCCTGGTTAATTTAACGTTTTATTAACTTTAAAAAATACAAAACAAGCTGAACTGGTTAACAACGAAAAAGTCTCGTCTATCGTCCGCGTTGTCGCTGCCGTGCGGAAGGTCACCCCACCACCGATTGTCCGCGGCGTTGCCAAGTACAATCATTCTATTGAATTTTTATGAAATTGGAAAACTGAACCATAACACATGATACATCATTGCTAAACGCGTCATTTTATGGAATTGTAATTGAACTCCAATTTGCAAAACTTTGCCTCTATTTAACTTTAATTGTGTCTTTTCAAATAACTAAAAGGTTTAGTATTTGATGTATGACTGATTGTGACTGCTTATGTAGATTATATCTGAATTTTTGCTTAAAATTTAGATTTTGGACAGTTAGATATTGCAGACAAATTGTTACGTTAATAATACATTATGTTGATAGTAGAAAAAGGCAATAGTTTTGCTGAGCTCACGAGATAGTTATTAATTCTGAGCGACTATAATAATCGCATTCTTCTCCAGTGTAACAAATACTATTAAGTTTTACAGTGTTCTTCAGTATAAATTGCATTATATCGACTGATTGACTGTAACAATCACTGTATATGTGAAGTGGCACTATAACCTCACTTATCTAAAAGCGTTCTCCATTGGTGCTGCTAGTTGCAAAACTAATGCATAGCAATCCTTTTTCAATTACGTTTTTTGTACTAGTAACAAAATGGAGGAAAGTGCAACTTTGTGTTCCTGTAAACAAACCTCGAAGGTACAAAAAGCAGTTTACTCCAAAGTTAATAATGTTGAACTGGTAATACTAGTATCTGGTTGAAAAAGAAGGTGTTATTACCAAGGATAGGTCACCGTCCATCCTGCCTTTCCCAGGAAGGTGGACAGGTCACTAGGGGACATTACTTTTATGTCGGCAGGTGTAGGCCAAGACTCACCGAACACACACTCTCTTATTGACGATAACTCCGGACACTCGCATAAGACATACTCGACAGTTTTATCTTCGGGCTAGTCCACTAGCCCGATAGTATGGAGGTGTTTCCTTAGTTGACAGTGGCCAGTCAGAAATCCTACTGTTAAACGTAGGTTTTTCCTGGTCATCGCCAAATATTTCTTCGGCGCCAGCTTCCCAGGGTCACCCAGAGTGATCCTGGCAAGACTGCATCCTTTTATTCCATCCCATCTCTTTAAGGATTGAGCATGGGTGTAGCGTTTGGCTAGTTCCGCAATTGTCGAAGTCATCAGGCCGTAGGTGTCACTGGGTCCTAAAATTTTTAGTCCAGCGGCTTCCCTGGCTAAAGACTCGGCAATGCCGTCGATTACCTTTGCTCCTATCGTGCCCTTTAACCCATCTCAGGATAATATTGTTATCTACCGAGGCGTTAGCTAAATCTTGGTGGCACTCTAGTACTAGCCCTGAGGTAAGACGTTGTCTGTTCAGGGCTAATAGGGCTTGTCTACTGTCCGTGCAGATTATTATGTTTTTGCCAGAAATACCTTTTCTGGTTAGTACTTTCTTGGCGATTGAGATGCCAGCCAGTTCCGTTTGAACCACGCTGGTATTTTTTCCCATTCCCCACTTAATCCTTAGGCTTAGTGACCTAGAATAAACTCCACATCCTGAGCCTTCTTTGGTATTTGAGCTGTCTGTGTAAATACATTTGCAGCATCTGACTCTGGGTTCTATTTTATTTGTATTTTATAGAGTTTGTTAATCAGAAATCTGGGTTCAATTGCATCACTGGCTGCTTGCAGCAGAGCCAGCGCAGTGAGTGCATCTCGCCATAGGCTTAGCCTCAATTGACCTGCTCCTACTGCGGGGTTTACACCAGCCGTGCGCAATCGTAACATGGCCATAACGCAGCCTCCTTAACATACAGGTCCAGAGGGGTCAGACCAGTAATTAATTCCATTGCCGCGGTTGGTGTTGTTCTCATTGCTCCTGTGATGTTTAAACAAGCCATTCGCTGTATTTGATATAGTTCTCCGATAGCTGTTGCTTGTAGAACGAACGTATCGAGGGCAATACCAAGGTATTTCACCTCTTCAGAGAAGTTTAGTTTGCCTTTGAAGATTTCGGGAGGTTTTAAGCCCGATAAACTTCTTTTCCTGGTGAAAAATTCAATTTCAGTCTTGTCGGGATTGATCGAGAGTAATCAGTGTTCCTTACACCATGTTTCTATTAATTTCCATCCTGCGCTCTATCGCACAGTGTGTTCACAAATTTGCCGGCCTGCAAGATAACTATGTCATCTGCGTATGCAATTGTCTAGAATCCATTATTGTTGAGGTGATTAATTAGGGTATCCAGAACTATGTTCCAACGAAGGGGTGATAAGACCCCTCCTTGTGGACATCCCTTCATGACCAGTCCTCTCACTTTGAGCATCTTAAGTGTCCATTCTCCTACTACCAGGGGTACATTCCTGGAGTTAAGTTGCTGGGTAATTGTCGGAAAGGTTGTTTTATCAAACGCTCCCTCGATATCTATGAATTTACCCAGGGTGGATTCTTTATTGTCCAATGATCTTTCGATTCTGCCAACCACTTGGTGAAGAGCCAAATCAGTGGACCTACTCGGAGTATATATGCATGCTGATTTGGGTGAAGTGGGTTGTGAACCAGCACCTCATCTCTTATATACCGCTCGCAAAGCCTCTACATTGTTTTTAAGAAGAACGATGTGAAAGTAATTGGTCGGAATGCTTTTGGTAAGGTGTAATCCATCCTACCTGGTTTGGGTATAAATACTACTCGTACTTCTCTCCACTTACTGGGAATATCCATAGTAACAACACATCTTTTTTCATCCACGTATCCAACATTATTACCATAGTAATTAACTGCTGCTTTTGTTCATAAAACATCACATTGGTCGTGGAAAAAATTAAATGCGCTACTCTGCGTCGGGCTTTAAAATGTTATCGCGGGAGAAAAAGTTGCACTTTCCTCCCTTGATGCGCAAATAACTATTTTTGCAGACCTCGGTCACTACAAACTGGAGTTAAACTTGTTGGTTTAGCTTTTTTTTCCAATCATTTTGGTGGAAAACACTTTAAAGGCTTACACCTTTACACCCCTATTACTAATAATACATACTATACAAATATAATTTGTTTTTTGTATCAGTTGCTGTACACAAGAATAGCAGTGTGTTTGTGGAACAGTAGTCAACAACTCAAAAAACAGTTAGACGCATCTTCAAACTCAAGCCAATACCAAGCTCTTTGCAGAATTCCCTCCAGGCCTCGAACTGCCAAGGTTAGTAAAAATTACTAAAATTAATTGAGAAATTAACCGATTATATTTATATTGTGTATCAAAATTATTTGAGTAGATTTACTCTTAACCCAGTAAATTAAATGGAATGTTGTTGGAATCGCATTAAGTATCATTAAATCTGTATGCATTTAAAGTCAGTATTTGGTCGTGGGCTTTATTTCAAATTTATGACGTAATATATAATTAGCAAAATCCGATAAATTGTAGGCTTTGACGAATTATTGTGGCGTAGTGTTTGTTTTAGACTCGTTGCCATTATTTGCCACCCATTAACAGTTATTTACGTGCTATAGATTTAGATTAAATTTGTTAATTTATGTGACGTTTTCAGGCCGTTGCTGTTGCTGCGAATGGGGCAACTCCCTGTAGCACGCCAGTTTCGCAAGCTTCTAACGTGCCCTTGCAAGTGAGGATATCCGGAAATTCTTTTCACACTAGCGCCGGTGGTAGCCCAGCTTGTAGTGAGAACGTGCTTCGGGCTCGAAAAGGAGTAATAAGGATGCTAATTATTGTTGTAAGGCACTTTATATTATTTGTAATCAAATAATTGGGTAAATGTATAAAAAAACTAATATCGCAGAACAAAAACAAAAAAAGCCAAATTTAATATGTGAATAAACATTCGTCAAAATTGCTCACCAAAAGAGTGAGAACCATGACAATAATGGTTCCACTGTTATTTTGGCAATTCTGATTCTTTAACCTTAAGATGCACGAGAACGTTGTCAGTTGTGGCATTGCAACATTATTACTTGACTTGACTACGTTTCCTAACATTCTAGAAAAAGTTTTCACAGTTCTACTTGCTCGGTTTTCTTAATGGTCCACTTTGGTTTTTTTTTTTGGAATCCTTTCCTCTTACTAGAGTAATAAATAAGAATTTTTCTATACGACACCGACAGTTAAAGGCAAAATGTAAAGACTGTAAAAGGAATAACAACTTAAAATTTCTGCACAAGATCAGACGAGCATTTGCTGCTCTATGTCTTAACTGCTGTACTCACAAGAATATGGATAGGCCTGTCGTCAAAACAGCTAATCAACTGTATTGCACTAGACGGTATTTAAGAGCCACTAACAGACAGAGGTAATCATGGTGAGCAATAGTAAATGAGAATATTTTCCGAAAGGAGTCCGTTGCTCATCATCATAAAAAACGAAATGGTAAACATTATTTGTTGGACGACGGAATTGCCCTAAATGTGTGAGAGCTTCTCAGACACTACTATCTCAATTTTGTACGACGTAATTAATACTTCCTTTCTCTACTTTCTTTTCTGTATTTTTTTTTTCAAGAATATCTACATTTCTTGGATGGCCAACTAAGACTGAATAGTAGAACGGCCAAAAGACACCAACACCTAAGAAATATTTTCACATTTCTTAAATGGCCGCTAAAAAGCGTAAGTGCAATCTTGAAAAAAGGATATAACAGGGCCATGGCAGCTATTAATATGATCAAGCATACCAAGGGGCGTATAATAACTGATGTGGAGGCAAAATTAAATGGTGGAAAGCATACTTGTCGGAACTGTTAGATGATAAAAGACATCTAAAACTGGTCTTAGAATCAAGCAGTGTGCACTTAAAAATATTAACATCAGAAGTCGAAAAATATTAAGATCAGAAGAAGATCTTCTTCTCTCAACAGCCTTTTGTGGTCTACTCTGACTCACTGTTTCTATTCCGTATGTCGAAACAGGGAGTATATTTGATGTTTTTCCAAAAAAGTGACAGTTGCAACGCTCAACATATTTTTGTACTATGTTAAAACCGTATTTCATTTTTCAATGAAACTTTGGGTTATTGTAAATAAAGGATCGTTTTATTAAACTGAGGGTGCGTAATGACTCATTTGTATACAGGGTCGTCAAAAAAAAATCATAAACTTGCCACTAAAAAAAATAAAAAATCTCAAGTTTTTTAAATGGAAACCCCCATTTTTTATGACGGAATCATTTTGAGCATTAAAAATTACTATAAGTTTCAATTTACTTGCCTATACCTAAATCCAACCCATTTCGTTTTATTTGAGAATAAACATTTTTTTATTAGGCTGCATGGTTGGGATTAGCTGGTACTCTAGTTAGCCATGCTTTTGACACACGGTGATATTGGAGACCTGAAGAGCATGTTAATAACACTAGTTTTGAGTGTTTTGACAACTGGAAATATGCCGTCGCGGTTACGTTATTCAAACTAAGATTGCTTAAATCTGTTTATTATTTACGGAGAATGTGATGAGTAGAACATGTGAGGTATTTGCCGCTCGTTATCCAGAAAAACCAAAGCCATCACCAAAAGCTGTCAAGCAAATAATTGAAAATTTTAAGAATACGGGATCTGTGAAGAGAAAAGCTATTAAAACAAAACCAATCCTTAATAATACAAATGTAGAAATTGCAATTTCTAACCAACTTTTGTGTACAATGCCCTATTCCTATCTCTAGCCGTTTTCGAAATATTTGATGTTTTTCCAAAAAAGTGACAGTTGCAATGCTCAACATAACATGCCCTGCAGGTCTCCAATATCACCGTGTGTCAAAAGCATGGCCAACTAGAGTACCAGCTAATTCCAACCATGCAGCCGAGCATGCAGCCTAATAAAAAAATGTTTATTCTCAAATAAAACGAAATGGGTTGGATTTAGGTATAGGCAAGTAAATTGAAACTTATAGTAATTTTTAATGCTCAAAATGATTCCGTCATATCAAATAGGAATCAAATACTTTCCTTTTCAGATGAATTAAAATTTAAAGAAATAGTATACGCCTTGGAAACTATGAAACCCAGTAAAGCTGCTGGTCCTGATCAGATACTCATAGAGCTGATCAAACTCTTTGACGATGATGTAATTGATATTCTTCTGAACCTTCTTAATCGAATTTATGGTATGATAAGGAAGACATTTCTAAACAATGGTTCTCAACCATTTTTGTTCTCATATCCAAGAAAATGCTCGGATTACTGAACCATTGCACTTATGAGCCACTGTTCTTAAAAATCAATCACAAAAAAATTTGCAAAAAACTAGAGGAAAAAAAGCAACACACAATTTGGATTATCTGACAAACTTGGAACACGAAAGGCGCTTTTTGGGATCTTTTCCAGCGCTGCCCCGTTTGAATGTTACATCGATATCGAGAAGATCTTTGATAAGGTGACAAACTAAAGTAGCTGTTCGTCAGCAGAAACATTGACTCCGATGACGTTAGACTAATTGGTAACCTATCATCATCATCATCAGCTTATACTGTCCACTGCTGGACAAAAGCCTCTCTCATACCTTGCCATCCCCTCCAGTCCTGTGCCATCAGCATCCAGTTTCCAGCGAGTCCAGTTGAGTAATCTCTACTGGGGCCAAAAAACTAAAGCAATGGTAGAAAACCAACCAACAGAAGGAATGGAGATTTGTCATGGTGTGAGACAAGGTTGCATTCTATCACCGCTTCTATTTAACATCTATAGGGCGAAGCTCTTTTTAGGAAATCCCTAGAAGACGAATTAGTGGTAATAGTTATAAATGGAGAAGTAATTATTAATAGGAGGAATGCTGATGACACCGTCTTGTTAATGATCAAATTTGAAAACACATTAAATAAAAATTAAATTGCCGATGTAATGAATATGGACTTAAAATTAACTTTAAGAAAACCAAGTTAATGGTAGTAACAACATGTTTACAAGATCTTAGCCACGCCAACCTGTTGGTGGCAAACACCACGATAGAGAATGTTCATGTCAAACTTCATGTTTCTCTTATGTTTCTCAACATGCAAATATCTAGCAACTTGGATAGAAAAGTCGGGTGACCAAACAAGAGAAATCAGAACGGATGCATAAAGAATTATTAAATCAATCATGCTTTGGTGGGTGCAAGGCCAGGAACTTTTCATCCCATCCCCATAGGTTCTCGCTGGGACGATATTTTTTAACGTACACAGTCGCCAGATATTCTGCTATTTCACGTTTTCAGTCTAACGATGCATTAAAACAAAATTTCGGAATAACAAACTGTCTAAATGAAAACTCCCTTTTTCAGGTGGTGGCATTTGCGGTATGCAATTTACCATTCCACGCTAGAAAAATGTGGCAGTATTGGTCCCCTCATTATCACGGTAACTCGAACTTCAGTGCCATCTTCACACCGCTCACAGTATTATGCACGTATTTCAATTCTGGCGTTAATCCCTTACTGTATGCCTTCTTATCTAAAAACTTCCGAAGGTGAGTTTTTCATTATTACACTTAAACAAAACCAAAACTATTAATTTTTCTAAACAGGGGAATGCGAGAAATCTTATGCTGCTCGCCTTCAAGGAAAAAGCGAAGCTCTTCCATGCATCACAGAATGAGCACCAGGAGTCCTCGAGGACACTTCCACAGGCAAAGCAGCACCAGGTCAACTTTAAGAGGAAATAACGTGACCACAGTGACTGTAATGCAGGAATATAGTTCCGAGGAAGTATGAGACTGAACTATATTATCAAATGTGGATATGTCAACGCAAATTTTATTGTAACTTATTTTATGAATACAAATGTTTAGGAATAAAGAGCTGTTGAGAGCAAGAAAACTCATTTGTTGTTTATGTGGTACTTTATTACATTACAACATGGCAACGCTGCATCAGTTACAGTTTTATTATAAATACTTAAAACACGACAATATCGCAACATATATCAACTAATACTAAAAGTCTTTAAAAACATAATTTAAATACCCTTAACCTTCCCGTTCTTAGGCAACTCTAAAAACTTCACTGGCATTTTTAAAGTTGCGATAATTTTTCTCAGAACCATTTGCATTGGGTTAGTTCTAAAAAAAATTATTTATTGCAGTTACAGTTGACTTAAACAGCCAAATATACTATTTTCTTATGCTATGTGAATACACAAAGCTTTATATGTAACACTGAAACTTTGCTATAAAATTAAAATGGCAAGGCTAAGTCTTTTCTTCTCCTATAGGAGACATTTATGGTTTCTGTGGGGATGTGCCACTTGCTTCTCTGCGTTTGGTAGTTTGTGCAATGAAGGAGTTTTGAGGTTCTCTCGCATTGACTGTTAAAACAAAATTTAAATTATCACTCGATCGTTTGCAAGTAAACCAACTATATTACCGAGTAATCTGCCAATAAGCAAATCCTTCAGGACACTGATAGAGAAATCCTTCCATTTTACTTTGTCTTCTTTGGCACTTCAAAAATTGTTCGGAACACTCGCTGGGTTCCATTTCATGCGAACCTTCGTGCGGACAAAGGGATCGTTTTGTTGGAACTTGGATCTGTAATTTTTTTTAACTGTCATATCAAAATTCAGGTAATTTAATGAAATAACCTACAGGAGGAATAGAGTTAATGTCCATCATTCTGAACAAACTAGACTCTGCAATTAGTCCTGTGCAGGTTTGCAATGTTTCGTTTTGCGGCAAGCATTGGATTTTCTTATCGTCGTAAATCGTTCCTGGGAATAATTACAGTGTACATTTTGTACGCTAAATGGAAATACAATTTTGTATACCTGGTGGGCAACTTAAAACTACAATCTTGTAGTCATGCAATCCTTCGTTTGATGTGCATTGGTAAAATAGGTTACAGTATTTGGGGTGTCTTCTAAATCCGGTAGGGCAAACTAAAGCAATTTGATCACCTTCTAACTGACCAATTGGACACGGTTTCATTTCAGTGCTACCTGTGAATAGACAGAAGTATCAGTAAAAATGTAATGTATTTATCTATTAATAATTCTGTGTATTGTGAGCGGAATATTGTATTTGGTTTAAAACAAGTTTTCCTATATGTACAAGGTGACCAAGAGAAGGTTAAGTGGCTTTGTCGTTTTTAATAACTTAAGAGCTTGAAGGATATAATTAGGTAAAAAGTTATGAAATTGGGTTGTAAAAATGGTGCAGCAAGATAACATACATAAGGATTGTTTATAAAATCCGTAATTTTTAAAAACACTAGGACACATAATTAAATCATTAAAATAATACAATGTGCAATGATAATATTCATCTCTTATTAATCACCCACTCATTGCCAAAGGCATATTTTTTTAAATGGTATCCTAATTTATATGGCACTATCCATGGTAAAAAATAGTGTCCTGTGATTCAGTGTCAGATTAAGCACATTGGAGTTTAGTGACTTTTTTCCTAAATGACTTAGCATTAAGCTAAGCAACTTAACTTAGTCCTAAGTCATTTAGCAAAATATTTTACCACAGTAGAAGTCAAAAGCGAGTCTTAAAGCTTGAAACTAAAGATGAAATGTTTTTGCATTCATTGGTTGATATTAGCAGTCTCTCACGAGTATTTTTAGATTTCGATCAGGAGGATATTTATGTGTTTTTTTTACTACAGTAGCGCTTTAAAACAATTATTACCCCACTAGTATTTAAACCCAAAAAATTATTTAGGTGAAGACCGAATACTGTTACTGACTCTATTAAACAGTTCTTTGCTCACACCAAAAATGTATCAAACAAGAAACATTTTGCCTTTTGCACACAAAAGAACTACGGGCAATCATGCGCATGATAAAAAATCAACAAATTTAAAAATCTAGTCTAAAGAGGTAAATACTAAATTGTCAGGAAACCGTCCGACCCCAGACAATACTAAAAGAAAATCGATAGCCTCTGAAAAGGGTTTGTTGTACAGGGTGTCCCAATAAGCCTTATAATGGCAGTCATTGTACACGTAATTCCGTTTCGATTCAGAGAGTTTTTACAAAACGGTAGATAATATGATTGCTTATGGAATAGGTAATAGGAAGCTATAGCTTTGCATTTGATTTTTTCGAGATATCTAAGATAAAAGTGCAATTTTTGTAAAAACACTCTCCATCGAAAATGCCGAAAACTATTATAAATGCAACATTGTTTTGGGGCACTTTAAAGAATAAAAAATGCTCTTTAAAATGCTGCAAAAACGAAGTCTCTATACGATTAGCCGTTTTCGAGATATTTCATTTTTTTCAAAGCAAATTTTGGACTGTCCTCACCACTTTATTTGAAGAGATAGAAAAAAAGTTAAATAGCAAAATTCTTCGTAGAGAATAGGGGATTACTTTTATGATATTTTTACCTTTCCATTTAAATTTTCAGAGTATTTGGACATTTTTCATTTTAGTGGTATGGACGCCCCCTAGCGGTGGATTTAGAAAGCTGAAAATTATTTACAGCATTCTTGGCCACATTTATGATAAAAAAAAATCTCGTAGCCATACTATGTATAGTTTCCGAGGAACCCTGTACAGGGTGGCCTAATTTGCTTGTTTTTATATGGAAACTCCCAGAATCATTAAGAAATATAAAAAAGCCTTTGCCTTTTGGTATTTTTTCAAGATTAGTTCGATGCCACTTACCGAATTTTGCTATCGCCTTTTGTTTTCTTGGTAAGTTTTGAATTTTCAACATTTTGGAGAAGTCCCTGTAACTTCGTTATTATAAGAGTTTGGTGGAAATACCTTTTAAATCACTAAGACACTTTGTTACGTAAATTTCGATTATGTTAATATTACTTGAATAGATTCACTATTTTTTGAGTTATAAACTAAACTTCAAGTTTTTAAATAGGACTCATGCTTTATTTTTACCCAATCCGGAATTTTTTTTTCTAATGACTTATGTATGGTTTTGGAAAGATTTGGCCACCACGATTACCGGATTTATCACCTATGGACTTTATTATTTGAACTCTTATAGATTTCACTAAAACGCCATAAGAAAGAGGGATAAAAAATACTACAAAATGAGCCAAAACTGGCCTCTCTAGCTCTTCATGTTACTCAGATATTCACATTCATAAAGTAGTAAAGAAAGACCCGAAATACAAATTCTTTAAATTTTTTTGAAAAATGACAAATTTTAAAGTTCTTTTTTTGTACTTATTTCACCTAATTTAAGGTCCTTTGGTGTAAATATGTCCTTTGCTATGCATTGGAACTTGGAACCCTCCTGGAGTAAAATAAAATATATTGTCAAAATTGCACTTTTTGCAATAATGGCATTTTTTTAATTTGTGAATGATTGTAACTTTATTATTGGAAATAGACAGATAATAATAAAATCCATAAGTATATTCAGTAAATTTGGTGAAACAACTAACACCACAAACCACTATAAATTGAAGTATTAGCAATAAAAAAGGCTTCTTTTGGATAACAAATGTTCTACAAAAGCAAAAGCTTAATTTGATAAAAAAACAGATTACTAAATTGAAAGTTGCTGAATGCACCATCAAAATATCGGATATCTCAAAAACGGTCAACTTTTAAAACTTAGAACAAGTATACCTTTTTCACGTAGAAAACATATTAGAATCATAGGACTTCTCTAAAATGTCAAAAATTCAAATAACCCCGGCAACGTCTCTTTGATTTTTAAATTTTTTAACGGTTCTGGGAGTTTCCATATATATAAAGGAGAAAATTAGGCCACCCTGTACAATATACTATTAAAAGACTAAAAGTAACTGGTAATTTTAGCTTTTAAACTAACACAGTGGCGGGGGTAAGCCCAAAATTTGACCTATAAAAGTAGTGCAGCACTGTCTTGCTCTAAAAATTTTAATTTCATATAATTGTCGTTTTATTTTTAAAGTGTCCTTTGTAAATTTTGCATGAATCATTCCGTTTTTGATATAATAGCGGATTTAAACCAATCCCAATGCTTTCAACATTATTCCCTATTTATTATATTCATAAGTTCCATCGGTAAAATTTATTTAGTAGGTACCGTGTATTTTAAAAATGACGCTTATTCTTGATATTTGTCCTAAAATTGCGTCAGTGACCACCTTTTGAAATATTTTAGATTACTTATAAAACATTTTGTATACAACTTTAAAATGATGCCTGAGTATAAACAATTATTGTTTGTTTATATGGGAGATTTTAATTATCTTCACTAAAATTCAATAGAGGGACATAAAACTACGATAAACTCAAAAAAGTGTAGATTGTGAAAAATAGGCAAAATTAGTATTTTTAATTGGAAGTCACTCAGTACAAATACTTTTGTCAATTTAGATAACAAAAGATTAAATTAAACTAGGAGCTCTCTATAATTTTTTTTTTTTGATTCCAGTTGTTTCGACGTATTCAGTTTTATCTTGAGGAATAATAAAAATATTATTATACGTTCGTTTAATAATATACTATTATTCAATATTAGTCACATTCTTAAAAGTGTTAGCCAGCAGCATTATGCGAGTATTACCCTGAAAGTTTCAGAGATCCAGAAAACTATAAAGAACTAAAACTACAAATGAAAACCAAATTTCTGTAACTTCAGGTGATTACTCGCAAACATGGTAATAAATCTGTGTGTAATACAATAGTGACGAATAGTTATGTACGTGCTTGAACATCAAGAAAATGCAATTACTGCAAACTGTACCAGTTGTTTTTGATATTCATGATCATTCAGTTAGTAGTGTGCAAAACAAATAAATTTTCTCAAGTGAAGATGATAACAAACACATTCAGTGCAACACCACCCCAAGACAATGTCAAACAAATTGCATTCCTTTTAATTTACCTCCCGATGGTGTACTGGAACTAGTACTGGTTTCAGTACTTCCTTCTGTTGAAGCTGTCCCTTGAGGGAAAATTGTAGTCAAAGTTGTTTCAGCTTGTATTGAATTAGATTCTGTAGATATTTCCGTCACAGTACTTTCGTATTCTTCAGTTGATGTAATGCCAGTAGCAGTAATCGTTTCAGTGGTGGTGGTTGATAAATCACCTAAACCTGATTCAGTTGAAACTTCCAAAGTCGATATATCTTCACGAATTGTAGTAACATCTGTTAGAGTACTTGTTGGGATTGTTTCTGTGGTAAGTGCTACATCTGGAGTTGTACTCAGTGTTTCTAAACTTGTACTCTCTTGGTTAGTAGTTGTGTACAATTCAGTGACCGAACTGGTTTCACTCTCTTGAGTAGTGACTGTAGACTCTGTCAAAGTAGGGACTGTACTGCTTGGAATTGTAAATTCAGTAGAAGTGTCGCTAGACGTTGATAAAGTTGTGTCTGTAAAAGTAGGAAAAGTGGTTTGTTCATGCGGGGTAGATAATATATCTACAGTGGTTGATAGTGTAGAATCTGTAGTTTCTATTTGTGTAAAAGGAGTAGATTGTTCTGGAAGCAAAGTTGTCGTTTCTCCAAATGCAGTTAGAGTAGTAGGTTCGGTAAATGTTGACATTTGCTCTGTTTCTGTAGAAAAAACAGAAGTCGTATAAACGGCTGTAGTCGGCACATCAGTGGTAAGTTCAGTGTTTTGGATAGAAATAGTTGACCCACTTTCTGCTGTAGTACTAATATAAGTAGTTTCAGTGTTCAGATCAGTGGTTGTACTACTTAAATCTGTAAAGGTTGTTGTACTCAATTCTTCACTCACACCGGTTGTACTCAAGACAGTAATATCTGTGCTCATTTCAGTGTAATAGTTTTCGCTTGTACCTTCTGAAACTGTACTGATATAAGTAGTGGACTCAGAAGAATACTCTTCAGTTGTTGGAGACTCTGTAGTGCTAACAGTTACATCAGTAGTGAAAGTAGTTTCAGTATTCAGTGTAGTAGGATTTGTGCTAGTTAACTGTGTAGTAAAATCTGTAATAGACTGAATATTTTCAGTGCTAGTTACTACAGTTTGATCTTCCGTAGTCCCAACGGTTGCATCTGTTGGTGTTGTACTCAAATTATCATCTCCAGTTGTAGCAGTAAAATAACTGTCACTTGTACTTTCTGAAGTTGTGACTGTGGTCGATTCAATACGAAATTCTTCAGTTGTCGGCATTTCTGTTGTAGATTCAGTAGTGCTAAAATCTATCTCCATTGAGATGGTTGTTTCGGAAATAAGTGTAGGGTTTGTGGTAGTGATCTGTGTGCTAAAGTCTGTAGTTGTGGATTGAGTATCTGCGGTAGTAGTGGCAATATCTATATAGTAAGTTGTATTTTAGTTTTTAACCAATTGGCTCATACAATGTATTGCTTAAATCTGAGTTCTTACCTGTAGGAATAGTTTGAGGTGCGGTTGTAGTAATCGATTGGGTCTGAGTAGACCCAGTTGGTGTTGATGACATTACACTTGGAGAAGTAGCAGATTCGGGAATGCTTGGAACAGGACTAGGCGTACTTTCGGTTTCTTGAGGATTCTACAAAAAATTAAGAGAAACTATAATTAAGAAGACAGTGGTAATATCTTTAAAATTTAACATATCTGTTTAAATCTATGAAATACTTAAGCAAAATGACGGTATACAAAACAGTAGAGAGACACATAAACTTGTCTAAATAAAGCACTTCACTAAAAAATCAGAAGAATCATATGGAAATGGAATTGACCTACTACTAGAAGCACTCTTAAACTACAACCGTTTCTGCTATATTGGAAACCATAGTTAAAAGTGGCGTCAGAAGAAGGACATATGCATAAAATGTATAAAAAACTAACCTCAGGCCAAGGATTTTGGTTAAAACAGGCACCTCGTACAGACCACGGATAATTGCAAGTCAAGCTTTCTTGATCCCAAACAGTCCCCCGTGCACATGTGAACTCATGTTGATTGTATCCACCTCTTCCATTGTCCACGCAGCGATAAAACATTGAGCAGTTTTTACTGTTTCCCATAAAACCGTCTTGTTGACAAGAAGAGCCAGAAACTTGAGCACCTTAAATAAACAATTATCCAATTTATTGTTAACTCATACTTTAATGCGAACCAAACTTACTTTCAACTTGGTTACATTTTCCTCTAACTGAACTGGGGTAATTACATGAGAAAATGTTTTGGTCCCACACCGTTCCACTTCCACAAGTGTATTCATACTTGATCAATCCTTGGCCGCCTTGGACACACCTGTAGAATTTGGCACAATTCTGCTCATCACTAACAAATCCTTCTTTCACGCATTCATTGTTAGAAATTTGACCAGGAAAAACTTGGTTGTTTGCAGTTTGATTGTTGCAGTTGCTAGTTTGGTTTAAAGAACTTTGTTGGCTTTGACCGTTTGAGGAACTACTGCCACTACCACTTTCTGTTTGTTGATTCTGATTGCTCGAACCCATCGAATTGCTTCCACCTTGATTCGTTGTCTGTCCCTGTTGATTTGTAGTTTCAGATTGACTTGGAGGTGGAATACCCGGTTGACTCACATAGCACTTTCCTCTCACAGCGTAAGGGTAGTTGCAGGCCTGTCCTGCTTGATCCCAGACGGTTCCTTCTCCACAAGTGAATTCATATTTAATAAAACTACCACGTCCATTGTCAACACATCTGTAAAACTTTTTGCAATTTTGTTCATCTCCAACAAAGCCACTTGACGCACATTGGTCGTTTATTAATTCACCAGGTTTTTCAGATTCTGTAGTTTGACTAGCAGATGGAATTTGACCACCTTGTTGAGAAGTGGTTGGCGGCAATCCTGTTGGCATACCGGGTTGGCTAGGCTGAGAGGATTCGCCTTGATTTGGTCCACTAGGTTGAGTCGGTTGATTTGGCATTTGCGGTTGATTAGGTTGAGAAGATCCACCTGCTTGAGGAGGCAAACCCGGTTGATTTTGTCCACCTTGTTGCGAAGGAGATTGTGTTGGTGAGCTCGGTTGATTTGGCATTTGTGGTTGATTAGGTTGAGAAGGTCCACCTGTTTGAGGAGGCAAACCCGGTTGATTTGGCTGACTGGGTTGAGACGGTTGGTAAGGTCCGCCTGGCTGGTACTGTCCACCTTGTTGCGAAGGAATACCGGTTTGTGCTGGTGAGCTCGGTTGGTTTGGCATTTGTGGTTGATTAGGTTGAGAAGATCCACCTGATTGAGTCGGCAAACCTGGTTGATTTGGCTGACTGGGTTGAGACGGTTGGTAAGGTCCGCCTGGTTGGTTCTGTCCACCTTGTTGCGAAGGAATACCGGATTGAGTTGGTGAACTCGGTTGGTTTGGCATTTGTGGGTGATTAGGTTGAGAAGATCCACCTGGTTGATTTGGTTGATTGGGTTGAGATGGTTGGTAAGGTCCGCCTGGCTGGTACTGTCCACCTTGTTGCGAAGGAATACCGGATTGTGTTGGGGAGCTCGGTTGATTTGGCATTTGTGGTTGATTAGGTTGAGAAGATCCACCTGATTGAGTCGGCAAACCTGGTTGATTTGGCTGACTGGGTTGAGACGGTTGGTAAGGTCCGCCTGGTTGGTTCTGTCCACCTTGTTGCGAAGGAACACCTGATTGTGATGGTGAGCTTGGTTGGTATGGTCCTCCTGGTTGTGTAGGTACATACGATCCACTTGGTTGGGACGGAGTGGAACCGGGTTCGGTTGTTTGATTGTTCCCGTTTACAGTAGACGTTGGTTGATTAGATTGCGTAACCTCAGATTGATAACAACTACCTCTAACGGCGTAAGGATAGTTGCAGGCTTGAGTTTCTTGATCCCAAACTGTTCCATCAGCACAGCTAAACTCATATTTGGTAAAGCCTCCACGTCCATTTTCAACACAGCGATAAAACTTTTTACAATTTTGGTCATCTTTAACAAATCCGCTAGAGGCACATTCGTTATTTATTAGTTCTCCGGGTTTCTCAGTACTAGTTGGTGATGGTCGTGGTTCTGTTTCAGTTGCTGGAGGAACGGAACTACCTGGTTGCGAAGGGGTGCCTGGGTAGGATGGTTGGTTAGGTTGAGAGGGTATTCCAGGTTGATACGATCCTTCTGGTTGCAGGGGTGTAGTAGGTTGAGATGGCAGATTAGGTTGATTTGAGCCACTGGGTCGATTGGGTTGACTAGGAAGGGAGGGTGCTGCACCGGGTTGTAATGGAGCACCTGGTGGATACGGGCTGCTTGGCTGAGACGGTGTTCCTTGTTGAGGGGACTGATTTGTTCCGCTAGGTTGCAATGGCTTACTCGGCTGAGTTGTTCCACCTGGTTGGTTAGTTGGAGGAGTTCCACTTGGCTCCAAACCTGATGGGTTAGGTTGGTTAGGGAGAGAAGGGGTTCCTGATGTTCCACTTGGAGGAATTCCTTGTTGAGGTGGCTGATTTGTTCCACCAGGCTGCGACGGTGAGCTTGGTTGGTAAGACCCACTTGGCTGTAATGGTTGCTGAGATCCAGTTGGTTGATTTGGCTGGTAGTTACCACCCGAACCTTCTAAAAATAAAAATTGTCAAAAATATAAGACAAATATTAATACTTAATAAAGTGTCACAATAGTTAACGATATCGCAAGCGCTATGTAATGGAACCAGATATGAAGATTACACTTTTTCGGTGAAAAGTATATAGAAATGAGGAAAAGCAAAAGCAACAAAGAGTTTATAGAAAAGTCAATTGGTGTGGTAAAGTCATTAATTCGTTTTTACCTCATCATGAAACATCTATTAATAGTACTTAATAACTTTGTTCACTTACCAGGCATAGCAGGTTGATAGCAACTTCCAGAAATCAAAAATGCATGATTGCATGACAAAATGCTTTGGTCCCATACAGTTCCATTTGCACAAGCATATTCGTATCTAATATATCCGCCTTGACCAGTTTCCAGACATCTATAGAACTTTTGGCAGTCTTTTTCATCCCCTACAAATCCAGGTCTCGTACACTGATTATTGATTATTTGACCCTGTGTTGAACTTCCAGTTCCTTGACTTCCAGCACCCTGTTGACTGTTTCCACCTTGTTGCTGTCCCCAAGTACCCTGTTGATTGCCTCCAGTTTGCTGTTGCCCAGATGTTCCTTGTTGATTACTTCCACCTTGTTGCTGTCCCCAAGTACCCTGTTGATTGCCTCCAGTTTGCTGTTGCCCAGAAGTTCCTTGTTGATTACTTGAACCTTGTTGCTGTCCCCAAGTACCCTGTTGATTGCTTCCAGTTTGCTGTTGTCCAGAAGTTCCTTGTTGCTGTCCCCAAGTACCCTGTTGATTGCCTCCAGTTTGCTGTTGTCCAGATGTTCCTTGTTGATTACTTCCACCTTGTTGCTGTCCCCAAGTACCCTGTTGATTGCTTCCAGTTTGCTGTTGTCCAGAAGTTCCTTGTTGCTGTCCCCAAGTACCCTGTTGATTGCCTCCAGTTTGCTGTTGTCCAGAAGTTCCTTGTTGATTACTTCCACCTTGTTGCTGTCCCCAAGTACCCTGTTGATTGCTTCCAGTTTGCTGTTGTCCAGAAGTTCCTTGTTGCTGTCCCCAAGTACCCTGTTGATTGCCTCCAGTTTGCTGTTGTCCAGAAGTTCCTTGTTGCTGTCCCCAAGTACCCTGTTGATTGTTTCCAGTTTGCTGTTGTCCAGAAGTTCCTTGTTGCTGTCCCCAAGTACCCTGTTGATTGCCTCCAGTTTGCTGTTGTCCAGAAGTTCCTTGTTGATTACTTCCACCTTGTTGATTGCCTCCAGTTTGCTGTTGCCCAGAAGTTCCTTGTTGATTACTTCCACCTTGTTGCTGTCCCCAAGTACCCTGTTGATTGCTTCCAGTTTGCTGTTGACCGGAAGTTCCTTGTTGCTGTCCCGATGTTCCTTGTTGATTGCTTCCATTCTGTCCTTGACCAGAACTTCCTTGTTGGCTACCTCCAGTTTGTTGCTGTCCCCAAGTACCCTGTTGATTGCTTCCAGTTTGCTGCTGCCCAGAAGTTCCTTGTTGATTGCTTCCACCTGTTTGCTGTCCCCAAGTACCTTGTTGATTGCTTCCAGTTTGCTGTTGTCCAGAAGTTCCTTGTTGGTTACTTCCACTTTGCTGTTGCTCAGAGCTGCCCTGTTGGTTCCAACTGCCTTGGTTCTGTGATGAACCTGCAATTCCTAAATTAAATTTGCTAAAACAATACACTTTCAAATATTACAAACCTCCTGAAGTGGAACCTTGATTATTTATTTCATTTTGATTTTGATTGCTTCCCTGCTGTGAACCAGTTTGGGTTGAAGCTAAAACACTCAAACTTGTATTTAGATACCAAGACAAATTAAATATTGACTTACTACCAGAACTCGATCCCTGATTTATTCCATTTTGATTTGATGTAGTACCATTGGATCCAGTATCTACCGGCTGAGCTGAATAGCATCTTCCTCTAACCGTATAAGGATAATTGCAGGCTTGTGTTTCTTGATCCCAAACAGTACCATCTCCACAAGTAAATTCGTATTTTATGAAACCTCCACGACCGTTTTCTACACATCTATAGAATTTCTTGCAGTTTTGTTGGTCTCCGACAAATCCACTTGATGCACAGTTATTATCAATTAACTGTCCAGGGGCTTCAGTGGTTGCCATGGGACGCTCTTCGGGCATTGGACCAGATGGGGTAGGTTTAGGAGCAGTTTGCTGATTTTGTTCAGTGTTGGGGCTATTTCCTTGACCAGGTTGAGGCATATTTGGTGGATTGGTTGGATTCAAACCTGGTTGATTGTTGTTTGAACCTGTTTGCTGCCATTGGCCTGGTTGATTGGTACCCTGACCTGAAGACAATTGAGCATTTGAGCTATTACATTTTACTAAATTTCAATCAAAGTATGAAAACACATTGGAGAAGTGTAGTAAGGTATTAGAAACTATGTGTTCATTCGCTACCGTATTTCTTGGTGGTATTACTACAAAATAGTACTTACCGCCTTCAGTTGGGGAAGGTAAACCAGGTTGAGCCACATAGCATTTTCCACGTACTGAATATGGGTAATTACAAGCCAGAACGCTCTGATCCCAAACAGTATTATCAGGGCATTTGAATTCGTATTTAATAAGTCCACCTCTTGAGTTGCTGACACATCTAAAATAATCCAAAGAACATGAAAGTAACTTAACAAAAATTTGCATTCAACCAACCAACCAACCTGTAAAATATTTTGCAATCGTTTGCTTCATCAACAAATCCTTCTTTGACGCATATTCCATTTAGTATTTCACCAGGTTGAGCTTGGTACTGTTCTCCAGATGATGTTTGGTTTCCTCCACTTTGTTGTTGGTTTGAACTTGATCCTGACTGGTTAGAACCGGAAGAAGTTGAAGAAGACTGACCTTGATTGTTGGAACCTGAAGAAGTTTGTTGTTGATTAGAACCGGAAGAGCTTTGGCCACTAGTCTGTTGGTTATTGTTGGAGCCAGAGTTTTGTTGATTTGAAGAAGACCCGGACTGCTGATTTTGATTATTGCTGCTACTGGATGATCCTTGTTGACTAGACTGCTGATTGTTGTTACTAGAGCTTTGTTGGCTTGATGATGAAGTTCCTGATTGCTGACCACTTCCACCAGTTTGTTGGTTGTTGCTGCTGGTAGAGCTTTGTTGATTGGATGCTCCTTGGTTCTGATTACTACTAGAGCTTGAGCCACTTGACTGCTGGCTACTGCTTTCTCCAGTTTGTTGATTAGTTCCTGATTGCTGATTGTTGCTGTTGGAACCCTGCTGATTGGATGAAGAATTTTCTGATTGTTGATTGTTGCTGCCTGTAGAGCTTTGTTGATTAGAATTAGATCCCCCTTGATTTTGGTTGGTTTGACTTGTTGAAGTCCCTGATTGTTGGCTACTGCTTCCACTTTGTTGTTGTTGGTTTGATGTTCCTGATTGTTGATTGTTACTGCTACTGGAACTGGATCCCCCCTGGTTTTGGTTGTTACTTCCCCAGTTTTGGTTCCCATTTTGTTGACTTGAGCTGCCTGATTGTTGATTGTTATTACTACTGGAGCCTTGCTGATTCTGATTGTTGCTTCCTGAGCTTGATGACGAACTTCCCCAATTTTGACTGCTGCCTTGTTCCTGTTGATTTGAGGACCCTGATTGCTGATTGTTTGTGCCGCTGGAATTTTGTTGATTGTTGGAGGATTGTGAGCCGCTGTTAGAGCCTGATTGGCTACTCGTTTGTTCTCCAGAAGAGCCATTGAAACTGCTTCCTACATAAGTAAAAAGAAGAAGTGTTTTTAATATGGTGGTATATTATTACTTTAACACATTTTGTTTCACAACTTGAGCAAGAGTTACTTATTGCTGCTTAAACAGAAGTTGTTGTATATATTTTGGATACTTATGTCAGGTTATGTGCATCTAGTCTACATAGAGCTATTTCTTAAGGTCTAATAAAAGCAGCCTGACCAATTACTTGATATTAAAATTTCGGTCATCTTGGTTACACAAATAATTATTGTATGATAAATTTTAACTATAAACTGCAACCAATCTCACTTTCATACACCCAACCCAAACTTTTACTAGCTTTTATTGTAATTGCTACGAAAACATCATCATGCTTACCTGCATTCTGACCAGATGAAGACCAAGTGGAGTTTTGAAAACTAGAGCTACTAGAGGAACTAGAACTAGAACTAGATTGTGTAGAACTACTAGAAAAGGAACTAGAACTATTTTGTGCAGAGGAATTTGAAAATGAAGTGCTTTGTTGCCAATTGCCAGACTCAGTGCTAGACTGCGTGCTATTTAGTGCATTTTTTTGTATTAACTGACCACCATCGGCTTCTTGGGTGCAATCGGTTCGTTGCACTGTCCATGGATAGTTGCATGTGGTTGCTTCTGGATCGAAGATCGTTCCTGAAATTACGATTGCACTGAAGAACAAGTTAATTTGATATTTTGTAACTTACCTGGAGCACAGGTAAATTCATATTGGGTGTAACCTTGCAAACCATTGGAGACACATCTGTAGAATCTTCTACAGTTTACAGGGTCTGCGGCAAATCCTTCTGAGGTACAACGGTTCAGAATTGGAGCAAAAGTACTGGATTCAGGTGAAGTTAAATTATAGTTTGTGGTGTTAATTATCACAGGTTCAATGGTTGTACTAAATGTTTGGATTGATGGTTCTTGAGGTTGAATTTCGTTACCTAAAATTGCAATACTTAAAGCTTCAAAGGTCGTTGGTTATTGGCATACACATACCACCACAATCTGTTCTAGAGCTGGCATAAAGATGATTGCAGACAGATATGGCTGGATCGTAAACGGTTCCTTCACCGCATTCAAAAGTGTAAGAAATGTAGTTCCCTTGTCCATTTGGCACACATCTATAACAAATCAATCAATCTTAAAATAGCTCAGAATTACGAAAGTAAAACGTTGTTACCTGTAAAACAATCGACAATTCCTAGAATCAGAAAATGTGCCTTCGCCAGGGCATTGGTAGTTACTATTTTGAGCAATTTCTCTTACGTTCCTACTATACGGATCGAGTATATTGTCATATTCGAAAAGAGGAAAATCTGTAACAAAAAACGAAAATTGGAACTTTTACTACAGTTAATAATGTTTTTATAGATCTGCTGTATTCATGGAATTATAACATTTAGTCGTTTTCTAAGTTTTTAACAATGACGATAAATGGAGATGATATTTTTGCCACATTGCTAACTGATGAGTGATTACTTCCCAAAAGTAAATTAATTATGATATTATAAAATCAACTTTACAGCTTCAGAGCCGGTCAGTGTCTAATGTAGTACTAGTGTCTGATCAAAAGCATGTCTTCTTTAAATTGGAGAGGTGTTATCATGCGGAATACATAGTCAAAAAGACTCGCATACATAGATAAGATCACCGTCGACCGACTATGAACTGCTGTCATTAAAGTCTTTGACAGCCGCAATGAACCTTAAATCTCTGAAAGCTGGGTGGCCTAAACTCCCAACATATAATTACCAACACGTCCTACAGCAGCCACAACACGAACTGGAGGTGACTGTACAGTGACTACTAGACAAGAATTGACGGAGCACTTCTCCGTCTCGAAAGGGATTTCACATGAGCTTCTGCCTGAGTCACTTAAGACACTGCTTCAGCGATGTTTGGTCTCACTGGCTTCTCTTTTTTTGTCCGGATTTTTAGAGATTTTTTGGGAAGAAGCTATATTTCCTTAATCTGAAGAAAGGTTATAGTACTACCCAGTTCGAGAAGAGTCGACCAACTTACATTAACCCAAAAGTTCAGACCAATATATCTCGCGAGATTCTTATGGACAGGTTTAGAAGGGTTTTAGGTTTGTTTGTTTACCGTTTCCTCAAAGAGGAGATAGTATGTAAGCAGTGTGATTATCAAAGCGGTAATTCAATAGAGGAAGCTGCATATTTAATGTTTAGAATAATAGGGCTTTTGTCAGGAAACATGAATTCCTTGGTTCACTTTTAAGGCATAGGATTACTAGTTAATGATCGCTTCCACGTCATTTGCTGTGCATTGACTGTATGCAACGTTGAGCTCTCATTACGAGAGTGGATCCGATTTATGATTTCCAATCAAATGATCCAAACAGAAATTCGTGGAGACCGGTTTGTGGCGGTTTCAGAAAAAGATTGTTCTGTTAGAGGAGTCTTCTCCCTTCTGCTGTGGAGCTTGTAATGAACTAATTACCTACTAAGGAATCTAAACATTGCTGTCTTGTAGGCTCAGGCGTATGCAGATTGTATAGCCTTTTGTGGGACTGGACTAAGAGATAAAAAGCATAGCTCTTTAGCAATAAGTGAGGCCAAAAAATATAACCGAAGATAACTCTCTCTGGTGTAATACTGAACTATAACCATATATCCTTATGCTAAACTGTCTTAACTTAAGGACGTGCTCGTAAAACCATGAAAGTAACTTTTGCACTATAAATTTGCAGGCAGGCAAAACAAAAAAAATATCAAAATTTTAAATTTTTGAAAATTTCCGCAACTTCCGATAGAAGATGCTCTATAAGAAGAAAATAAGCTCTACAAACTCTTTTTTTTAGAAATAAAATAAAAAATTTGACAAATGACTAAATTGATGCAATGTCTTCTAAAACAGTACGTAGAAAATTTGATGGTGCCTGTGCAAAGCATCCAGCAAAAGGTATTTCCTTAAAAACATCAAGAGAAGAATCCGAAAATTACATCCAACATGATTTTGGATTACCAGTTGCACCTCACCCAGAACGCGAATACCTGAACGTGGTTGGTATTCAACCAACGAATTCTTTAGATTCATGATGTATTATTTTTGTGATGAGTTGAAATAACGTATTAAACAATGAGATTTTTCTTCTGAAAACTTAGCTGAGCTGGACAACACAATTTTTGAAGAATGTGACAACATACATAAAAATAATTCATCACTAACCATTTATATGGCATTATAAGAGGTTATTTGAGATATAGAAGGCAATACACACTATATTGGAATGGATTCTAACAAATTAATACTCTTACTCTCTGTTTAATTTCAATTTATGCCACTGCAATTTTTGTTGCCAAATACCGTTAACTGGTAGTTATACAGGATGTTAGGTAACTAGAAAAAACAAAAAATAAAATACTATATACATATTGTAGTACAATATAACTACAGAAGTTTGTTTGTTTCTTTGTTATCTTGCAAGTTCCACATAAAATATGTATAATCGGAATAATTACAATAATAAAAAATATTTGGATAATAAAAATATTAAAATATTAATCAGCATCCTAGATTTTTCGATCTAAATGAACTTAATTTTTACTTTTGGGGTTTTTTGAAAAGTTCGGTGTATTCAACAGAAGTCAATACACTTCAGGAGAAAATGTTTAATTATTACCGGTATCAATCATTACGATCTTTAAATGGGAATTAGAAGTAAAATGTGTTCTAAGTTCACATTTAAAAATATACAATTAACGTTTATTTATAAAAATTAATTTTCATTAAAAATATTTGCAATAAGATTTTGAAGAGAACAAATTTTGATGTTGCACATTTTTACGCTGGATAGAAAGAAATTGAACCAAAATTCTGATAATGTGTACTACAATTGAAGTATTGAACATTTCTCAACAATGAGACTCATGAAAACTCCTCTCTAAAATGACAAGGATTTTAACATATTTATGAATTACCCTGTAGGTACATATATTATTAATAGCATATTACAATACGTAATGGGCGATGATGGGTTTACATAAACTAGTTCTCGAGACAATAATTCTCATCTAAACACACCGGAAAAATTAGGGGAACGGTCACAATTTAGACTTAGTTTAACATCAATTTCCTCTTCAATCCTTCGCTCCATTTTGATCATCTTTTTTATGAATTGTAGCTTAATCCTTCATAAATACATCTGTCTTATTACGATTTTTAAATGGTTTGGTTTATGTCATATACAGGGACGAAAAGAAAGTAAGCAATATTCTGTGCTTTTTGAGACACCCTGTGGAGAAAACAACTGAGAATTGAAAATAGCTTATAACATCAAATTGTAGCCCGTTATTTTCTAAACATTTTCTTTTTTTATTCTCTTTGATATCTCAACTATTAAAGAAAATACAGCGTTTTGAAGAAAATGTTGGTCTCAATTTTCCACACCTGTTTTAGAGGTTTGCCATGGTTTCCTAATCGAATTTGCTATCATTGGTTGTTGTGAAGCGAAAGTCAAGAACATTCATCATTTTGATTCTTAAAAATCCAACATGGGTGATATGACTTCTACTGATGTGGCGAAGGCTGTATCGTTGATTGAAATTGGTACAAGTTACATCGATGTTGCTGACATGTTAGTAAAATCAGAATTGTGTGATTTTATTGTTGTGTTAATTCCATCGACGGTAGGGAAAGGATATATCGCCGCCAAGGAGAAAAAGATGAACAATTTAATTTTACTCCCACTATGGTGAAGGCTCAGTGATGGTCTGGGGTGGAATATGTTTAGAGGCACGAACAGAGTTGGTGGTTGTTAAGGGAGCATTAAATGTAGATGGGTACATTCGAAATGTTCGGAGAAAACTTTTTGCTAATTAACGACAATGCCCGCCCTCACAAGGCTCGTTGTGTCTCCGACTTTTTGAATGTCGTCGGAAAAAGAACAATGGTGTGGCCGGCATGTTCTCCAGACATTAATCAGTAATGAAATTAGCACCTAAAAATCGGTAATTTGTCAAGTAATGCGAACATTTTCTAAAGAAAAAAATCTTTCTTTAGTAGTTAAAAAACAATATTCTTCAATTATTTATCTAAAATATAGTAAACATTCCATGAATTGTCGAGATCCAGAATCATGGTAAATAAACAAAAGTTTGCCAACATCCGCACTGGATTTACTGCAAATAAAAAAGTACTTGCATTCGTATTGCAAATAATCACGAACACTCATAAAATTCAGAGTCGAAATGGCTATTTCGTTTCAAAGTTCCTTGCATGCACTAAGGTAAGGCCGAATGACTTACAAAGTTGTTCTAGGAACCCGACAAGGATACAAAGATGACGCAGAGGCAGACAGTTTATGTCTGTGTATGCAGCTATCGTACAGCATCAACGGGGATTTAATGTTACGTCTGGTTTCTTACATATTCGATAAAGCTGCTTTACATAACTCATATTTATAAAATTAGGTGCTTGATTTGGAAAAGCAAACAGACCTACCCTAAGTGTAAGAATACAGCTAATCTGCACTTGACTTCCAACCAAAGCATGAAAGAAGAAACTGTAATAATATGACGTAAACGTCTAATTATATTGAATTATATGAGATTATTAACGTCGATCAGTCCTTACCAGAGTCAACGATTATCATTGATTCAATTAGCGAAAAAGAAACCGGTATTAATAGCAAGTTATTATAATATAATAACTTTTTTATATGACTTTGTTTGGATAAACTGAATTTATTTAGAGTTATCTATAATTAGATGGTTACTTCCGCAACCGAAGAGGTAGAGCAACTTTCTGGCCTTCAACAGAAATGCCCAGGAACTTGTAGACTTCTTATTTCCCACTGATTTACGACCATCTTTTGTCATATTTACGATCCTGGCAGAAGATGTAAATGTTTATTATGAATCAGTAAAATAACGCTTGAATTCTATTAACATCTCGATTTATTGTACGAAGGGCAGTTTTAATTACCTGGAATCAATAAATAATTTTCCGCATGCAAAAGCAGTCAGTGGTAATAAATTATCCATTGGTGATTTTTTGATATCATATTCCGACCAGTTAGACGTTAAAGTGGCAGAAGGACAAACGGTCCATGGTCATGATGGTGGCATCTAAGAACGTGCCGTAAACACGCCAGGTTTAATTGCAATCGAATCGGTGTAAAAGAAAATTCACAATGATATCACGGCACTTTACGCACGGTTTGAAATTAAAAGAATGACCTTCTCAAGGTAACAGAAAGAATAACATTAGAGGCAACGAACTCGTATTGGTAGAGCAAAAACAATGAATAATGCGTTATTTATCTGAGAAGATTGTGGACGGATTTCAAAGAGTGTCGTGTTTTTTGTTTCGAAACGTTTACTGTAATTTCCACATCGTTTGAGGAAAGTCAAAGATAATTTTTTCTTACGTTATCCTATGTTTGACTTTCCCTATGTTTTCTAACTACAGTAGCGTCAGTACACATTCTCTTAATTTCGGATAGAGATAGGCTGGATGGACAAATCTACAAAACCCTTCAAAACTCTGTAGGGTTTAAACCCTATGGTGTTTTTTTACGAACCTTACCTTACTTTATAGAGTGGCCATTTAAAAGTAAACAATGTATTTGTACTGTGATTGTGCAGATTGCAGCTTCTTGGTTTTAAATGTTTTTTTAAATCATTTTAGTAACATCTGTCAGGATAATGAGTTGTCCTATTGTTTCTAGATTAGAAAGAGTTAAAACCTGTGTTTTTGTGTTCAGTTAATTGGGTGAAAACTCATATCTAGTTCTCGATAATTGGTAGTTTTAGAATATAATACAAAATATCTGTTTTGATGGTAGTTGGGTTCGAAATTCTATTAGGATATATTTATCGAGTCATATCAGTCACGAATTAGTAGAATATACGAAAAAATTATAAAAAACAAAATTGAGCGCTTTACAAGGATATGGAATTAGAAGAGCCAGCAGAGTTCAAAGCAAGTCGCTCAACAGTAGACCATTTATTTTCTTTAAGCCAAATAGTAGAAAAAAAGGCATATAACCTTAAAAGAGACAGTCGTGAAAAATCGGTTTAAACATGAACATCGGTAAAACCAAACTGTTGACTCCAGATCCGGGCGACATACACTTAGAAGGACAACAAATAGAGAAAGTCAACGAATACATATATTTAGGACACACCATAACACTGGGTAAAGAAAATCAAACAGCCGAAATAACAAGGTGTATTGGACTACCATGGGCTGCTGTAGGAAAATTGGACACAACATTAAGAAATCCAACACTTCCTATCAACCTAAAAAAGAAGGTTTTCAACACATGTGTTTTGCCAGTCTTGACTAATGGTATGGAAACAATGACTCTCACAGTTAAAAGCGCGAATAGACTAAGAACAACACAACGAGCAATCGAAAGAACTATGTTAGGGGTAACCCTAAGGGATCATATACAGAACGAGGAAATTAGAAAAAGAACAAAAGTCGATGATGTTATAGAGCACATCGCACGTCAGAAATGGCGTTGGGTGGGGCATGTGGCACGACAAGACAATGACAGATGGACAAGACGTATAGTACAGTGGCGTCCAAGGCAACATAAAAGATGTGCTGGTCGTCCACAGAAACGATGGATCGACGATATAAAAGAAATAGCGGGAAGAAAATGGCACCAGATGGCAATGAACCGATCCGAATGGAAGCAGCAAGGGGAGGCCTATGTCCAGGAGTGGATGCAAAAAGGCTGCTGAAAGAAGAAGAAGAAGAAGAGACGTATATTGTTTGTGAACCAACAAAAAGCATATGACAGCGTACAAAATTAAAAAAATTGTGGAAAGCCCTTGAGAAAAGTAACTTCAGGGTTTAACTTCTAAAAGCTATAAAATATTCAACCACTCCACAGCTAAAGTCAGAATAGGCAATAAACTTACAGGTGGATTCAATGTAACTAAAGGTCTCAAATAGGATTGCTGTATATCACCAACGCTGTTTAAAATATACCTAGATCAAGCTTTAAACATCTGGAAAAGAAAGTGCCAGGGCATGGCCATCACACTCACCAGCATACATGTATACAGTCTATATTTTGCTGATGGAGGAGTACAAGGATATAGAATATATGGCGAGAAAACTGATAGAAGAATACAAAAAATGGGGTCTCGAGGTAAAAAGAAAAAAAACGGAATACATGTGCATAGGTGGACAGACACAAGACCTGGTTCTGGAAGACGGTCAGAATGAAAATTACACAGGACGGAACAACAGATCAAGCCATTAAAGAACGGAACATACAAGGCAGTCGTGTGATCTCTCTTTCTAAATTGAATTCTGTGGGACCAAAGTGTATCCAAACAAAACAAAAGGATTATTTATGTCCCTATTACTAGGAGTTTAGTTAAAGACAGCTCTAAAGTATGGCAACAAAGAAACCTCCCAGAGAGCACTACTCGCCACTGAAATGGACAACTGAATCGGGATTTTCAAGAGAAGGGTTTGATATAACAGGCAGAAGTAGTTGACAATGGCAAATTCATGTCGCATTCTGCATACCGTTTCTTTGATAACTGCCCTTGTTTCAAGAATGAACGCACCCTGGAGAAGAGCGACCGGACGATCCAGATTGGACAGATACCAACGACCGTAGAAGAGAAATTGTAATTGAAATTTGTAAGGTATTACTTTCAAATCTGGTACTCAGTGAACGTAACTTTTATCTCGGTATTTTCTTATTTATTTTTTAACAAAATGATGTTTTAAACTATAAAGCAAAAAGGGTACTCTTGCTAAGAACATGTAAATCGTTGTCGAGTTATTTCGGTTTGATACTGTACCGAAATACTGTCATCTGAAATTTTTCAAATTGTAAGTGTCCAGATTCGGGTTTCGCATTTCAAAAAACCTTTAGCTACCAGATTGGAAAGTAATATTCTACAAAACGTACAATAAATAAAAAAAATACATTTTTGTTTTTTAACTTTACCACCCTTTATCTCAAAAACGGAGCAATTTCGGATTAAGGTAAGTTGTACATTGGTACATTGTTCAAGAATCAAAGTCAATGAATTGTCTATCAGAAAAATTATTTATTGTACTAAGAAAGACCGATGGACATAATGCTATCATTTTGTACTAAAACAGTCTGGCAACCTCTGACGTCACACCAATCAGAAAGCACTTAAATCAGCTGGTTAAGGTGATGATTTTTCACAATTTTCTTTTACTAATATTTCACAAACCTTTTGTTAAATCAAACCGAAATTTTGGTAAGTTGTTTTTAAAATAGTCGTCTTTCATGTGGACATATTGTTTTTGATATCAGTTTTCAATGCAAGGACAAAACAGCTGATATGGTCACGTGCAGAGAATGGCAGAAGAACGAATCCTGAAACAGATATTGAACGGGAACCCCCAAGAGGAAGGAGAAAACGGGGAAGACCAAAAAGAAGTTGGCGAGAGAGCATCGATGCGGTAATTAGAGCCAGAGGTCTGGAGGACAATGGATGGACCGAGACGGCTGGAGATTGAGTATCGGAAGACGACGTAGGAAAAAAAACAAAACACAGGGGGTTCTATTTAAACAAATCACCTTTGTATCATTTTTATATTTAGTGAAAATGTCGGTAATTTTGCCAAACCGTGTATAAAGTAGGACAAATTTTCTTACTCAAAACCATCGCCTACAACCCAATTAAGTTATCGGGGGTAATTGCACAAGTGCATAAAAATTACCGATAATTTTGCATGAAAAACTTGTTATCTCTTAACTGCATGAGTTTATTTTCATATTTTTTTGGCGAAAGAGCCCGACACCGAAGGTGGAGGGCTTTTTTAGAAAAAAATATGAAAATGACCGAATGCAGTTTGCAAAGATAACAAGTTTGAACGCAGAATTATCAGGTCATTTTTAAGGCACGAATGCAATTTTTGGGGAATATTTCCCGAATAAAGAAAATGTTTTGGTTTTGCTGCAACTATAGATTGCTCAATGGAGCTCAATGAACAAGTTCCAAATCGTTCATTAATTTATTGTTGTTGACATCGCGTTTGACATTGTTTGGTTATAAAAAGTCAAAAAACTGCGCAAAGACAACAATTAGTATACTAGCAATAGGCTCTACAACAATGCAGTCGTTATAGATACGTACAGTGCAATTATCGAAATGCAATTATTACTTTAGAATGCAATTATCGGGGGTAATTGCACAAGTGCATAAAAATTACCGATAATTTTGCATGAAAACTTGTTATCTCTTAACTGCATGAGTTTATTTTCATATTTTTTTGGCGAAAGAGCCCGACACCGAAGGTGGAGGGCTTTTTTAGAAAAAAATATGAAAATGACCGAATGCAGTTTGCAAAGATAACAAGTTTGAACGCAGAATTATCAGGTCATTTTTAAGGCACGAATGTAATTTTGGGGAATATTTCCCGAATAAAGAAAATGTTTTGGATTTGCTGCCACTATAGATTGCTCAATGGAGCTCATTGAGCAAGTTCCAAACCGTTCATTAATTTTTGTTGACATCGCGTTTGACATTTTTTGGTTACAAAAAGTCAAAAAACTGCGCAAGGACAACAATTAGTGTACTAGCAATAAGCTATACAACAATGCAGTCGTTATAGATACGTACAGTGCAATTATCGAAATGCAATTATCACTTTAGAATGCAATTATCGCTGTCATTCTGGTGAAAATGCACTGCTCATATGGGACATTTAACACATGAGGGAAATATTCGGGGGTAATTGCACAAGTGCATAAAAATTACCGATAATTTTGCGTGAAAACTTGTTATCTCTTAACTGCATGAGTTTATTTTCATATTTTTTTGGCGAAAGAGCCCGACACCGAAGGTGGAGGGCTGTTTTAGAAAAAAATATGAAAATGACCGAATGCAGTTTGCAAAGATAACAAGTTTGAACGAAGAATTATCAGGTCATTTTTAAGGCACGAATGTAATTTTGGGGAATATTTCCCGAATAAAGAAAATGTTTTGGTTTTGCTGCAACTATAGATTGCTCAATGGAGCTCAATGAGCAAGTTCCAAACCGTTTATTAATTTTTGTTGACATCGCGTTTGACATTTTTTGGTTATAAAAAGTCAAAAAAATGCGCATGGACAACAATTAGTGTACTAGCAATAGGCTCTACAACAATGCAGTCGTTATAGATACGTACAGTGCAATTATCGAAATGCAATTATCACTTTAGAATGCAATTATCGCTGTCATTCTGGTGAAAATGCACTGCTCATATGGGACATTTAACACATGAGGGAAATATTCGGGGGCAATACCACAAGAGCTCAGATTTAGCCGGATAATTTTTGTGCTTGTCTTAGAACACTTTCTTTTTGGTGTAACTGCACGAGACCTGTTCACGAGAGCGTAGCTCGAGTGATTTTGCCAAACAGGTCGAGTTTTGTACCATAAAGAAAGTATGAGAAGACTAGCGGAAAAATTATCCTGTTCAAAATCTGAGCTCGAATGGTATTTGATAAGACAATTCCATGAATATAATCAATAATATAATAAGACTGTGACTTCCTTGTACTGGCAGAAATACATTTTTCTGGTTCTTTTGATTTTCTGCAGTAGAACTCTATCCGAAGCGAGCCATAACCAAAACAATACGAACAAAGTCAAAATTGACAGTGCCAGCAAAAATCTCAAGGTGAGACATTGCAACAATAGAAGTGTAGTGATTTAAAATTTATCAGTAATCACACATAATTGATTAATAATATACTATTAAACCTCTAGTGAATACTAAAAATTGTTTAAATTGTTATCAAGCGTTGAATAATTGATTAATAACAGGACGAAATTTAATAAAATAAATTATCAAACCTGATATCCCTTTGAAAACATTTTAGTTCTATACAAGAATTATCAAATATTTTCCAGAAACGTCTAAACTACCGCTGATCATCAATCACCATGTATAGCAGATACCTTCTTCATTAAGCTTTTAGAGGCACAGTTGCTTAAGTAGCCAACTCATTTGACTTTTGGCTGCGTAAAAATATCTACTATATCGGTACAACTTCAGATACAAATTGCACTTTACACTTTTATCGACGCAAAGCTATTTTTATTTTTTTGATTTTCTCGTCGTCATGTTTGATATGCCGACTTAAGACAATTAAAATTCCGCGTACTGCACACAAATAATACATAAGATACTTGAGAGGAGGATTTACTGTTTATTTTCACTGTTTTAATAGTTTCCAGTATGTACTTTTAGAAGCGAGATAAATAAACGACGAACAAATCGGAAACCGCTAGTGCAAAGCAGAAAACGTGTTTTAATCTTTTGCAGTAATGTAGAGTATATTTATACGAAGATACAAACTTGCTATTTCAAGATTTATGATGGAAAAGTAAAGTTGTCTGCATGTTTTGTATTAAGTAGCTTCAATTGGAAGTACAGTGCATGTTGCAATTTTACCTTGAAAAATTGTGAGGAAAAAAAATTTATAATAATCATGGTTTATTACTTCCTCCCAGTGCTCATACTGGGTAAATTGGAAATTTGCGGCATTTTAATTTTTACAACCACTTACACTTGCATTTTATAATCGTCGATCGGTCATAAAAAGGGTTTTAATGAGAATCCAGACCTTGAAATTTCCCCGAAACGACCATTGCTTTAATTAAGATCGTTTTGGTTTAAAATTCATACAGCTGACTCACAACATCCTTGTCAATGTGACTAATCAAAAGTTGTAATAAAAAAAGACTTACCGTTGTTCGTTAATACACTAGACACACACCCCGCTACAAAGAGCCATATTCTCACTCCCGTTTGCATCTTCTTAGTTCTTCTTCAGCACATTTGATTACCTGCAAAGAGTTAACAATAATAATAAAAGGTATTGTTATTGAACAGATGCTAAATCATTATAACTACTAACTGTCTGCATCATCTTCATCAGACCTATCATCTTAACTAGCCGCTTATAAAAAAAGTCTTTGTTTCCTGGTATGTGTAATTTAAAATATTTTATGATGCATCATAAGCTGTAAATTGTTTTTGATCTTGAAGTTGAGAAATTATTTATTTTGATCTTACGCTAGTTTTAGTTCGGTGGTTGGAGTGTTCAATAATACCAAAAGTTTCATAAAAGTAGTGCAAATACTAGCTACATTATCTAGTGGCCAGTGTTAATCTAACTACTTAGTCCAGAATATTCTACTACTCTACTATAATAAGTATTAATCTATTCTACAAGTCTCTGACAAATTATTCAAACTTTTCTCCGAGAGAAATTAAGATAATCTGGGTACCGCTTTATTGGAAATAAAACTTGATTCAATTAAAGTTTTATATAAAATTAAGTTCAATTTAATCGAGTTTACCTACGACTGCCATCACTGGATCTAAAAAACAGACCATGTCGAGTGTTTGTAAAGATTGTTCCATAAGAAGAATAGAGAGAAGAGAAGAATAGTAAAAGTTTCCATAAGAAATGTATAAGGATCTACAAGATAGGCCTCGTCTATTACGTGCATATATTCCTTCCTTCCTGAATCCTGAACTAGGGGAATAGGGCTTTTGCTCCCTTTATGAGACAATTTGACACTAACGTGCTCATTGGTCACTCCTAAAATTACCTATGAATGAGAAAATATGTTAGAGTGACATGTCAAAAATGACGTTTGCAATTGTCACCTTTTTTTAAGCTATTTAATATGTTCCGCTTTAAGTTTTGGATTTTTTTCAAAATACGTGATTAAAGAAGAACAGGTATAATTATTAGTAAACCAAAAATTATAGGTAAAGATATGGTTTATTTTGTTCTTATAATCACTGTAGTGGAGCACAAATATATGAAACAGTTGTATTTTGATGAGAGAGGAGACCCACCCCCCCTTAACATGATATCATGAGAAGAAGTTAAAGCTGCCATTAAAACTCTAAAAGGAAGGAAAGGCTTCAGAGCCGGATGAAGTACATTCGGAATTTCTCAGGCTTTTCTGATTTTTTAATAACATCTACAATACTAGGAACATTCCAAAAAAATGGCTTATCTCGGAATTTATAATTTTACCAAAGATCAGGCAGCCAAAGCGTATGGTGAATGAAGAAGGACTTGGAAGTAAAGAAAACACTGAACACCATCAAGATAAGAATGCTTGAGTACCTCTCTGATATATTATGAGGAACGAAATCAATAATATCACCTTTTAAAGTCCATTCTCCAAAAGAAAGTTTATAACAGAAGACCACCAGGAAGAAAAAGGATTTAAAACTTAAGAATATATGGTAGTTAAAGCAGCAATGAACAAAGTCATCATATCCAGGATGATCGCTGATATTCGGAACGAATAGGCACTTAAAGAAGAACCACTGTAGTCAAAATTAATGTAACTATCAACGTAAAATCACAGAATATGGAGGAAGACCATCGTCTAAACCAAAATGTCTTAAGAATGTGGTCTTTAGCATCTTCAAGATTTTAGTTTTGATCTTTTCTACACCATAAACAGCATCTAAGTGTTACTTATTGGAAATCAATGTCATATTGTAGTTTATCATACTGGCTCATTTAAATCTTTATTCAAGTATATCAACAGGATCGCAAAAATGATGGTTGTAATACAACATTTGGTGACATCCGTACTTAACTCCACGAAACGTACAAATTTAAATTTATAGATATTTATACAGCTTATTCTAAATGTTTGGAAACGGTCTACCTTTTTCCGCAAGGTGAATGCTACAAATATAGAATTTTGGAATATCACGTAAGGTTAAATAAAAGTTTATCTCTTGATGATCGAAAAGTGGGAAACCGAGAACTGCCACCACAGAAGAAGAATGCCCAGGATAGCCCACAAACATCCGTTAGTCGACTGGCCCTAGGAAACAACAGTGCATTACATCTGTCACTTTTAAAAAACAATAAAACTTTCCGTACAGTCATAACAGTAAGCTCTCTGAGGATTTGAACCAAGCAGTTTTGTCAAATCCCAAAATGTATAGGCTCATGCACGAACATAGCACAAACTTCCAAGACTTTTTTACTTTTAAAAACTGTATATGAAGCTTAATTCTTGTCTAAATGGATTTGTGAATCGGCACAATTGCAGATACTGGTCAGGAGAAAATACTCACTGGATGAGAGGACATCATTCTCAGCACCCTCAAAAATTAAACGTGTGGATGGGTTTAATAGGACGACATAAAGTTAAACCTTTTTTCCTTCCGAGAAATTTAACTGGGAAAAGACTATCTGAATCTCCTGTGCCAACATGTTGTTGCGGCTTTAAGGCGAATGTATCCCAATACGTTTGAATACATTTGGTTTTAACAGGAGGGTGCGTTTCCACATTTTGCACGCAACGTGAGAGATTTCTTAGACCGCACGTTTCCTGATAGATGGATTAGAAGAAGAGGTCGTATTGAATGGCCCCCTAGATTTGTCTTAATGTTATTATGTCCTATTAAGTTGAATCATTTTATTTCCTTTAGATCTCTGGACTTAAATCCTTTGGATTTTTTCTGTGGGGACGATTTGTGATGAATTGTGATTACCGCGGAAAAAATCAAAATTTTGTGGACAACATCTTGTCTCACTTTAACACGGATAACGCTATAGTCAACCCGTTATCATACATCCCTTTCTGCTTCACATTTTTTTTATCAAAACTACCAACTAAACCACTTTTTCATGTTTGCAGAATGTTGTCCTAAATGTTAATTTAGATATTTTAGTACAAGAATTTTATAAAATGGGAATACTGTTCGAAACTTCTTATTATTAAAGATGCTGCTTTTCCCCTTCATCCAACCAATTAAACTAATTTTTAGCTATAGCTTTGTCATCATTAAAATATGTGATTTTAATAAAAACAGATATTATTTTTTCGACTTTTTGACATCATAAGTAAAGTGGTAGAAAATATTGTTTTATGCACAATGTTGTCTTTACATCTGCAGAGGGCACTCGGCCAAAGTAATAAATCTATAAGACCAGTGAGGCAATTATATTCTAGAAATCCTTTAGCAAAGCATATTGAAATTAATATACATACATTTTCTCAGAAAATAAGTAATTCTTTTTGATATTCAGAAGATAAATAATTCTTTTTTATGTTCAAAATGGTAGTCCAGTTTTCATTTCTGGTTCGGTTTAGAGAACCGTTGAAGTTAACCTATACATATAGATATATAGAGGCAAGAGAAGTCAAAATATGATTTACTTAAAAATATTTTTTGACATAAAAGAACTTTAGAAACGTTGTTACTAACTGAACAGTGCTTAAATTAAAAGCACTACATTAGCAAATAGGTTTAAACATGCCTTTTTTTCTTTTTTTATTGGATTCTAAGGAAACAATAACTACTAACCTAATTTGGAACGCCTTTTACAAAGTTAACTGTGAATAAGAATATGAAGCTCGATAATAAGAATTCGTTAATTTTGTTAACATAACTATGATTATTACTGTGGTTCCTATGTGGGTAATCATCTAATTTCCATGCACAAGTTCCATCATTTACAACTTTTAATTTCTTACGCACGTACTAATTTACAATATATGCGTACTAGGTAACGCTTACAAGCATAAACAAAACCCAAAGAACCAGAAGAATAGGTTAAGAAGATTACAATAAACAATTCCATCATTGATATGCAAAGAATTACCTACACTGTTAACATGATGTCATGTGGCAAATTAACCAGCCCATTATTTATGCATTATTCTCAATTTGACATTGTTAACATGCATCAGGTACGATTGGTATGCATTAATTATTAACATGCACGTTTTAAATCTAAAACTTCAATTTGGTTGGTACTGATTTTAAATTTTCTTGACAATGGTTCAAATGGATTTCATTGCCGAATACTACTGCATGCTGGAATTACAAAATAATATTATAATTGACACTGGGTGAACTTATAAGAATGTCCGCCTACAACTAAAAGTCAGTGGCACACGTTTACGAGAATCAGGTAGTTAACCTAAAATACGTCGGGTGCATATTAAACATGAAGTACGACATTGACCTCTTTCCGGTTACATTCGCAGAAACCGCTATTCGCAAAAATTTATTTAAATAAAGACGGTTTTTTCTTAACAACTGGACCAATTATATGCAACCGCGCCTTTTGAAAACGGTAAGGCAAACACAACTATGATTTACTTAATAAACCGCCTGTTTGTTCATAATAAGAATTTTTTTAATTATTTCCTTACAAATCCAGAAAAAAGGTTTTTCCTGTGCGTGCGTGACAGTTTTACGTGGGAGGCAAAGCCGACATGGGAAGTCATCCTCCTCCTCTTTCCATTATCCTCCAAAGGATGTAGTGACATCATTTATATTTAATTCAGCAGTTGCCATGCTTGCCTATCCTGTGCAATCCTTTCGGCATCATGCAGTCTCATGTTTATTAAGGGTTTGGTTTGGTCTACCCATCTAGTTGGTAATCTGCCTCTTGAGCGTTTGCCTTCTACTTTCCCTTCGTTCCAATGTTCCTGATCTTCAAGCTATATGCCCAAGGTACTGCAGATACATGCGGTTTATTCTGTTTAGCAGCCTTGAACGTGGACCAATTTCTTGTAATACGGATACGTTGGTTCGGTGTTCTTCCACGATACTCTTAAGAGTCGTCTATAAACCCACATTTTGAAAGCCTCTATTCTGTTTTTATCGGCTTTGTTTAAAGTACATGTTTCCGCTGCGTACGTTGCAATGGGGAAGACAAGAGCATCAACTAGACGAAGTTTCGTTTTTTGGTGAAAGATCTGTCTTTCCATATTTTATTTAGCTTGGTAGTCGCTGATCTTGCCATAGTCACTCGACGCCGTATTTCGCTTTCACATTTCCCAGTGTTGGTAATCAAGGAACCAAGAAAATTGAAATTGTTTACCACTTTATAGCCGGCAATTTCTGATATTTGTGGAGAATTGGTGTCTTGTCTATCAACTATCATTATTTTCGTTTTAGATTTATTTATTTTTAAGCAATATTTTTCGCTAATAACTGACAGTCTGCTCAGAATTTCCGTTATTTCTGGTATTGTTGACGCTATGATCAGTGTGTCGTCGACGTGACGGAGGTTGTTAATCCACCTTCCACCAGATATATTAAGAAAAGTGGGACTAACATAGGATGGATCATCAATTGAGTGAGTGAACAAATTATACCTTGAAGCATGGCTCACTGAAGAGTGGACATCTGACCTGTCGTATAGAGAGCACCAGCAACGCTTCCATGACATTCAAATGCATCTTCACAAAGGTGTTACTATATGGCGTGGAGAGCTGGACATTGGAGGTGACCACAATGAATAAAATGCCTTCGAGATCTGGGTATATCGCAGTGCTGAAAATCCCATGGACGCCCCGAGTAACCAACGAAACTTTACTGTTGGTAAACACTTAAACTTATTTTCTTGCGCATTCATCTGTTAAAGTCAATATGTCCTTTTATATAGATAGTGTGGTCACTCACATCCTCCTAAAATTTTATTAATTGTTCAAGCTATTGTCATTCAAAATACAATTTCAGAATAAAAATAAAAACAATGTTTTAAAATAAAATCGCCACTGCTATACCCTATTTAAAAACTAGGAGCAAATGAAGATACAGAAGCAAAAGTTACCAAAAAAAAATCCCCAGAAAAATTGAATGCTAAATTTGAATTTCCAATCCACCTGCTTCATTTCACTTTAAATACGGTTTATGCATCTGGGTCTTCATTAAATATCTGTTTGTGCATCTTCATTATAAATTGCTTTTCTTCCGGATTTCAATTATCTTCGCATTTTTGGTGGGAAATTATTCATATCGGAGCACTGGTTCTTGACTTAGTTTAATGCATTATGCATAATGGATATTAGTGTAGTTTTGGAAATAACTTTTTTGTTGATATTTTAATTGATATCATTACACTGCCAGACGAGTTTAAGAGACTCAAAAACAACTTGAAACTACTTTGTTACAAGAAGAAACTTTAGAATACCAAAGAAACAGATTGACAGTGATTAATCTGAAAATTCAAATGGTAGCCGATCCGGTTATGGCGGTAATTTACTATTTGTGTGTAATTCACAATTGCTCCCCGTAATTTTTAAATAGAGTATAATGGATTTTATTCTCATTCAGGTTATATTAACTTGTAACTACTAACGTTTCAATCCACCGTATAACGATCCTATCTTTGTTAAACAGACTTCATTAAATCAGCTGTTGGTAAGTTGGCAAACCTGCTTTGTTAAGACCTCTTTTTTACAAAAGTTTTGATTAAGTGAGACGAGATAGTTTAATGATACATATTAGATGTAGACTGTAGTGTAATTATTTATCAATCTAAACGTTACACAGAAATCATAATATTGATTAGATTAAAATGTAAAAATGTAATAAAACCTGTAAATGTTTTGGCATTTTGAGCAAAAGCAACCAAAACTTCCAATCAGTGAATTAGGGACCTACTTTTATTGCGATATCTGTCTTTATACTATAACATTTGCTTTATTTCTTACTTTCTTTCAAAGCGCCAAAGTTTCATACTTGCTCTCTGTACGAGTCTGTACTACGAGCACAACTACAACTTCAGACAACTTTTACTTTTACTTTTACTGGAGGTCCTTGCTGTATTCTATGGCTACTGATCCTCCTTTGCTTCTTTTTATAGTTCTTCCATAGACATCTGTAACTTGGTCGATTTTTCTTAATTCCGAACTGGACTATATGTGACCGGTAAGACACGATCAGCAGTTTGGATTCCGCTGCTACTGGTTCAGACATAGCATGTGTATTTCCCTCACAAAGAGCAACATAAATACACATTTAGTAAAACCAGTGATCAAAAGTCGATGATTGACTACGTAATAAGTAACAGGACAATCACACCATCACAAGTAATAGATGTAAGAGCACTAACCTCAGCGAACATAGGCACAGATCACAACCTACTACTGTGTAAAATGATCATGGAAAACCCCACAGGATCAAAAAACCTACAGCAACCATCGAAAAGCTTAATATTGAATCACTGACAGATGATGGCATGAGAAGCCTGTATGAGAACCGATTAACAAATAAACTGAAAGGACTTAATACGCTGGAGTGTGATGTGGAGAGCTGTTGGAATTAAATCAAATCATGTGTCGTAGAGGCAGCCGAAGAATCCATTGGTAAAAGAAAAGTCAACATAAATGGGACCAATAATAGCATAAAACCCTGGTTCTGTCACGAAGTTAAAGAACTTTCACAACAGAAAAAGAAATCCTACCTCATGTACAGGAGCTCACCAACCCCAGAAAAACACTCCGAATATACAGAAGTGAGAAACAGAATCAATACCAGAATCAAAGCCATAAAACGAGATTACTGGGGAAAATTTACAAGCGATATGGATCACGACCTATATGGAGCACAGAAAAACGTCTAGAAAATGCTGAAGAACAGGAAAAAGTCAATAAATGAGTTTGTGCAAACAAAAGTCCCCAAAGATGTATGGGAAAAATACTTCAGGAAACTCTATAACACCGAAGAAGCCATAAGCCTCAAAAACTACGAGACAAACCATCAATAACACTGAACGAAAAAAAGGTAATGGCAAAAATCAAAAAAATTGAAAAACAGAAAAGCTCCCGGGACAGACCTCATCCCAAACGAACTTCTAAAATATGCCGGACCTAATATAGAAAAACACCTAAAAATCCTCTACAACAAAATTTTGGAATGAAAAAAGTATAACTATCCCTATATTCAAAAAAGGACAGAAAACGCACCCATACAACTACAGGGACATAACGCTGCTGAACACAAGCATGAAACTCTTTACCGGAAAGACTTGAAACACAAATAACAAACCGGGAAGAACAACAAGGCTTCAGACGAAACAGATCCACGACCGACGTCATATTCATTATCAAACAACTAAAATAAAATCAATCGAATTTAATACACCAGCATATATCTGCTTCATCGATTTGACCAAGGCATTTGATAAGGTTCGCCTCTCCGACATCATAAATATACTGATAGCGAAAGAAACGCCAGACACCATCGTAAGAGCAGTCCGCAGTTCAATATGAACAACATGACTAAAGTAAAGGCAGGAGACACTTATACGGAAGAGATACCGACACCAGGAGGCATCAGACAAGGTGACAGCTCTAGCCCATTTCTGTTCAATCTCTTAATGGACAGAATTATAGAGGAAGTCACTAAATATGGGGTACCGAATGGGAGAGAATAAAAAAATCAGCATGGTATGCTACGACGATGATGCAGCTATTTTCGCGGAAATTTAGGACGATCTACAAAGACAACTACACAAATTCCCAATCGATGAACATGACCATATCTAGAAAAAACGAAAAGTATAACCTTTGCTAACGATCCCGTAAGATGTAAGCTGGTAGTTCAGGACAAAATCATCGAGCAAGTCTCACAATTCAAATATCTGGGTATGGATCTGTCGAGTTATTACGACCCAGTGAAGGACCTAAGAAGCCAGATCAACAAAGTGTCTGCCATGTCGGGCTGCTTAAGGTAGATAATATGGACGAAAGAATACATGCGAAACGACAGCAAGGTCAGGATCTATAAGACTTTTGTATCAGGCCAATCATGACATACGGAATAGAAACCGAAAACGAAAGAATGATAATAGGAACGGAATAGAAAACAACAAAACGAAAAGAATGCTTCGAGTAGCCGAAATGAAAACGCTCAGGACTATAATGGGAAAAACAAGAATAGACCGAATTAGGAACACTGACATTAGGGAACAATGTGGGGTGGAAGACATCGTAAGATGGGGGAGACAAAGAAAAAGATATTGGTACGCTCACGTGAGAAGAATGGAAGAGGGAAGACTGCCACGCATCGCACTTGAAGGGAAACCAATAGGGAAAAGAGCACCCGGAAGACCACCTAAGAGATGGAAGGACAGCTGGCAGTCCACCTTACAGGAACTGATCCAGAGGAACCTGCAAAACTAACAGATCGCGAGGTCTTAAATATGAATAAGAAGAAGAAGAGTATAATGAAACTATATTTTAGATATCACTGACCTAATTATACTATGAAAAGCAAAATACAAATATAACAAAACGTCATAGCATAATAATTAGGAACGCAAAACGCCAATGATCCCATGTGAAAAAAAATAAGTGTCTTACACCATGGCAATTCCTTATGTCTTTTAACGGAAACGTTACCAATTTATTCAACAGGTAATAACGCGAATTTTATGTAAATTTTATAAATAGCTAGATAACACACGCCCAGAACAATTTTATTACCATGAAAATAGTTGACTGAATAATTTTGTGGGCTTTCAACTTGGGAGTAACGGTCGATCGTTTGATGATTTCATTCCTTTATAATATAGATCAACAATGATTTTTCAGTTTACCAGTTTGGCTATAAGCAAAACTGTCTCTTTGTTCAGATTTCTTCTTGCCTAAAATACGGTTAAGGTGTAGTTACCGTTCTAACAAGCTCAGATGGCGAAAACGATATAACCGAAACAGTGTTGCAGATATTTTGTATGCAATGGGTGTTTTTGAGTTTTAGGTCGAATAGATGTGTTGGTGGGTTTTTCCCGTACCTGTAGGTCAAAATGTATTGGTGCCACATTCCAATAATTTGTTTTGCTAAAGGCTTTGGCCTATTAAATTAGTAATGTAGACGACAGAAAACGTCATACAATGAAATCTGTTCAGTTCTAAAAGTGTAACTGGAATTTACGCTGCCAAAAACTGCACACATAATTGGAATGCATCACGGCAGTTTCAGACGTCACCGTCACGTATTCGCGTACCACTGTTTAACGTCTTCAAATTAGTAATAATTACGTTTTTTCGATTTGCATTTATAAACAGTTTTGTCTGTTGTCGCAGATAAAGTACAGTGTCTAATACAATAGTGTAAACAGTAGTCATTTGCTTTGAGAATTGTTTTAAAACGTTAAATACAAAAAATATTAAGACAAAAAGACAAGACCCATATTTCGTAAAAACTTTCAAATTGCATGTAATGCTTATTTTTTGATGGAGAATTGTTGACACTTAAAACTGGACCACACTGTATAAGATGCCATACTTAATGGCATCACCCAACCAAACTAATGTATAGTAATGACAAAACTGTTAGAGTAAAACGAAATTCGGTTTTTGCGATCAATTAAAGTTATTAAGTTATATTTATTTTTGTCTCCTTGCACTTTTCGGTAAATATATTCCTTAGATGATCATTTATGATAAAATTACTCTTTTTCATTTTTGTATCTCTGCAGATTTTGGCAAATATCTCTATTAGCGTATATTTATGAAAAGTTGAGGAGCAGATCAATAAAACTTATTAAATTCATATTTTTAGGTTATTTCAAACTTAAAACAAACAACAGATTACACAAAAACCTCAAATTTTGATCAATTGAAGTTTTCAAAGAAGTCAATTTGGATTGAAACCAGCAAGACTCCAAACACCATAATTTACACTTTTGCGCAGACAAAAAACAATTATGTCTATGGAAATATAATATGTAGTACGTTTTGCTTTGTCGTACTAAATAAACTTTTTGCTTTGAACATGTAAAAAACATGAAAAACACTTTGCAAAGAAACGCAAATTTCAGTAGAACGAAATCGACGAGAACTGAACACACGAAAGGCATAGGGACGAGATGAAATAGGCAAAGTCGTAACCAGAAAACTATGGAGATACAAACTTACTTCCTTTGCTGATTGATGTTAAAGAAATACTTTGGCTAAGACACTTTCCTGCAGAATGGAGAAAAGCCAATCTTGTCCAGAATTACTGGCTCTTTAGCATCCTGCGATGTTATGGAAAGTGACAGATATCAAAGTTTGAGACGAGAGTTCGGATTACGAAGAGGATTATCGACGAAACTTCTGAGAACCGAATACGTCTCAGCAGGTTTTAACAGAAAAAAGGCAACATGAACAACTGATAAAACTAGTCAAACCTTTTCTTTCAGCTTGACGCTTTTGAGTGAAAATTCAGAGCGTCTATCCAAGTTATAAGAAAATGGAGGCAACAGTGCCTCCAGATGATGCACCTTCATCTATTATTTCTCCTCCATATTTATATCTATCTTTATTTATATTCATTATTTTACCATATAACATATGTATGTTTCAAATCTGCCTAGAACTTAGCGAGCGAGCTTAGCTCTACGCGGACGATACAGCAATTTTGGCCCGCAGCAAGTTCTGCCGATTCCTGATCCAATCTCTTCAGGAATAAATCACAACTTCAGACAAGTGGTGCTACAACTGAAAAATTTACCTGAAAATGCAGGAAATAGACATCAAAAGACGATCGGAGATTTTAAAAAAACGTTAGTTTGAAGATACACAAAAATGGCAGACCGAGACGACGTAAATTGTTGTAAAACTGGATACCCAAATGACATGGGAAAGGCCAGATAGATAATTGCCAAAAAAAACATAGCATCAACCAGACTTAAATTGTACATCATGACATGCAAGACATATAAAGGACGAAGATGGCACTTTGCTACAAAGTCACGATCATTTTTGATACGGTTATTCAACTGCAGCTGATCTGCACCTGAGTAAAGCACTAGTAAACTCTACGTCCAATCGAACTTATAGCCCTTTATAACTATAAGCTTAAAGTGTTGTTATCCAATTTTGATGGAAACAAAGACATAATATGTCTCAATACCTTGTTGTCACGAATAAGAGACATTCCTCACATTAAATAACTTAGTCAAGTGTTTTGCTATTAAATCAATAATTCTAATATCAAAATCTAAGCGATTTGGGGGCTTAAATTACCAAAAGTGTTCTTTTATGTTCGAAAGTTAATTAACTATTTTAATTAAGAACTACAAATTACTGTTGTGACTGATGGCAGTCTAATAAAAATATGCAGCAGAATTGTCCAACCTGGAATTTTGTCTACTAATTAAAAGAAAGCGTCATTATGACATATTTTTGCCTGCTACTCTGTATAATGCATTTGGTAAATCCCTTTTAGCAAACTGTTTGTTATAAACCAATATGAACCATAATGATATTTGAGTTTTTGTACAGGGTGGTATCTAGGAAACCAAAAATGATACGTTTGGAACAAAAATTTGATCAAGTAATATGGCCATAAGAAATACATCTAAAATATTTTCGCGATTCCAGTGTTGCCGCATCTACCTGAAATCAGTGGCAACAACGGATTTTCGTGCGACAACCCTAGTAACTGATGCTATTTCTTGATGATTCTGTTGCTATCTAGACAATTTTTGTTCTAATCAGTTTCTCTCTAAATGTTGTCGTTTTCGAGATGTGGACATTTGGAATTTTCACTATTTGGAAGGTTATAGCAGAACGGTTGAAGATAGAGCAAAACAGTTTACATGTTCCTATCTTACTTTTTTGGGAACTGGGTAATAGTAGTGGTAATTTAAAAATTTTGAAAAAATAACAAAATTTGATTTTTTTCTCTTCAAAATATTTGCCTGCTATAGCCTTTCAAATATTGAAAATTACAATGTATAATAGACAATATTCTACAACTTTAATAACAAATTTGTTGTGGAGAAGACTGTGGATGTCCTTTTTTCATTTTGTATTTTTTACACCTCCACTGAGAGATTTTTCTGACACTTCTACTTCCAATTGATCTGTTTTATTGTACCAAAATGTGCAGCTTACAATTATCTAAACCTTTATATTTAACGTTTTTATTAACTGAAATAATGAAGTATGCTCTATTGTTGGGGAGTCCTGTAGTAATAAGTTTTGTGGTGATTGAATCGTCCAAACTTTCCAAAGTGGTAAAATCAAGTAAACAAGATCCTTCTATAAATCTTTGGGAGAAGTACGATTAGCGGTCATAAATCGTCGACCAGTATTAATCACATTATCAAGCAAGATACAGGTATTTTATTAACATTAGTGGGTCCTGACACAAAGCTAAAAGCAAGTTATCTCTATAATTAAAATATACTAGTCGGAGAATGCTGTTTAACATATGACCTAAGAAACGGCTTCTAGACAGAGATTATTTTTTACAAGGTATAACTTACAAAAGATTATTTAAATAATAGTAATGCCATTATCTATAAGTATACTCGTATAAACATTCAATTGTTACCATATAAAAAAAGGTTTTTACTTTGTTCAGAAGCGTGCAACATCCTTGTCAAATAAATGTAAGGCAATTCATCAAGTTTAATTGTTTAAAAATACATACAATATGATTAATATTACAGGTAGAATGCCATTGTAATACTGTTTATGGTAGACCTGTTTATATTAGTACAACTAAGTGAACGTTTGATATGGTCCACTACCGTTTTAAATAATAGAAAATTTTAAAGTACCAAAAATAAAATAACAAAAAAAATAATAAGATATTTTACAGTGCAAGTAGGCTTAATTCCTACTAATTAAAACGTATGTTTTTCCATTACTAAGAAAGTCTGACATCCAATTTTACTGGCTAATGTTGCTTTCAACACAAGAACACCTCTTTAGGTTATATCAAAAATTTTCGCAGTAACTTAGATAAGAGTAATATGCACAATTACGTTGCATTTCATTAGTAAACTGGTTCCTGCCGGTGGAATCTTCGGTATAATTGCGGTTCAATAAAGTGCCCAAAATGTTGGTTACGGTTGGTCTTAATGGGCAAAAAAAGAAATTATATATGTTGGGTGAGCAGTAATCTGATAGTCGACGAGGCCGAGAGTTCATTAATTTGGTTCCATATAGCTTTAATTGCTTTTTTTAAATTTTAATTTTAATTTTTTCAAAACTATTAACAAAATTTCTTTACAATCCTTATGGTAACTCATTTCCCACAAAGTTAAACATGGAGCGTTATTCAAATATGTATTTCTAGCATATTTTAAAAACTACTGAGTAATCCTTTTTTAATTACAAGGTGGACTTCTAAAAATGTTATATTTTTTCACTTTTATGAAAAATTGTTCATCTATGTTACACAAAGTTACGTTATTCCGTCAATCAGAGTCAAAAGAACGTTTTTAATTAAATTGTAAAATATGTTATATAAAATTCGTTTAACTTGTGACGACTTCTATTCAAGCATCTGTTTATATTTACATTTTTATAAAATCGTGCAAAAAAGTACACTTTTTTGAATGATTTTTAGTGCAAAAAGTTTTACTTTTTTGCACTAGTGCAACAAAGTCTTTTTTGCACTACATTATATTTGCTGTGCTTTTGTCATCAAACATCAATTTCATATCATTTTAGTCAATACTTGATATTAGGCGCAATTTGGCAATACAACAGAAATTCGATATTAGTTTTACCAAGAGCTTTCTGGTGCACTCGAACAAATACTCACGTGTTCTACAAATCACCATTTTCCAAATTAATCACAACGAATTATGCTAGTTTGTTAAGTTTGGTGAATAAATCCTGAAAACCCAATCTGATGGTGTGTTAGTGACTACCCTAGCTGAACCTAGCGTCAGCAACAGTACCAACCTACCAAATGACAGTCAAAAGTCAGTAATACAGAAGTGCAACCACTCTGGGAGGAGATGATAGGTATTTTGACCAGTCTGTGTTCCAGGAACCTGTGACCATCAAAAAGAGTTAACAAAAGAAAATGACGACTGACGATATTATTAACTTTGATGGAGAAAAGAACAATAAAGAAAATATAACTAGCTATAAATAAAGAGATAAAATCCGAAACTAAAAAAGCCAAAGAACAGTGGATAAGAGAGAAACGCAGAGAAATGGATGAACTGAAATGTAGGAACAACATAACCCAAATGCCCAAAAAGGTTAAAGAGGTAGCTGGAAACATACAAGAAACCACAGACTCAGACGCTCTACGACGAATCAAACCAGCCCAATTTTAATGAACAAAAACACATGAGAGCAATACATAGAAAATATATTTAGTGACAAAAGACCACCCCTACTAGTCACTCAGGACGCCAAGAACAGACCTGATGAAATAATTCCAATAGAGATCATAAAACTTATTGACGGCGAATTATAAAATTATGCAACGCCATTTGCGACACCGGTATAATACTAGAGGACACCGGAATACTTTTGGCTAAAAATCAAAGATCAAAGTTTCTGATAAAGTGTTCCTTCATCTTTGTCTAGAGTCTAGCCCATTGATTTGTAATTGTTCTCTCTTCTAACCATTTCTTTTCTACGAATAATTTTGGCATCATTCCGGAAGAAATAGTTAGAACTATTGAAAACTTGAACACCAATACAACGACCAGAATACTTGTAAACTACAGCCTGATCCAAGAAGTTCCCATATCAAGAGGAATAGATTCTCTAAGCCCGGTACTCTTTAACCTAATCATGAACGAAATAATAAAAGACGTTAAAAGGCATGGTTACAGAACTAATAAAGGAGAAATAACAATAGTGTGCTACGCGGATGACGCAGTAGTTATATCAGAAAACGAAGATGAGCTGCAGAGACTACTTCATCATTTCTAGCTGACAGCGAAACGCTACAATATGTCGATTGCGATAAACAAAACAAAATCACTAGTTGTAGCAAAAGAACCTAGAAGATGCAACCTTCAGATACTTTGGGGTAGAAATAATCGCCCATCAAGACAGGAGATCTGAGGTAAAGAATCAAATAGATAAGGCCTCTAGAATAACCGGATGTTTGAAAGACATTATATGAAAAAACCAGTTCCTAAAAATAGAAGCAAAGACCAGGATATATAAATCATGCGTAAGGCCAATAATCACATATGCCGCAGAAACCACGGCAGACACCAGCAGAACCAAGAGCATGACCCGAATGGCAGAGATGAGAACGCTCCGAAGTATCCCCAAGAAATAAGACGAATCTGCGACATACAGGACATTGTAAGATTGACGAGACAGAGAAGACGAGAGTGGAATCAACACAACACATCAACAGAATGGAAGACAATAGAATTACTAAAATTGCGAGAGACGGAAAACCACACTCTAGAAGACCGCCAGGCAGACCACCAAAGAGGCGGAGGGATAGCTGGATGTCCACGTCGCAAGAAACTCCTTAAAGCTGGAAAAACAGGTTGAAAGCCTATTTCAAGAAGAAGAAGAAGAATAATTTTGAAATTTTAAAACCTGTATGTGTTTTATTATTAGCCGAGTTGATCTGTGTCATTCTCTGTTAGGAAACGTTGCGTCAAACTTTCACTGATTTGGAATTGTTATGTCTTAGATGAGCTCATTGTGAGTTAAAAAGCTAATCCAGCTTCTACACTGTTCTAGCAGTAGTTTGGCCTAATTTTGAAAAACGTATTCTTGGCATTTCAACTGTATTTTAACAATTTTGCTTCCATGATCTTAAGAAAATGCCCTGCAATATAACCACAGAATGAATATTTTCTTAAGAACCGAAAAGTCTTGCTAGAATTCTGAACACAAAGAGATAATTCAAATTCTGCCAATTAGAAAAGAAGTAGTCTAGAAATAAAATCAACTTTAAGATCAAATGGTTGTGGTTTTATGCGATTTTTCGTTCGGATAAAACAAAACACAAAGAAGTCGACTGTTCGACTGAAGATCATAAAAAACTTACACTAATTAATTCGTTACCTAACTAAGTACACATCTAATAAAACCAAAATTCAGCCAATATAAATAAACCAGTGGAAAACACTATAAAAAATGCTAAGATAAGAGAGTAAAGAATATATAATTATTGTAAACTTGGTGAGAAAGGCACTACTAACACAATGACATATAAAGAAAAAATAAGGTAACATTACCGGTATCGGCAGAGCAATTGAAAAACGACTTAAAAACATAGCTATAGGAAACAAATTTTTACAGCATACATAAATGCACCAATCAATAAAAAGAACCAATCTTATCAGGCTGGATGAATTGTAGATAACATCTATTCACAAGAAAAGTAACAAAGACGATTGCCTTAAGTATACACAAGCTAGACATGTATACTAGTTTTTTTTTCTATCTAGCCGGAAAATGGGGTATTCCTGTACATATTCCCATTACTTGACTGATCATCTCATAACGCTAATAAACAATAGCATAATAACACTTGTTGAGTAGAAATTATTAATATATTGAGTTTCAATTGTTATTATAACTGCGTTTTTGTTAATGCAACAAACGTGTCGTGGGTGTAAAGTTTATTTTACAGACAAACAAGTCGACAACAGTCAGAATTTTACCTAATCAAGACCACCTCTAAAATTTTATTATGTCTGGTCGCTGTCAGATACCTGTATAGGACCATTATTAATTTGAACTAAAGTCATCTTAAATTTTTTTCTTTCATTTTGTACAATACCCACAAAAGACGTTTTGTGAACTGAAATGTCAATGCACCAAGTTCGTTAAACTGTAAATGTGTGGCGTATTAATTAACGTAAGTCCTGCCCCATTCCAATTCGTTGATGTATCATTGCAAACTTTACCTGAAATACTTTAACCCGTTGTGTTTTTCTGATTAAATCGGTTTGTTGTTTAACAGCACCAAACTACCAAATTAAAGCAATCTGACAACAAACAGTATTAAACCAAAGCAATTATTTTGTAGCATCGATGATTAAAAATGTCACGTCTATTCGTTGCAACTAATGCACAAGAAATGGCAACCAGTCTTGAAGAAACAAAAAAAGGATGTAAGTTGATCAGGGTCACTCGACCGATAAGTCTGCGTCTAATTGTCGTCTTGGCCATAATTGGATTTATTTTTTTTGCCAGAAACATTTAGGAAAAACATCTTCAGCAATTTGAATTTTCAGAAATTGTCCATCGAAGATTTTTCAACTAAATAAATAGGTTTAATCTTACTCTTCTGATCAAAACTGGTCGTAATGCCATTCGAATGCTACAACAATCTATAACCATACGGAATAAATTCTATAGCTCCAGGTACGTGAAACTAGTGATGACAGCCACACTCGATAAGTAAGACAAGTTTTTCACATTTATTTAACTCACAAGGCTGTTACCGAGCCGAGGAGTCGAATGGCATAAAATTAATAGCGACTAAACGGATTAAATATCGTAGGATTACAGGAACGATTGTGATTACCTTTAAACGTGGCAGCATTGTTTTGCTTGGAAGACAGTAAAACTGAATTGCATTTGAGTTCAGTGCATCGACAAGAATTTTATACGCCCATAATTAGTACAGTCGTATAACTGTTACTGCAAATCTCAGTGCTGGTTTGGCAACTGTCGAAATGATTGGCAAAAATCTGTGAAGACGACCTCTGGGATTCTTATTGTCTGATTTGGCGAGCATCAGATAATGTATCATCATGTCCTGCTGTTCACATTATGCAGGATAATTGAATATAAACTTGCCGTAAAAATTCACTATCTTAATATGGTTTTTAATTTCTATTAGGAAAGAACACGTGCGCCTGATAGTAACCTTGGCATTAACTCGTACCATGGGAAAGTTTACTATACCAAGACCAACAGTTACTCAATAAGATATTCATTCATCGTGGCGAATGTCACAGAGGTCACCGACATGTACCGCAGTTTTTACCAAACAGAAAGGTCGTATTCTTAATTTCCAACATTTTAAACAACACCTTGCGCAATTGTTTTGGTAATATAGGAACTATTATACCGAAGTCGTTTATTAGGAAGATTCTACAATGAAAATCTATTAACATTTTAAGTAACTTTCGAACGTTGTCGTAGTTTTGACACAAATTCAAATTTGTATGATAACACTTTTACACAAATTCGTGTGTTTAGCTTTATTTCATAAGTTTTACTTTTTAGATTTTTGTTCCCTGTTTGACCCAAGCTATATGTGACTACTTAATAACTCTCCTTGTGAATGTGGCTTGTCCAGCACGCAGTCCAAATCTGAATCCGATAGATCATTTTTTTGTATTTAGAGTAACCGTAGAGAGTTTGTATTTAATAGTAACCGTAGTTTTGTATTCAATTTTTTGTTGAAATCTAGAACAAAATCGATGAAAGCGATATTAAAAAATAAATTTTGTTTATGAATCGTAGGTTTCAGAGTGTCATTATAAACCGAATGTAATATAATGTAACGTAACATATTCTGCTATCCACCGCGACCGTGGGTCTACTATGGCTCACACAGAATCCTCGACTCCCTGAGCAACCGGATAAAGTCTTCCGGGCGTATCAGTAAAAAATATTTGGGAGCTAACATCAATAGCCAGTGCGACCCGAAAAGAGAAATACTTTTAAGTATTGAGCAAGCGAGAAAAATCTTCATAAGTATGAAATCATTTTTTACAAGACTAGACCTCAGTTTGGAACTCAGAACTCGAATGATCATATGCTACGTCTTCTCTGTTCTACTCTATGGATGTGAAAGCTGGACACTAAATCCACAGACCGAAATGAGAATAGAAGCTTTCGAAATGTACGTGTATAGACGGATGCTGCGAATTTCATGGATACAAAAGATGAAGTACTCCAGCGCATGCACAAACAAAAAGAACTACTGAGCACCATCAAGGAAAGAAAAATGCAATACCTGGGTCATGTGATGAGAGGTGATAAATACGAAATACTACGCCTTATAATAGAAGGCAAAGTACAGGGGAAAACGATCAGTAGGAAGACGCCAGAACTCATGGCTAAAAGATTTAAGGAGATGGTTTGACCGCTCGTCTGCAGAAATCCTTCGTGCTGCAGTTTCCAGAGCTCCATGTTTTTTATCTCCAAATCAGAATTTTAGCTTTATTGACTAGTCTTTCCAAATGCGTGGTTATTGTAGGTGAGTGTTTTATCTAGAATGACTTCCAGATCACCTGCGTCGTGAATGGTATTATCTCACCGGAGAGAAAGGAAGGTTTGAGTCCATCCTCCTCCTCCTGGTAAAGGGCATGACTACTGTTTCATACCTTAAGGCTCTCTTTCTCACACCAGCTTTTTGTCTCTTTATAGAGTGTTTTGAAATTATTATATCAAGTTATATTAATACACTCTGTAGGTACCATGCCTAAAACTAGTTTAACTTGTAATTGCTTTTTAAATATGACGTTAATTGGGAGAGAAACTGGCTAACATGTCTATAAAACAATAATAAAATCGGACGGAAGAATCTTTTAGACTGTTATAAATGATTTTGAAAGCTTAGCTCTAGACTAGGTGAAGATTATTTGGAAGCCTTTAGCGTGTTTTAAAAGCTTTTGGAAGCTTCTAGACTGTTCTGAAAGACTTCCGACTGCTTTAGAAGCATTTTGGAGTTTCTGTAGTGTTTTGAAATCTTTTTAGACTACTTTAGGAGCATTGAAGATTCTGAACTGCTTTTAAGACATGTGAATTTGAACTTTTGGAAGCTTTTAAACTGCTTTAGAAGCATACGGAAGCTTTTAGACTGCCTTGAAATTTTTTGAGAGCTTCTAGACTAGTGAAGATTATTTGTAAGCCTTTAGAGTGTTCTAAAAGCTTTTGGAAGCTTCTAGACTGTTTTGGAAGGCTTTAGACATATTTTGGAGTTTCTGTAGTGTTTTAAAACCTTTTTAGACTACTTTAGGAGCATTTGGAAGGTGTTTGGGCAGTTTAAAGAGCCTTGAAGGTTCTGGACTGCCTTTAAGACATTTGAAACCTTGTAGACGGTTTTAGAAACTTTTGGAAGCTTTTAAACTGCTTTAGAAGCATACGGAAGCTTTTGAGAGTTTCTAGGTAAATTGAAAAGCATTTGGAAGCGCTTAGACTTAGGCTGCTTTGTAAGCTTTGCATGGCATTTTTGAGGTTTTATAGTGTTTTGGAATGTTTTTACATTTTTTTAGATTAGGTTCAGGAGTATTTGGAATTTTTCTGTCAGTTTAAATTTGTAAATTGACTTATACATGTTGCAGTTTATTTTTAAAGCCTTCAATATCTCAATATAGCAATTTTGTAAAAAGTTTAGTTTATTTTAAAAAACTTGAAAAGCTTGTTTTGTAAAAAACTAGTTAAACCATACAAAAATAGCAGTAAATAAGCACAAAACGAAGAAAAAAGCAAAAAAAGCAACAAAATCTGTCAAATGACGCGTTTTTGCATAAATCGTTCACATTAGATGTCAAACAATGGTTGCTTTTATTATTTACAAAAAGCAAAATTTCTAGAAATCCAGACTCTAGACATCAGACTTTTTTTGTAAAAATAGTTTAAAATAATGATTGAACACGATAAACTATATATTTTTGTAATATTTCTTATTGATAATATTCAATATTTTTGCTATATAGAGATACAGACAATCAACAGAAAAGCAATGTAATTTGATACATTGTAACAAAAAACACCGCACGTGGGGAATCTTTTCCAAAATCGTGGATAGACTCAAGTACCAAAATACAAAATTTTTCATCATTCATTTTTTCATTTTCATCTTCTACATTAGTTGACCGGTTTCACAAATTAATTTTTTAAGAAAGACTTATTACAACCGTTTCTGCTGATAAAATAAGTCTTTGGCTTGAAAAACGTAAAACAAACTTCTTCGATTACATGAAATGATAACGTTTTTAAAATTTCCTGCAAAAAGATGCTAAATCATGATACGGCTTCCAAAGAATTACTACTCGAATTCATTCATTATCTACGTAAAATTGTTTCTAATTATTTGAGTCACTCTGATGCTGTTTTTTCCAAATCTAAAGTTTTACTAAATTTTTACTCAGCTACATAAACACCGAAATTGAATTCACTTGATGATTACTGTCAAAGAAACTCGAGCATGTAATTTACCACAAAGCATACTTTAATAAATTTGTCGCAGCGCCTACGTAAACGGTTCAGGTTCAGTGTAATTTATACGAAATTTGTCATTTGTAAGCATTGCCTTTGGTTAATGAAGATTTAGTGTAACCTATTCTACATATCTAAAATTACATCTTTCTCAAATGAATGGATGGTACGACAGCCTATCTGTTTTTAAAACTTTTAGTTTGGTATAAGTGAATAAATAAAATATAGGTATGCGTTGAAGAGTCTTTAATATTATGACTCGCTTCTTGCTGATGAAAGATTTGCTTTAAAGTATGCTAAAAAATGAAAAAAATTTAGAACAAAATGATTATATTGTAGTTATATGTATGATAGTAATATGTTCTTAAAAGATTGATGAAGCTGTATGCAAAGGAAAAAAGTGCACTTTTGCGTTTACTTTTTTCGTATTTTTGCCATAAGTTGAAAATTTGAAATCTGTTGTCAGTAATGGCACTTTTTTGTACTGGAAATAGCTGATGCTGAAGGATTTTAAATACGAAAAAAAGGGTGACAACAATATGCCATAACTAAGTCATTGTCTCTGTTTCTATATAAATGTGTTGTAACAAGAAAGAACTAGTTTGGCTAATTTTAACATATAAACAGACCTTCTTAACCACGGGTGACAATTTTCCAAAAAATTTAAAAAATTGGCACCTGTCAAATCTCAAAAAATTAAGATAACAAACATGCAAACCGTTTTGTTCTATCTCATTCAGGTTAGGAGCTATGACACTCCAAAATCTAAAAATGTAATTTTCAATCGTCAATATCTCGAAAACTGTTGCAGATGGATATAGGTTATGAGACATAAAAAATATTTGAAATCGTTAGAAAAATCAAAAAAATACAGGGTGTCCCATAACTATATGACAATCTCTCGGTAGTCAAATAAAAGGTCTCTTTCGATAAAACATTAAACCCAAAAATCATTACAATATACAAAGTGGTTCAAAAGTTACGGCCAAAAACGTTGGAAGACAGTTGTTTGGGGCTCGATATCTCCCTTAGGAGTGACTTTTGGAAACATTTTTATATGAACAAATCGTATTATTTTAACCTCCCCTGTATGCTCCCGAGAGATTGTCATATAGTTATGGGACACCCTGTATAATAATATACTGGGTGTTCCATTTAAAATAAGCAAGTTGACATCTACCTGGTTTTAAACCGGAATCAAGAGAAAAATAAAAATATTTTCTTTTCTAATTTCTAGTATTTGATTCTAACGATTTTTAGTGAACGGTTTGGGTGGTTAACCCTGTATACTACAAAAAAATGCTTCGTTAAGGAAATAGAAGGTGTTAAAATTTTTAAATTATTATTTAATAGTTATTATGTATAAAAATACTGCTTTATTACTAAGATCATCATTGCTTCTAACTGTCTAACTTCGGTTTACACATTAAGAAAATCAACAAAAAAATAGGTAGGATCAATTCACATTTTAGAAAATAACTGAAAAACATGAACCAAAAAGTACAAACTGAACAGGCAGTTTAAATTTGTAAAATTATCTGTGAAGCACCACAAAAAAGTTTGGGGGTAAAAGAGAACATAACCAAAGCAAAATTACCATCCTGCAAGTTATCACCGGCATCTAGTCGGTAAAGTAGGCTCATATTTGGGCTAAATATCTCAAAAACTTTGTAACTTATATAGAAAATATTTAAATAAATATGAGTTTTTTAGATCATATATTTCCTTAACAAAGCATTTTTCGAGTATAGTTTATATGTATAGCAAACTAAGGTTATTTTTTGACGTAATTAAATTTCTGCTACAAAAAAACCCGACACCCTGTACCTATACAAAATTTTAGAAAAAACGGAAAAGCGGTATTTGATGGTTTCATTATAATGAACAAAAGTTTGTTTACCGAAATACCGTGAGTCAAAGTTTACAAAATATTGTTCTTGATAAATACTGCAAAAACCCTTTTCCAGATTTTGTTCAAATTTTTCGGTATATTATAATGAAATTCTAAGTTTACTCGCTATTTCGATAAAAAAAAAAAACAGGATTGGCGTCGTTTACAACAAATATCAAAGTCAAATTATAAAAAAAAACAGGAGAAGCGTCCTTAAAATATTAGTAATAAACCAACATTTTTATTTAAACACCTTGTGTATAAAGAAAAAAATCATTAAAATCTATCATTAAAAATCACCCTGTATGTTAAATCAAACATACTTGAAAATTTATAGGAAAGTTACTTACTTAATTGACTATTCATATCTAATCATCCTAAACCTTAGTAACTTCAGTTTAGTACTACATTTTAGCTATAGCTGTAAGGAGTTAGACAAAAAGCAATAATTAAAAAAGAATACAATACAAATTTTTAATCTTTATTAAACAGATATTATATTTTAATATATTTTTTTGGAGTTGAATTTTCTTAAAGAGTTAGCGAACACAAAACTGCAGTTTTTTTTAAATTTTGCTTAACAAGAGAAAATCAGGTGTCATTCAAGTGAAATCATCAAAACAAAATGATATTCATTTTTTGCCAAATAAAACAAACACTTGCAAACCAAATCCTGCAATATTATTCATAACTGGATGACTTTAATATTATTAAGTAAAGGTGTGGTGGACATTTTGTAAGCACAGTATTTTTTTAAATATCGTAAGTTGTTCTAAGTAATAAAAAGCAATTGAACTTACTATTTTGATTTGATTTGTCATTTCTAGAAGCTTTATAAAAAATTACATTTGTCCAACTAAAGTAAGTCTTTCAAATGAATTAAAATAATCTACTATTTTGCAAAATAAAAAAATACATGCAAACCAGGTCCTGTAATAATGTTATTTAGTAAAGATACTTAGTTTTTGCTGATAAATTATTCAGAAGTGTTGGTCATTTTGTGAGTTTACAGTATTTTACTGTAAATTGCTCTAATCAATAAAAATCACTTACACAAGTTACTATTCTGATTTGGTATATGTCAATTTTAGTAGATTAAAAAAATACTAATATTTAAAGGAAAAAAATTAAAACTAAGACTTACCAGTAAAGTCAAATGAGCCAACTAGTACACTAAATATAAGAGAGCTATATCGATATAAGCTCCAAAGTTTACAAAATTTCACCAACACTTGTTTGTTCTGGTTGCGGGGCTTATTTTCGGTGAAAATCCGAATGGTGTGTGCAAAATTTTTAATACGAAAAGATCACAAATACTTTGAAGCAACCACTTTGCGTCCACCGCCTATATACGCATCCCCACCTACGTGGAGCTTTTCGCGAAAGAAGATCGTTGCAGAAGATGTCCACCGGTGACGAAGAGCCAAACAGACCACGAGGAGGTCGCGAAAAAATTTAATGCGAACACGCCGCCGGCATCGGAATCGTACCGGTATAGATCGAATTCTTCGGTTGCTGATGATTAGCCACCCGATACGCATCTGTTGTCCATTTATAATCATCATCGACGTTTCAGATGCGACTAATTACCTAATAAAAATGTTTTTAATAAACAGTGGGTCTAAGCGCCAACCGCGTAATCTTGAGTACAATAAACTTTTAGATGGACTAGGTAACCACTTTATATTATTACCTACAGAGTAATCGCATAAAGATATCTTGGATGATGACTGTGTCACTGAAAATGGGCAAAGGATATCCGTAAACAGAAGTTAGTAAATGTGCTTCAAGAGATTAAAACACTTGAAACTAGGTACTAAAATGTATACAAGGTCGTTCTCTGAGAACTTAATATTAAGTAGGAGGGTAACGGGAATTGGACACAAAGAATAAAACTTTAGATTCTAAATTGCACTACTGGGTCTGTCTCAGGTTTGAAGAAGACGGCAAACATAGAGCAAAAAGTAGCACAATTTTAAGCTGTTCGAAATCGACATAAAGCTTTTAGTAAAAAAAATAAAGCATATCAAAAATCCAACACGCAAAAATAATACAATAATTTTATTTAGGTTTAATACGTCTAAACTTCAAAGTTTCTCAGATATTTGTTAATCTGTAAAAATTTAGAACAAATTTCAAGGTTTGATTTAAAAAAAAACTGACTTGGTGAGTGCTAGAAGATCAAGTTTTATAATATGATCCGGGGGTGATAAATTGTCAGCTGATACAGGCTATCTCAAATTTGTATTCAATAATTGCAACCTTTAAACGCTATTCACTCGCCAAAATCAAATAAAATACCTCCTATTTTATGGTTACAGTTGAAGCAAAATTTAATTATCTATCGAAAATTATTAATGTCTTCTTTAGCAAACTGTTTTCTTCGAAAATCGGCATTACTCAAATTTTAACTGAATATTTTCTTCTTAACATGTTCAAGTAGTCTCCTCCTTAGGTCAATATCTCAGGACGTTTTTGGTCGTTCCCCAATTAACATCCTGTGAGTCAAGAAATATCGATTTATCCAAAAAATACGACTTAGCAGTGCTCAATTTCGAATTAAGCCAGATGCTTTGAACTGTCATTTTAAGTCACGTGTAGGTTCCATATTATATGGTGTATAATTTTAAGTCAACTCCCTTGACCGATAGAACCATACAGGGTGTTTAGAGACAGTTAAAGTGGAAGAACAACTTGTGCAAACAATTTCAAGTTTCACTCACTGTCGCTGAACACCCTGTAGGTCTTACCAAATATGGAACTTGTCCTGAAAAGTACTCAGATTATGTATCAGATAACCTGCTAATATTGCTTAATTCAAGATTGAATAGTGTTATATTCATTTTCCGGAAAAATCGATATTTCTTCGGACAAATGACATTAATTAAGAAACGCCCAAAAACGGGTAATACCCCAAAGAACAAGTTACTTGTAAGTCTTATTCTTCTTCTTATTCATATTTAAGATCTCGCCATCTGTTAGTTTTGCAGGTTCCTCTAGATCAGTTCCTGGGAGGTGGACTGCCAGCTGTCCTTCCATCTCTTAAGTGGTCTTCCGGGTGGCAAGTGCGATGAGTGGCAAGTCTTCCCTCTTCCATTCTTCTCACGTGAGCGTAATAATATATATTTCTTTGTCGCCATCTTACGATGTCTTGCACCCCACATTGTTCCTTAATGTCAGTGTTCTTAATTCGGTCTATTCTTGTTTTTCCCATTATAGTCCTGAGCGTTTCATTTCGGCTACTCGAAGCATTCTTCTCTGGTTTGCATTCCGTAGGTCATGATTGGCCTAATACAAGTCTTATAGATCCTGACCTTGCTATCCTTTCGCATGTATTCGTTCGTCCATATTATCTGCCTTAAGCAGCCCGACATGGCAGTCGCTTTGTTGATCTGGCTTCTTAGGTCCTTCACTGGGTCGTCCCACTTCGATTGTCTCTAGCCACCCTGTGTGGTCTTATTAATCATGGGGTTGCTTTAAAAATTATATAACAGTTAATATTGGACCTACCTCCAACTAAAATTTCAGGCACTCTTGGCAGCGGTAGCCAACAAATGGGTCTACGTTTAAATATAAAAAAGACCAAATGGATGGTTGTCAGCAAAAAGAATAATATAGCCGACAACTTAACAGATATCAGCATAAATAAAGAAATAGTCGAGAGAGTACAAAAATACAAGTATCTGGGGGGTGAATGAAAAATGGGACTTAACTCAAGAAATAAAAGCAGAATAGAACAGGCACGAACATCCTTCAAGAAGATGCAAAAAGTGCTTACCAACAGAGCTCTAAGAATTCCCCTAAGAATACGTCTATTACATTGCTATGTCTTTAGCATATTGTTCTATGGGATGGAAGCATGGACCCTCACGCAGCTTTAATCCTGGAAGAGGATTAAAGCTTCCGAATTGTGGACTTACCGAAGAATGCTGAGGATATCGTGGATGGACAGGATGACGAATGAAGCGGTACGCTTTTACAGTGTATGAGTAAACAAAGAGAGGTACTTAACACGATAAAGAGAAGAAAGCTGGAGTACTTTGCCCATGTAATGAGAAATCCGAAATATGAATTGCTCCACATTATTATTCAAGAAAAAATAGAAGAAAAGCGTGGTCCTGGTCGCCGAAGAACATCTTGGCTCAAGAATCTCGTCCAAGTCCACTTAACAAGGTATGCTTCTTTCTGAAGTTAGTAATGTAACAACTCTTAACAATTGTTCTTCTAGCCCCTGAAGATAAGCTGCTTCTGCGCTCAAAACATGTAGAACAATTTATGGTTTATAAGACCAAATAAATTTACTGTGAAGACGATTTGTATTATTCAACAAACCCAGTAAATATTTACTAGTTTTGTTTTTAACGTTTCTTGCTAAAATTAAAATTAAGAAAGTTGGTTAACTAAGAATGCGAGGTAGTCTATCTAGGACACCAAAAATGATACATGTTTGAAATAAAATTTGTATTAAACAATATGGCCATAAGAATACATCTAAAATATTTTCGTGATTCCAGCGTACTACATGAAATCAGTGGCAACCACGGATTTTTGTTCGACAACCCTAGTAACTGATGCTATTTCTTGATTCTGTTGTTGAATCTAGACGGCAAACCGTACAATTTTGACAACATGACGCAAGTGACAACTCTAAACCTGATACATTCAAAAGAAACTGAAGTAAGTAAAATGTCCGAAGAACAATATTCGCAAAAACTCTTTTCTTTTCCTTTCTTTTTGGTGGTCAACTTTAGTTTGATGAAAAAGAACAATTGAAAATTAATAAACCTGACAAGATAGAGTAAAACCACATAAGTGATATGTGTGAGTCTACCAAACCAAATGTGACCTCATTCATCATTAGTTTATTTGGGTACGTGACCATTTATGAGAAAGGCTTTCATATCTTGTGACCAACTGTCACTCATGTCAAAAATATTTATCCAATTTCGTTTAGGCCATTAATTTGCACTGGTTCTCGTCACTCCTCATCGGTTTTTAAAGGATTTGTAAATTTTTGTACTTGTATAGTTTTTTCTTTCAAAGATATAGTAAAGTTGTTCTTTTTCTACGATACATAGTAAAAACGATACTCGTAAAAATAACGTAACCTTAAATATATATTACTCTTTTAAAGTGGACATAAATTAAACAAACAATTTATCCCACAGAGAAATTTAAAATTCTCAGCGTGCCACAGAATGACAATCAATAAAAGCCAAATACTGTACCATGGTACTTTTGATAATACCCGACCAGATTTGCATGCAAAGATCGTCGCTAATGTGAAATAGTTAACCGGCAACGATCACGGACATACCGCAGTTTGCAAACGCTTTTGTGTTCTTTCAGGTCGTGTTTTCCACTTTTTTCTTCTTCTTCTGCTTACGTTATTGGAAATATTTGCATTAAAAAAGTAGCAGCCAATGTGTGCAGACAAACGAACGGAAGGCATTAACATAATGCAGAGTAATCTAAAAGTTTCACCAAATGATTAACCTCTAAATATTTTACTTTTTTAACACTGAAAGTTTATTTAAAAAAATGTGGTCCTTAGTTTTACACTGTGTATGTACAGACCGACAGCACGCTGCACAACATACATAATTGGGCTTTTGTTAAAAGATTACACGTTACAGATTACATTACTTTGCGTTGGTTGGTTAGTTGACTATACTTTGGTTAGTTGACTACTGTCAATTCTGCCAGAGGATTCTACTGTGATTTTCGTCGGGTTAATAAGATTTTGTCTTATTTTGTCTTTTTGATCAGACTCTACAGTCCTTTAGTGTAATTTATTGCTTCCGGGTGTTGTTGAGCCAAGCAGTTGAAAATGCCTTTTTGTCAGGTAAGATACAACACGTGAGATGCACTTTAGATTCCTCTTCTTCTTCTTCTTGTTGGTCTGCTCCATTCCCATTTATTATATTGGGTGTTTTAGTAATCATTAGTTTAGCACTTTAGCCACACCACAAAGCGAATCCAATAATTTCAATTGCCACTTTAACGTTTACTATTTTTGTGGTAGTGTATTTCGGTGGAAAACGCTCAATGGCCGAAAATTTTTTTCTCCTTTTTACGTCATCGTTTCGCTGCTTGGCCAATCTGGATGGGACCTACAGTTTAACGTGGGTTCCGAACCACGGTCCTCGGTCATATTACTATGTAGTAAATGACCTACCGACTAGTTGTGTGATCCCACACTGTTTTCCTCCCACAGGATATCGGATCCTATCCGGCCTGGTTACCGTCGTGAATGAGAGGCTTTTGCAGTGTAAACTCGTTTTGCACACCCTGGTTGTACACGTAGCAATTTGACCAATTTGAAAAATCGGCCGCACCAACCTAATCTAACCTAACCATTGTCCAGCTAGCTTTAATGCCGGAAGTAGTCGATGGTAAAAGATGGAGAATTCAAACAAACAACAGCCCTATCTAGGTAAAATTAGGTGTTCTTTTATTCTTAATAAATACTGTCCTTACGATGGTAGTAATGGTTAGGTGTCCCGAGTGACAGCTGTCTACAGTGTCAAACAAGTAATGACAAATGCCAAATCAAATTAAAGGCTTGTGGTAGACCCACACTGTAACCTACAAACCTACTATTAGTATGCTCTAGCTCAAACAAGGTCTAAATTGGCAAACAAATGCTCGCAACAATGTGGTTAGTGATTATCAAGAAGGTCGAGGTAGTGTTTCTGTTGATGAGACAAGTGTGTGTTAAGTCTGAAACCCTTAGTCAATTTACAACAAGAAATGAGACATCCTTGAGTATACGAGGGTGGTCCGACAAATTCTTAGCTCGATACACTTAACCCAGCGATTCTCCAACTTCTTTAACCCGTTTGAAGAATACGTTTTTGGGAGGTCTGCAAAGTAGTCTTCCGTGGCGGCGATAAACCCCTCATTCGACTCAAATTTCAGCTCGGCGAGTGACTTTTTCAAGTTTGGAAACAAAAAGTAGTCTCACGGGCCAAATCTGGAGAATAGGGTGGATGGGGCAGCAGATCGTAGCCTAATTCCAACAATTTGGTCAAGACGACGGCGGTTGTGTGAGCCGGTGCGATGTCATGGTGGAGAAGCATTTTTTTCTTCATCAAATGCCGCCGTTTTTTATGCATCGAATCGGTGTAATAATTCTGCATAGTAGAGTCCTGTGATCGTTTTGCCCTCCTCCAAGTAGTCGACGTGGATCATTCTCCTTATGAATCCCAGAAAACGGTGGCCATCACCTTTCCAGCTGATGAGACATTCTTCGGTGCACGTTCAACCACGTTGAAACTCATTAAACCAATTTTTGACGGTAGCCATCGAAGGAGAAGAATCACCGTACACAGCATCCAAGCATTCTTTGATTTTGTTGTGCGGTTTTCCAAAAACAAGAATCGAATTACAGATCGATATTGTTCTTTTTGCCATTTTTCGAGAATCCGCGGATACGCCCACTCAAAACAAAACTAAGATATCGAAAAGTAGTAGTCCATATGCACACAGTGGAGTAGTGAGTGTAAGTGAAAGCAAAAACTCAGAGTCGATCTCCACAAATATTTATTAATAAAGGGTTGTTATCTGCCTAACATGTTTCGGGTGTATTCAGACACCCATCTTCAGAGGCTGTAAGTTATACAGTGTGTTAATTAAATACTTATAAAACTAAGCATGGAAGCCTACCTTAACTAGATCACTAGTCTGCTGACTGTCATTCTAAAAGGGGGGACAGCTGAACCCAGATGTATTAACTAAGGTGGTTTTTTTATTCTGCACGAGGGAAAAAAACCTTGATTTCTGGTTCTGAGGTGACAGGTCTCCGTTTTTTATTCTCGATTAATCAAAACCCAGTGTTGATGTCGAAAAGATGAAGATAGTTGCTCGGTTTTTTATTCTTGAAGGGGAAAAAACTTAATCAAAACCCAAAGAAGTTGAATGATGTAAAAACTGCATGTTTATCTGTATAAAAAGCATGAGTAGAAAGAGGATGTCCTGAAGGGGTGTATATGTAGTGGGGGGGGCGGCAGATGAATTAAAGTCAAAGATTAAAATAAAAGGCAAGTCAAAAGGGGCAAAACTGTGTATCTTACCTGAAGGAGACCAAATGGACACGAAAGGGACGTCACACAACAAAAACCGCGGTGGACACTCACAAGTTGGACATTTAAACAGATTAAAATGGGGGGCGACTTTCCCTTTTGTCACTGTGGAGGTGTGACCGTGCAGGGCAACATGGCTTGGGTGCAGCCGGACATGGAGTGGCCAAAATGGCTTCCAACCCACGCCAAGGGCAGGTTGCAGGAAACGGAAGTCTAGGGGGCAGCATCATATTGCCAAACCCGAAAAAACCAAAAAACCAAATCCCCCAGAGAACTGAAAAGGTCAAAACCCCCAGATTGCAGACAGCTGACAGCAGACAATACATGTGTGATCGGTCCACTCATCAAAACAATACAGTGTAAACAAATAAAGTTAGGTTAAATTGGAACTTAACACTAATTATCCGACGGCCTAATTATAGGTTTTACAAATAATGCAATGGTTAGTTGACAAATGAAAGCAAAAAAACAAAATTAAAATTAGATTAGTCTCTCAGTCTTTTGAGAAAAGGGGTGATTAGAGGAGAAAGGAATGATACTATCTGTGCTAGTGGGTTTGTGGTATATTGAGAACTCAATCCTGTTGTCTACTCTGGAAATCAGAATGTCAAGAAAGGCAGTGATTGTGAAGACTCCAGTTAGGGTATTAAGAAAGTCAAAGAATTGGTGGAGCTCAGGCAAAGTGCCATTAAAGATGCAAAAGATGTCATCTACATATCTCCTGTAGAAGAGAATTTTGGAGAATAAAGGGGATTTATCAAGGGATGATTCAATGTTTGACATAAAGATTTCGGATAAAAGAGGAGAGAGACCAGAGCCCATTGCCAGGCCGTCCTTTTGAGCGTAAAATCTGTCTTTGAATTGGCATAGATTAACACACTAGATAGATATTAATCTCCGTGTTAATAAGGTGAAGCACTGTATGTATGATTTCTTTCGAGTCACAGGGGTCGCCACATGTTCACATTTGATGGTCGTCAGATGTCATTTTTACATTGTCATGACAGATTTTTAAAAGCGCCATCTGTTGGTAGACTTGCATAAACTGGTATTGGCGGGCTTTTTGAATTAAATTAAGTCTTTCTTTCATGGTTTTGGTTCAAGAAACAGGTAGATAAAATAAAAGTCCAGTGTATGCAAAAATATTATATATATTTTAAGGAAATGAACATACAAAACACATACTCTACAAAAATAATAAGCTTTTGGTTAGTAAGTTGGTGCAAACCCAAGACCTTAAGACTATAGTTAAGAATAGATCATCCATAAATTTCCATATTAGAACAAAGAAGTATAACAAATTGTCCTAGCCTATAGTCTAAAAAAACCTACGAGAACACTATAAAAACACCGTGTAATATCAATATTTTAATAGATCATTCAATCATTCCAGTTCAAAGCTTTCAACCACTGTTGGGTTCGAGCAGGGTCTTTTGGAAAGGAAAGGACACTTTTGGGCCTTTCTCCAAATTGCTTTTATTTGGCAAACAACAAGTGTGACGCATATTGTAGAGGCAATAGAATTTAAGTTGAAAAAACCAACAACAAATTATAGGACAATGAAGGAACAATAACAATAGTGATAACACCGTACACAGCATCCAAGCATTCTTTGATTTTGTTGTGCGATTTTCCAAAAACAAGAATCGAATTACAGATCGATATTGTTCTTTTTGCCATTTTTCGAGAATCCGCGGATACGCCCACTCTCAAAGGCAATCAAAACAAAACTAAGAGTCCGATTTGCTGAAATTTTGACAGTAGCCGCCTAAGATCATGTACTACACGATAATAAATGTCCTTCAATGTCCTTACGGTAGTGGTGCCATTTGGTGGTAAGGCTAAGTACTTATCGGACCACCCTTCGTATACATACTTGGGTATGATGTTATGCGTGAGAAGTCATAGGATATTGTCGCTTTTTGTTTTACTGAACAAATCGGTTGTGTTCGGTGCCAAACTTAAAAACTTAGTTAAGAACTTCTCTCACTTTCCAGAAAGTTCAAAAGTAAAAATGTGGGAAGACTTGTAAATGCTGCAGGAGAGCTAATTGTGGATTTTTAATGAAAGAGGAGACCCACCCTCCATTCAGACTTAGTTTAGACCTGATATCATGAGAGGGGAAGTTAAAGCTGTCATTAATACTCTAAGAGAAAGAAAAACTCCATGGCCGGATTGAGTACATTCGGAATTCCTCAAGCTTCTTGGCGATGAGTCCGTCACATTTTTGACTAGCATTTTTAATAACATCGACAATACTGGGAACACTCCAAAAGATGGGCTTATCTCTGAAATTATAATGTTACCAAAGAAACAAGGAGCCAAAGCGTGTGGTGACTACAGAACAATTAGTCTTTTGAGTCACATGCTAAAGCTGTTAAAAATAACTATAACAAAAAAATGCTAGACGTCTTGATGAATACGGTGATGGATGATGAAGATCTAAGGATCATCCGAAACCTTTATTGGAATCAATCAGTTACTATTAAAAATAACATGGAAGAACAAACCAATCCAGTAAACATTCTTTGAAAAGTCAGGCAGGACTGTTATCCTGTCGCCAATCATATTTAATCTTTACTCGAAGGGAATCTTTAAAAAAGTTTTTGAGAATACCGACCTAGCAATTTTGCTGAATGGAAAACGAATAAACAACAACCGATACGCAGATGATACAGTGGTTTTCACAGACAACTTGAACAACTAATAAACAAAATAAAAGACGTCAGCAGTAAATATGGCTTAGAAATTAACACGAGCCAAACCAAATTCATGGTAATAGTAGAGAAACTGGTGGAAGATACGGCTTAACGATCAACAACACACCAATAGAGAGAGTAGTACAGATCACTTATCTGGGAACCATGATCAATGATAATTGGGACCACACACAGGAGATCAGGGCCCTAATTCTTAAACGAGTAGAATTACCGATAGAAGTGTTGATAGAATGTGACAGAACTGGTGGACAAAAGCAGGTTTTTGTTAAATTATGCATTCCTTTCTCTTGATAACTCTTTTCCCTCGATTCAAGAATCTAGGGCCAGATGTAGAATAGAGAATGCAATGCCCGCCTTCAACCAAATGACTGAACTGAAACTGTTTAAAAGTCACAACCTCAACATCGACATCAAAGTCAGACTCTCTTTTGATTCGTTTCTACGGCATGGAATCATCATGGAAGCCTTCGAAATGTGGCTTTACAAGAGGATGCTGAGAATATCATGAGTGGACAGAGTGACCAATAGGACAGTGATGAAGAAAATGAAGAAGGACTAATGAACACCATCAAGAGATTGAGTAGATCGTTCTACAAGTTTATGGCAGAAGAACACCAGGAAGAAGGGAAATATCATGGCTTAAAAACTAACGTGGTTCTCAAAAACTACTATCGAACTATTTAAAGCAGCCGTAAACAAAGTCATCATATCTAGGATGATCGCCAATATTCGGAACGAATAGGCACTTGAAGAAGAAGAAGATTTGTTAAACAAACGAACCATTTAAAATACAGGTAGGTATGTAAATTTCAAAATTATACATAGGAAGCCTGTGTTAAGAAAAGAGAACCATTAGAAATTAACGAGTTGGACAAAGATGGCAGCAAACTTACGAAACATGTGTCAGTCTGCCAAAAGCAAGAACAATTACTTGCTTGCTCCAAAATTCTATAGTTGGATTGAACTTAGAAGCTTGATTAATAGTATCTTGACAAGTGTTGTAAGACAAATTTTACATACGAATAGTACAGTTGCGGTCTCCATTAATGCGTAATTGCTTTACAACACGAAGTATTTTCTATACTTTACCTATTATGTAAATGTATTTCTTATGGAAAAGTGCATTCTCTTTGCAAGCGCGTCAAGACGCTTCCTACTTTCTAGCTTTCCATGTATCCGATGTACAAATGTACAACCTTTTGACGAACTCTCGAAAGAACACTCGGCATGATTTACTTTCTAACTTTCTAGCTCCTCATGTACTTCTTATGGGACGTACATGTTTGAATACAAAAGCCGTTCAATGCATTTGCAGCATTTAACAACTTTACATTGATTATCAATGCGGCGGGTTTAAAAATGACCGTAACTAAGACCTTTCTAGTATAAAACCAACAGTTTAATTTCAATATGACAGAACTTGAATGACAGTATGCAGAGTGTTTATGGTCGATAGAATCAAAATATCGAATAATAAAATAGCCATATTATAAGTATGGTTTGTTACTCAAATTTGAGACATCCGGATATTAAGGATCTACCTAAAGATAAAGTAGACACAAAAATTTACTGCAGATGTATTTAGCATTTTTTGGTAAAATCAAAAATAAGGGAGTTAATGGGATGGTCAAAACTCAATCAATGACCCTGTACATTATATCGTATTTCATCTATAATTAAAATAAAATGAGTCAGTCGTTTCTGGGCCAACAACCTCCATAATGTGTAACAACAGAGACCAAATTATGTCCGTACACATTTAATTACACAACCTTATAAAAACACTTACCAGGAAGACTAAAATTATCAATAATGCCCTATTAATTACATTTTAAGAAGCTCGCGGAATCGCAAATTACCTATTTGCGCTCTAACAAATTCACAATATCAAGGCTACCAGCCGGTTTTTGTGTACGCATATCAACAAAAAAATCAAAGCGCTGATTCAACTACAAAATGAAACCATCATTTCAATAGCACTTAAAGAGTCAAAACAAATTTACTTCTTTATTCATAGAGTAATTGTATGTTTAACTATTTGTTTGAACAGTAGTATGATGAGTAAGAATGTTAAGATGTTGAATGAATTAACGAGATTGTAGGTAGATATTTGCCTAAATTTATTTTTAGACCATAAACTTTACAGTTGCATACTCATATCGCAGACCTTATGTTGGAAAAACCGTTGTCTTTCTGAATATAAGTTTAGATTCCCAAAATATGTATAATTATGAAGAGATCACATTAATAAGAATCAAGTTTATTAGTAAGGAGCTCTATCCAATAAATTAGGGATTTTATACCGTGATTTCTAAGTCATTGGCAGAAACGTTTAATGGGATTACTTCAATTTACCGATGGTATTTATACATGATGAAAATCAAAGAAGAAAGAAACCAGTGACTAATATAACCATTGTTAAAATATGTTACGGCTATCCCAACAAAATTTGTGATACTTATACAAGTTGTTTAGGGTTTTTGTAGCAAGACTTAACCCACGTTTTCTACGTCCAAAAATAAACCTAGTTCTCTTTTAAAACGATGTTTAAAAGTACCCCTTTTTACCCTCCTATTGATATAGACAAAAAGGCAAGGTCTGGAAGAAAACTTTGTTAACCAAACTCGCATTTTTCCTTTCGGAAAATTACCAGAGTTGCAACAGCGTTTTCCGTCCTGGGTGAGTGATGTCCCTGCTGACAACGGCACTCTTCTGGTCTTCATTTTCTTCGTTCTTCGTCAGCTGATCATCCTGGTGGAAGTCTTGGCATATTTTTGGATGCTTAAGTGATTAGTTGGCTAACCATTTTCGCATCCAAAAATATTGGTGGGGAGTTTGGATCGGTAGTGAAGAGGTTGATTTCCTTACCCTGTAGCTTGTAGAGCAGGCGGGGGGGAAACTGGGAGGTGCTGTCAGAGCCCTGTCAGCACCGAGTTAAGTACGGATGGGTTATACCCAAGTTTTCAGAATAAATTTTTTCCACCCGGAGGGAATGTCGGTGAGAAAGGGGGCATTCTTCATCTTAGCTGGTTTGGTCCTAGCTATTACCTGCAACAGAAAACAGAAAAACTTACTTCAACAGCAGTTGCAGTCGCAATCGGGTGTCAAATCCGGGTCGTTGGTCATCATCGGGTTTTCAGCGCTGTCATCTATCGTCCAGCAGCTGATGTCTTGGCCGTTTGTGGGGGCTTCCATGCCCATGTCATAGTCGATGGTGATCCTTAAGAGCATGTAGGCGTGTTTTTTAATCTTCTCTGTCGCCGTCTTGTATTGGAGATCTCGGGTGATGGTGTCATTTCTGACATACCATGGGGCGTCAATGACTGCTTTCAGCGCTATGTTTAGTAGATTTGCGCTGCATATTGTCAAGTGTGGCTGGATGACTGTCCTGATTATAGTCAGCTTTGTCTTAACACTAGTTTTGGCGTTTCTACCGATGACTGGATAGAGTTGAGTTCTGGCAAGCTTAGCTTTCGTCCGAGCCTTTTCGACATGACATTTCCATGTTAGTGTCTTGTATAGTATGCCGAGGTATGTCACTACTGCGTCTCTCCATAAAATTTCCAGTTCTTGTATTCGTGGGTTGGTTTCCGGTCTGAGTTTGCGTCTTTTTGCAACAGGATAGCTTGGGTCTTGACGGAGTTCAACTGGATTTTCCATGTCGAACATCATTTTTCCAAGATCTCATCTCATTTGGCCAGTCGTTCGGTGTCGTCTGCATACAGTTTCATCCTGTTGCGCGCGGTACGTCGCTGGTGTAGATGTTGTACAGGAACGGTGAAGGAACTGCCGCCATCTCCATGTACGTAGAGTAGACTCCTTCGGTCTTCACTCTGATCTCACTAGTTTGACTTGACTGAGTGAGAATCCAGCATCTAGCATCTTGATGAGCAGTTCTATGTGCCTGACGCGATTAAAGGTTTTTCATACGTGTAGCAAACCTGCTCCAGTTGCTTGTGGTTGAATACATTGAAACTCGAACATTTGGAGGATCTGATGGTCCGTCGATTGACCTTGTCTGAATCCAAACTGCTCATCTTTTCAGGGTGATGGGTTCTTCTAATTTTTCTATGTTTAGAAGTATTAGTCGGTAGTTTTGGGAAAATAGCGGGTTTTTTCCTGATTTTGGAAGTATCAGATCTGCCATCTTCAATCGGGTTGGAAAATACGGCAATCGCAGTGAAGAAGCGTTCATGATGTTGGTCAGGGCGGCTAGTGGTTGTCTTGGCAGTTCTTTCAGTGGGATGTTTCCAATTCTATCGCGTTCTGTTGCATTTCTTGGTTTGAGACTCCGTATGATGTCTCGGAGTTCTTCAGGCGAAGCATATTGGGGTGTTGTCCGGCTGCCCTCACTCACTTCGAATTCATATCGTGTTGCGAAGTTTGGACCGATATACGCAGCTTCTAGGGATACCAAGGTGAAGGGGCTAGGGCGATCGGAGTTTATAGAAAAAAAAGAAAGAAATTCGCTAGTTAACCTGGGTTCCTGTGTCCAAAGAGACCAGCTAGCTTCAATGAAAGTCCTCGAGTTTTTGAACCTTTCCTTTTCTTTGTGTACCTTACCCAAGGAACCTACTCACAGTTTCTAACAAAAACACCAAGAAAGGAAACGTTCCAAACGTAGTAACTATACTCTAAAGTTGTACATTTATTTTACCTTAGTCTACATAAGTATAATTAAACATTTAATTGGTTGGTTGTCTACCATGGTCACCGTTAATTTCTTCCGGAAGCTGACATCACCCACAAAACTGGTCTACTTAACATCTCATACAGACATCGGTGAAGCGTTAATTATACATAAGAAATTAATCGTCTAAAAACTAAACAAGCTTATATGGTGTTAAATCTTGATAATATCATATATCATTATTGAAACTTGCAGTATTTACCACGCATATGCCAACTTTTTTTATGTGGTCTTATTATGTCAATTAACATACTGGTAAATTAATTTATCATAACTTAACTAGTCGGATTAATAAGCACTGATGTATCCGATGGGTATTAGAGTTAAGAATAATAAATGTCATGTAAACACAATTACGTGTCAACTTTGCAGAACTCTAAATATTGACTGCATAATCACCATTTTCGCGGAAAATTTAAATTTCTTATCGGATGTTTACATGGATTTATGGTATTTAAGATTCGACAAAATGGGTTCAACAAACTGAAGATTTCAAGGTGTACCACTACCCGTTCTAAGTTTAATTGGAATTAAAGAAGAAACACATGGTTTATTTTTTTATGATGCGCTTGGATAGTTATGCAAACTAGGGTTAGAAGTTAAAGATTTATTGCCCGTAATTGACCAATAGCCGCTAATTAGTATGCAATATTAATTAGTGCTATAAATCGCTCCAGATAATTTTGTCAAATACATGCAGGTTTGCGGTATAAATAGAAAGATAAAACAATCATTTCTGAATAGCTTGATATTACTAAATTTCAGTTTGGTGCATTTGCCAACCAAAGGCTTTACAAAGGTCGATTCTTTGTAATCTCTGTATTTTCTGCAGTTTCGAGCTGGTCTTAATTAAAATACCTGTTACCAGATGTACTTACTGATAGGGTTGATAAAAAACATATCCTTGTATTTTAACTACATTAAAATGGAAATGGTTGAAAACTGCTTAATTAAAGACTTCATTGCAGAAATGCCGGTTGGTTACTTTTTTTCAAACTTAGATGTTTACCAGAAACTACTTAATGATGGGCGCAGACTGGCATAAAAGATAACTCTTTATTATTCCGTACTAATAGGAAAAGATGCACATGGGATGACGTATTAGGGTTATATCCCGTTAGTTACGAAGCCAAATATAACACAAAGCTACTAGCCTAGTGTACTTGATCGGCACAGCCTAACGGTCTTATGAAGCTGGCAGTTCTGAGGACTCAACAAGATCGCTATAAGCATGAACGAAAACCTTTTCCTATCCGGGACGGTAGTAAGCCCTGTCACTATAAGTTGAAGGCTGTTGCTCGCTAAACCACACGGAGACCAGTAAACCTTGGTATTGGCAATGAAGGAAAGTTAGACAACGCTGCTGCAAGCTTTACTCACTAACTCTTCCTGTCAGGACTTTCCTCTGGAAATAACCCCAGAGATCGGTGATCTAGTCGAGTTTCTAATCGTCAGCAACCTCATTAGGCTAATCTTGCTGACTATATTGATTACTGGTTATGCATGGTAGTTATTAACACGGATGTGACGATACATAATGTATTATATGTGGTTTTACTACATCTCTAGTATGTATAAGTTGACAGTTGACAATGAAGTTCAACAAGGTATGTAGTCCGGAACGGCCAGGCGCCACTTAGTTGATACACTATATGTTTGAAATGACTTAAATAACTTTAATCACTAGTGAGAACCAGTGGTCCATATCATACATGGTGCCAGGATTACTACTGCAGAGTAGACCCTGGATTGCAAAGTAGCCAGGATTAGAGGAGACATATTTAGTGAGGTTAGGAGTAGCATAGTGAGTGCTTCGGAAAATCGACAGATGGACATACAAGATGGAGTCATTATTTCGACCATCAGAGCCTCTGATAATAGATGGCAATTTGTCGGATCAATGGAAACGATTCCGACAAAAGTTTGAGCTTTTTCATGGAGCTGCAGATTTAAAAACAAAGCCTAGTGGACAGCAAGTTGCAATACTTTTTTAGCACAATAGGTGATGATGGTTTGGAGTTGTACAACTCATTCACATTAACTACAGAGGAGAGACGTAATCATACAAAAATTTGAAGACTATTGCTCTCCTAAGAAGAACGTTATTTTTGAGAGAGAGAAGTTTAATTCAATTGTGCAAAAAGAAGGGCAAAACTTTGATGGATTTTTGACAGAGCTGCGTAAAAGTGTGAAAACAACAGAGAATAAAGAACCAGAGGAGATGATTTGAGACAGAACTGTAATAGGAATATTTGATAAGAGTACACAAGAAAGGTTGCTGCGAGAACCTAATTTAACATTGGAGAAAGCAGTTAACTTTTGTAGGACAGTGGAAATAAGTAAACAACAAGCTCAGGCTTTGCATGAAGAAACAGTGACTGTTAATGCAATGAATAAGCAGTCATATAATAGGAATCAAAGGGTAAATTTTGTGGACTTAACCACAAGAAGTTTAACTGTCCTGAAAATGGGAGGAGATGTGACATTTGCCAAGGAAAGAACCATTTTGCTACAGTTTGCATGAAAAGAGTCAGCTAATCAAGAAAGAAAAAAGGCAGACAGGAGAATGGTGGAGGAAGTAAGATCATCTTCTCCAGCAAGAAGCAATTCAGAGTCGGATAGTGAGCAGTTTTCTAGACAAAATGTAAAAAAAACTCTCTTATTTTGAAATTTACCTAGGCGTCCATGGGAAAGGGTTGACGCTGATATTTTTTCTTACCAGAACAAATCATACCTTGTTTTACTGGATGTCTACTCTAATTGGCTGGAAATTTTATCCCTTAAAGATAAGTCAGCCCAGGAAGTTATTTCAAAATTAAAGTTGTTTTTTTTTTCAAAATTTGGCTGCCCAGTTGAACTTTTGTTGGCAGCCACCTAATGAAAAACTTTGCATGTACATGGAACTTCAATATAGTTATACGTAGCTCTGAATATCATCGTTCAAATGGTTTAGCTGAGAATGGAGTGGGACTTGCTTAGCTCATGTTGAAAAAGGCTATTGAAGAGGGGAAATATATTTATGAAAGTTTATTACAATACCTATATGAATTCACCGTCAAACCAACTTTGTGTAAATGTGTTCCAAAATTATTAAAAGTTAAGCAAGAGCATAACGAGACATACTATAACAAAACAGCAAAGGATTTAAGTCAACTCAAGCCTGGACAAAGTGTTACTATAGTTGTGTGAACAAAAAGTGAAAGAACATATAACGAACAACATATAAAGTCTTCACAACCATCCTCTGAAACAAACTAGAACCACTAGCCGAAAACCTCATTGGCGAATACCAAGCGGGTTTTAGACCAGGAAGATCGACCACAGACCAATTATGCGTAGTAAAACAAGTTCTGGAGAAATGCTGGGAATATTACATTGATGTGTATCAACTCTACTTGAACTTCAGACAGGCATACGACAGCATAGACAGAGAAAAATCTCTACAGGATCATGCTAGACTTTAACATACCACGCAAATTAGTAAGGCCGAGAGAAGGTACTAGAAGATGGTGCCCGAAGGGGACAATTTATTAGTAAGGCTAACAAGGCCTTACTAACAATGGAGAACTCTGAAAGCAGAAATGCTGGGAATATGACATTGATGTGTATCAGTGAAGATACAAGGAAACCTATCAGACCCATTTAAAATAAACCAAGGCCTCAAGCAGGGAGATGGACTAGCCCCAATGCTCTTTAATCTAGCATTAGAATACGCAGTAAGGAAAATCAAGGTAGACACCAACGCGTCGCTACTACACAAATCTACCCAACTAGCAGGGTATGCAGATGACATAAATATACTTGGAAGAAATCTAACATCAGTGAAAGAAACCTACATACAACTAGAAGACGCGGCTGAAGAACTGGGCCTAAAAGTGAATGAAGATAAGACCAAAGTATTAATACAGACCCGAAGCAATAGGAGGAGAGGCCAGAACATGACAATAGGCGACCAAAACTTTGAGGTGGTCGATGACTTTACCTACCTAGGCTGTAACATATCCAGCAAACGGGACGAGATGAAGGAGATCCAACGAAGAATCAGTAATGCCAATAAAGTATACTACCACATTTCGGCCATAATCAGATCAGGGAATGTCCACAGGAAAACAAAACTGAAACTTTATAAAACAATAATACGCCCAGTGTTATGCTATGGAAGCGAGACCTGGACGCTCTCACAAAGAGCGGAAATGGTGAACGCATTCGAAAGAAAGATCTTACGCAGAATATCTGGATCGGTACAAGAAAACGAACAGTGGAGAATAAGATACAACCACGAGATCTACCAGCTCTGCGCAGAAGCAGACCTGGCAACAACAATAAGATTACAAAGACTTAAATGGGCCTGAGATTTGCAGAGGATTGAAGAGTCAAGAGGATTTTGAACCAAAAACTGGAAGGTAAAAGACCGGTTGGAAGACCGGGGCGATATGGGCAGACAAAATCCAGGGGGACGCTCGATCCATGCTCGGAACTCCAAACTGGAGAAAGGCGGCGGAGGACAGGGATGGCTGGAGGAAGAAAATAGGAGCCCGATTTGGGCTGTAGCGCCATTGGATTGATGGATGGATGGAACAAAAAGTGGGAATAAGGTAGAGTTGTTAAATTGCATATGTCACCTAGAAGTTATGAAGTGTTAGATAATTCTGGTAACATTTTGCGCAGAAATAAGGTAGAACTTAAGGAATCAAAAAATAAATTTGATGATGATTTCCTTAATGTGGTCTTAAGTAGAAGTCAATCAGAACCAGCTCCCGCGCCTTTACCAAAATATAATCATGCACTTCCAAATGTTACCACACTTTTAAAAAGGGGAGATGTTAACTCTGCAAAGATAAAACTTTTGAAATAATACGGGTAAAAATCTATCTCTTGATGGTGATTTCAAATTTTTAAAACCTAGGTTACCTAACCTTTAAATAATCGCTAATAATTTTAATCAATATTTATGTTCTTCAAAAATTCCTGTAATTAGCAAGTAAGGTTTAACAAAGCTTTATTCAGCCAGTTTCCAGCTACCTGAATTTAAATCGTGGGCAAAGAACAAAAAGAAAGTCTCAGTGGAGTTGTATGAATACCAAAATGAGGAAACAACACACAGTCGTCTCAACAATATCTTTATTTTAGCCTTTCAAAGGCACGCTGAACCAGTTTTGGGATAGAAATACTACGATCTGCAGGAGTTCAAATCGTAACTTAGTACGCCAGCTATCTTTCTATGAAAAGTGAGACACTGAGAGCTCCGGATCAAGACGCCGGCATTTTTTGAGCCTGTAATCGTCATCAGATGGCCTTTATACTTCCGCAGTGGTATAATTTTCTAAAATACCATGCGAGGATATTCATGTAGTGCAAGGAAACCAGGAACCTAGAGAACCACTCCCTTTGGATGTCATTAACACTAGATTTAAAGCGGCCGCTCAACCCGTTCAGCCATACCACCTAATAAACTAGCTGACTAATAACCATTGACTTGCCTATTATATTGCTGTCTAATTTATTGAATTGTGTTGAGTTTATGGAAAACAAAAAGTAGTCAATATAAAGAAAATGTTTTTTTTTACTGGAGAAATGTAAGATACCTAGTCGAACCCAATGCGACAAAAAAACTGTTATTATATGAAAAAAAAGGATACAAGCTAAAACGATCAGGTGCAGAAGCAGAAGATGGGTATAACATACCCATATAGTTTATAGTATTAGTTTTATATTGTTATTATTTTATAGTATAAGTAGTTGACACTCAAAAGGGTGAAATAACGTCAATAATGTGAAATAATAATAAACTTGAGCAGGAATCTAATGATGAAGAATGATGGAGGAACTGTGAGAAAAATAACATTAATATTTCTTTTTTAATAATATGTATAATAAAAATGATAGTATACAGGGTGGTCCAAAAACCTCCGCGAACAGGGCAGTAATTCAAAATTTGGTGTAATACCAAACTCGACGGGGCAGTTCATCTAAAATATTTTCAAAATGGTGGCGCTTCCGGTTATACCGGAAGTAGGTACCAACTTGCTTATTTTAAATGGAACACCCTGTATATTATTATACTTTTAGACAGTTTTATAGCTCTTAAGCAGACGGAGTTAGAGCATAATGGCTTGCGTACGGTTTAAGGTCATACTGCAAAGTTTGACGGGTGTCAATTTTTTTACTTTTATAAATTTTTGACACCTGTCAAAATTTAAAAATGTAACCGAGGGATATTTCTTAAAAAGTTAAGATAGGAACATGCAAACCGTTTTGCTCTATCTTTATCTGATTAAGAGCTGTGACGGTTCAAAGTGTAAAGACGTCTTTTTTGAAACATCAATGTTATGATACATGAAACATGCTTTAAATCTTAGGAGAATTAAAAAATATAATAATACAGAGTGGTTCATTTAAAATAGTGAAGTTGGTAGCTACGGTGGTACCACAAAAGTAAAAATATTTTAGATGTGGAGGCCTCAACGCAATTACTAATCACTGAAATTTTCAAAAAGTTATCTTTGTAGTTTTTGAAATACCGACCGCGGTAGGTCCCGGTGGTTATCATCTGACTGAATAATACCCAATATATGAAAGAAGAAGACTGAACTATATTAAACCTTACAAGACACTTGTCATGTATTGTGTCTCCTCATGTATTTCATACATACAATTGCTTAACCGCGCGGTTGTTGGTACTATTGCCAGATTGGTTGTGGGGAATGAAATAGGAACAATTTCATTAATCACTACCAGTAATTTCCAATTTAGATATTACTGAAGTGTAGAATTGATACCTTTATTCAATTTAAAAGTCACCTGGAATTTGAAATGCTTATATTACTTGATAGTTATAGAGAATAGTCATATTGTTATTGGAGGAAAACTTGTTGCGCAAGAAGTGAAGAAGGAATATAAGTTTTAGAACGGTTTTTTAGATAGATGTTTTACTTACGAAAGATAATAGTAGGAATATTGGTGCAATATAATGCAACGATGGCAAGCAGTGAAGATGAAACCTCTCAAAATAGGTTCCAAAAGCAACCCCCAGTTTAAAAAGCTGATACAAGAACTTTGGATGCATATTTTTTCTTTTTTACACTATAAGAACGTAATTTTTTCTAGTTGTAACATCATTTACACCACTTATGCTTAGGTTTTTTATATGCAGGATATTCCAAATGTTTCGAAACGGTCTACCTTTTTCCACAAGGTGAAAACTACAAAGATAATTTTGTAGTTTTCATCAAGGTTAAAAAATCTATCTCTTGATGGTCATTTCGAATTTTTAGGATTCTGGTCTTCAGACCAACGACATCCACCACCATTTTTGCTTGTCATAGTAGTAATTTTATGAGAGGATTTAAACGTATGAAGAATAATTTATTTTCAAACAAGGAATAAATTACAAAAGTGTTGGGAGTTCAAACATTCTTCACCAAGAAGATATTAGCAAGACCTATCTTTAACATTTGCCAAATATTCTTCTTACGGCTGGATAAAAGTAGACTTTCTACTAAAGCTTAGAAATGCTTCATATTAATTTCCACATGAACAAATGTTCAAAATTATTGATGCTATTTTTATGAATTCGATACAATCAAAAACATATTATTTCACGCTTCTGTTTATCGATATGTACCCTGAACCTGAACTATTCATTGCCACATTCTCTTTTGCAACATGCAAGAAGGAGAAACCGCATAAATTCAATGTCAAGTTCAATTTGCTAAGTCAAGTTTAATGTCGGTTATGCAACCATTCTGATGAAGATATTGCATAGACAGAGAGTGAAAGCAGCGTGTTCGAGCTCGATGTAACAGATTATGCTTCTACGGTATAATAAGACGGATTACACCTTTCCGGTAATATTTATCCGATAACATCTAATTGATTAACTTGAGGAAGAATACTTACTTATGTTTGCTTAAGAGGAATACTTTAGATGTAGTTATCTTTCGAAATGTGTTGGAATGGTAGTTACAAGAAATGTACAAATTGTCAAGGTGTAAGAGGTTTTATGCTATAAGATAACATCTTTTTGTCAAACTTGTTCAATGATAGTTTTAATTTCTTATGTGTAAGGAATACAAAATTATGAGTAAAACTCTTCACAAATAAGTTAAGGTACCTACAATTTAAGTAAGATTGGTTTCTTAATAGTTGTGAAATATGTATACATAAAAGGAAACACACAGCCTTCTCCACAATAAGTTTGTAAGCCTCTTAAATAAAAGGAGGAACACACAGCCTTCTCCACAATAAGTTTGTAAGCCTCTTAAAACTATACAGGAGTTATATAAAAATATGGTTGATAATTACGGAGAAAAAGATTATTGAACAAAAATTACCTCTTAAATAACTTAATTTACGTTTTCCACTTATGCGGTGATCTTTTAGTAGATTAAGATTTTTACAGCCTCTGAAGACGATTTTTATTATTTACCTACCCGGTGTGCGCATGAACACGGGTGCAAACCTCCTACCTGGTTAACTAATGTGCCTTGCATAATGGGGCACAACAACATAGCTGTAGGGGTACTATGTAACTTGATAGAGATAGAAACAGAGATTTAAACAAGGCAGACTTATAGTAGGAAATGCAAGTCAAAGTGAGATGAAGAAAGAAGTTTCTTTTCTATTCCCTTACATAGTTCACTGCTGGTGAACTCCACTCTATGGTGTTGTGGGGTAGCATCCTTTGAATTACACAAAAATTGACCAGCTGTATGTCGAACTTTAAAACAGATGTTGATGTTATGAGACTTAAAAACTAGATTAAAATAACTTTGTAGTCAATCTTGTCTATATCATATGGTATCGAATTTGTTTTTTGTGAATGCAATCCGATTCAGAATCACATATTTTTCCAATGAATCCTCTTTCTTTATATGTATGTGTATCAAATTGAGGTTAGAGAAAGAAAGGAATCCGATTGTAGACATCTTAGTCCAATCCACTTGAAAAGAGGATTGAACTGAATTACTCTATTGGACAAAATTTAGGATAGAGCTTTATGCGATTCAAGAATCCGATAGAAAGTTACGATATGTAACTCTCTTTTTGTATAAGTGGTCGTGTGGTTTCTTAGTTGCAGGGAGGTTTCTTTTTCATTAATAAGTAGGTTTTTATTAATAACTTTATTAAAATGGTTGTAATAAATTTTATTGAGGAGAAAATCAGGAAAATTGTTGTTAACTAGGAAAGCTCTGTGTTGAAATCCGGTTCGGTCATTGGGATATTAAACTGACGGTGGAAAAAGGAATTTAAGGAAACTACTTTCTGGCTGAATGGGTGGTTAGAATTAAAAGGTATCAAACAATCTGTACCGGTTAGTTTGGGATAGATGGAAAATTGTATGTGGCTGTCAGTCTTGTTAGAAGGATGTCAAGGAATGGTAAGGTATTCTGAGTTCCTCAAGGCAGTCATGAAAAATGCACAAAATGTTATCCACATATATAATATTTGAAAAGCTTGGTAGGATTTAAGTGACGGTTAGATATAAAAATTTCAGATAAAAGGGGGGACAGGCAAGAACCCAAGACTAGCCCCTTTGTTTGAGAATAATATGAATCGTTTCAACTGTTGAAATACCAAAGCTGCTAGAGTGACCAAATCTTCAACCTGGAAAGGATCAATACTGGCACAGCCGGACGACGAATCCTGTACCAAAGTAATAGATTCTAAAGGTATACTTGGGAAGAGATGGAAAACATCAAAAGAAACCATAATGGCCGTGGAAGATATAGTTAAGTTTTTAAGTTGTGAACAGAGTTCAGTAGAATTTTTGATTGAATATGGGCTTTTAAAATTTGTGATTTTAAGGATGGTGACATTAAGCCAGTAAGAGAGGCAGGGGAACTACAGAATGAAACAACTGGTCTGATGGAAATGTTAGGTTTAGGGATTTTGGGGAGACTATTTTTGAATATGTTAAAGCCTAGAGAAGAAAGTGATGACTGAGTTTTATTAAAAATAGATTTAAATTTTATTAAAAATGTATCCAGGCGAGAGAAATCGAAGGTTGTGAAGGATTCGGAACTGAGGAAATCCAAAACCTTGTCCACGTATTAATCGCAATTTTCACTTTGTTTACGTTCTTCTTCGAAAAAAAAAACAGTATACCACCAATTTACCGAGCAACGAACTACCAACCTCTGGCAAAAAAAAGACGTTTTGTCTAAATTGCATTACTGAAATATCAAATTGCACCATCGTTTGTCAACTAAAATCATGTTTGAAACATTCGAAAAGTCATTATAAAGCAATTATTTCCATCCTTCAATCAATGACAAATGGTCCAACTAAATGGTTCCCATTTCAGCTTTTATTGTAGTGTGGTTTGGATAATTACGTTATGGTTTAGGTCATTACATATGCAAATTATTAATATTTATCTTTTGGTCTGATGGCTCGATGAAAACCACTGTATGCTTAAGTTCGGCGATATTTCTTTGTTTCTGTACTCTTTAGTGAAACTTAACTTCGTTTTCAAAATGTTGCGTTCTTTTTTCTAACATATAGTTGCCCTTGGTAATTTGCATTCAATTCTGCTTCCTTGTTTTATTGAATTTTTAATGATCCTGTACCGAAAAATCATTAAATTTCTTGGTCCCAGTCACGTTAGGTGTCGTGATTAAACTCCAATGAATGCGTTTGATACTAACGATACCGACTTAAATATGATGTAATTTATAAAAAAAAACTGTTTGTTAAAGATGAATTATTTCATTTATCCGTGACAGAAATTACAATGCTCTTATTTGGTAGCTACTTAGAATGTCACATAAACGATACCGATTAAAGTATTAGTATCGATATTCTTAATAACAAATACACGGTGAATTTATTAATGATACATGTCAATCATGACACGGATAGGATTTTTTTACAGTACAATTCATGGCACTGTTCTAAAAGAGATTTGAAATCTTTATTTTTAAAGTTAAAGTGGCATGTAACTGACAAATTGTGATTAGTAATAATTTTTAAATAAAAAAGTCCACCATATTTAAAGGCAAACAGAGACAGACTAAAAAGTTGTCTAATCTTATAAAATTTTAACACTGGGATTCTCACAGCCTTGATACAGGTAGCAACAATAAACCCAAGTTTCAAAATTAAGACGTTATTTCCCTTAATGATTGTAATAAGATGTTTAAAAATAAATGTTTAACAAATTTTCCTAAGTATTGAAATCATTGTATAAAATGAATGTCCCCTAAAATGAAATGCTAATATTATTGCCGTTGCATTGATCAGTCTTTTATCCGTGACAAACCTCCCAGACATTCTAGCTATTTTAATCGACTTTGGTGGGTTTGGGAGACGGTAAAAAAACAAGATTTCTCATCCGGTTTACGTTTGGGTTTTATTTAAAAGCTACCACAGAGATTAAAAAGACCAGAAGATGCATAATCATTTAACTACAAATACGAAGAAGTAATTAAAAGAAAAATCTAATAAATAAGTTACTAATTAAGTACCCTGTTACAGAAATACAGTATGATGTTCTAATAAAAGAAATCATCTAAACGGAAATAAAACTGAATTAAGATGAAGTCCAGTTTTATAAATTCGTCATATTATTGGGAAATGGACTTTTAATTTAGAGTAAGCGATAGGATAGTTATTTGGTTTTACCCAGTATACTGCATTGTTTAAGTATCTCGTAAGAGAAAACGCCAATTTTCGTTAATATTCCCGAATTTCCTCAAATCCATAGAAGCGCATATAAACAACCGGGCTAGGAGCGTTAGTAAACAAAAGAAATATCAGAATTTACATATACATAGAGTGAAAGTCTAAGTGGAGTTTTAGTGAGAAAAACAGTACATTTGGTGTCAGAAGTGGAATTGAAAATCCAGAAAGACAGCGAAGACTGCGACGACCGAAGAAACCGACGAAGACTGTAAGAAGTAGACTGTTGAGTGCCTGTGAGTACCCGTTCACAAAGAACAAAAATAAACGCGGGAATCAAACAACTTATGAAGATGATTCAGGAAACAAAAGCAAGAACCGAGTACCATAAATTGAGACCAGTTTGAAGAGATCGAAGCAAACCAAGATCGTAAGTTATAAGAGATTAAAGCAAGCCAGGGCAGCAAGTAAGGAGATTAATGCAATACCAGAAGCGAGATGACAAAAGACCAACTAAAAGACCAGTTTGAACAACAAGAACAAAAGGTAGATTGTGGTATTAATGAGATGAAGAGTGAGGTGGAACACAGGGTGGAAACCTATGAGGAAAAAGTGTTACTCATATCATTGAAGAAGTGACGGGGCAAATAGCCGGAGTACTCTTCATAAATTACAAAAGAAGTTAACAAGTTGCAGGACAAGTCACTGAAGTCAACTATAGTTGCCAGTCCAAACGCTTGTTCGAACATTAAACCTTCAGTCTATGATGGTAAGATCTCCTGGTAAATTTATAGAAAACAGTTTGAAGCTGTCGGGGAGGCGAACAACTGGACATCGAATGACAAAGATACCGCTTTTGTCACTCAGAGAAGAAGCACTGGAGGTTTTGCAGACCTTGGATAAAAGCCGTTATAAGAACTACGAAGATTTGATTTAACGTCTGGAGATGAGGTTTGAGAACTAGCAGAGCAGATCCTAGAGCAAGTCTACGAGGCTCGATAGTCAAAAAAGCTATAAACTTTGCAGCAGTATGAAGTTGACATTGCTCGGTTAGTTTGTTTATCTTATCCGACTGCTTCCCAGGATATTGAGAGCGAATATCGGTTCGAGGTTGTGTAAAAGGCTTGAAGGATTGTAACACAGAGCAGGCTTTACGTTTATACAGATGCCAGACATTACATGATGTCCTTTAAAGTTACACGAGTACGTCAGGTTAGAAGCCGAACGCCAGAGCAATGTAATCGATATTCAGGTTCAGGTCGTTCAAGAACCTCATCAGACTGAAATCTTCAATCGGAACCTTTTAGAAGGAACTGCTGGAAATGCTGGGTAGAGGAAGGAGGCAAAACAATCGAAATATTCAAACAAATTTGTATACACTAACCTGGGAATGTTAAAACTGTGGAGAAACGGAGCATATTAGACCAAAGTGTTCCAAACCTAGAACAATAGAGAACCAGGAAAACTAAGCATAGTCAGTGTTTAGGGAGAAAAACTGGCTAGGCAACACTGTCAATCCCCACCAACGATCATCAAAGTAGTTCAGCTTCAGCATGACAACACCAGCTTGATAGTGACCGGTAAGGTATGCGGACGAGATTGCCAAATGGTTATTGAAATTGGTTCCTGGGTATACTATCGTAAGATCGGACGTAGTAAAGTACTGCAAGGTGCCACCGGGACGAAGCTCATATTGGAAACTGCTGGGGGTGATTACATGTCGTATTTAAAAATGTCATGAAGCCGAGGTCACGCTTGGAAAGCATGTATTCCATCATGTAGTTTTCGTAGGTAACATAACTAAAGATGTATTTTTGGAACTGGATCTAATGGAACAACAAAGTTTCTGTTGGAAAAATAGAATGATCAAGACCGGACAAGACAAGATTGTTATGACAACACCCGAACAGTATTCGCGAATAAAAAAGGTCACATTGCAAGAGGATGTCAACTTCGCAAGATCAGAGCACGTTAAGATTGACCTGGATGAAGCAATCGACTCAAATCAACTTCAGCTAGTAGAACCAAGCTATGAACGGCAAAACGACGCTGTGAAAAAGGGAGTGCTTGTAGCTTGAGCCTTAGTTCAACAGAACAATGACCAAGCTTATGTGAAGGTGGCTAACTTGAAAGATTGTGACACAGTTAAAGAAAGGCGATGTCATAGCCAAATCTGAGTCAGTGATAATGGTGACTACAGAGGCGGAAAACGCGAACTAGTGAGTGACGCTCCTTAGTGTTTGATACACCTAGTGGAAAAGGCCAGTTGCACTCTGAACGGACAATAAACCGGATGTTTGGCCATCAGCTTTTCAACTACAAGGATGTGTATGCTTTAGACGAAGCAGATTTGGGAAAAATTTATTTGATGAGACATAAAACTGAAACTAGTGACCTTATGCCAATCAAGCAAAATCCCAGATGAGCTTTGGAACTGCCAGAAACAAGCAAACAAACAGAAGTGGAAAATCTGATTCAAGCGAGAGAAGATTCATCGAGCCATCTACCAGCCCGTGGAGTTCTCCTGATGTACTTCTCAGAGGACTACAGAAGACTGATTGACGTTACCAGGAAATTTTTATTCGACAACCCTAATAACTGATACCATTTTTCGATTCTGCTACTTAATCCCGACCATTTTCGTTTCGAAAAGTTTCTCTCCAAATTTTGTCGTTTTCGAATTTCGTCGTTTTCGAGATATTTTTACCAACTATAGTCAAATTTTTACCCTTTGTTTTCGAGATATTTTTACCAACTAACATTAAAATGTTCAATATTTGGAAAGCTGTAGCAGGCAAACGATTGATGTTAGGACAAATCTGTTTGCACGTTTCTATCTTACTTTTCTGAGATCTATATTATGAGCGCATTTTCAAAATTACAATTTAATTTTTTTCAAAATTCGGTTATATTATAATAGTATAATATAATCCAATGTAAGATGGAAACATACATGTGCCATAAGTGCTGTTTTGATATGCAACCAATCTTTAGGTCGTAAGGCTGCATATTTTTGATAAACATTGCAGGGCACAAATGTACATCATTCGTTGGTAATGGTGAATCTTCTTAATGTATCAGTTTTTCCACTTCGTAACCCAAAATAGTGCTTATGATCTACCACACATCATCTAACTCTAAACGTATCATTTAAGACATCTCTTCAACACGCACCAAATAGTAAAATGGCTTTTGCTAGTCAATATCTTCTATCTGGAGCTTCACTTGTTCTGCTGTTAAAACTTTGCATTTTTCAGATTACCATACATTCTACAGCTTAGCGCTTCAAAAAAGCAATACTTTTTGAATACTTGCTGATGTCAGCACTTTCTTTTATAACCAAACAACTCTTTAGTATTGAGTATCGGTTAGTTATTGTGGAAGATTGCAAAGATTTGGTTTTTTCAACAAAATAAAGTAGAAAAACTTTGTCTCTATAGTTTTGCTTTTGTGGAGACTTTGATAAAAAAAATGATAACCTTGTTTGAATTTCACACTAGATTTCAGCCCACGTAAATAGTTTTCCAAGCAATTTTTTTGTTATTTCTAATACAGTCAGAATTTACAGTGTTTTCAAAGAAGTATAATGGATTTTTTTTATTTGGGAATAGAAATTTCTTAAAAGCGTGTAAAATGCGTACATTTTTTATTGCAGAATTAAACTTGAGGTTAAAATGCACCTATGCTATAATATGCCATAAAAAAGCGAGAACATCAACTTTATAGTTTTCTTGCTCGCGATACGTGAGTTGCTCTAGTTGAACTTCCTTATGTGTAGCAGCGTGTGGTACCATCCACTTTCATTGCGAACACGTACCACCACAGATATATATCTGCAACAGTACCGACAGCGCACCAGATTAATATCCTCTTTCGTACATAGTACGCAAAAAATGAATTATTCTGTTAAGTCTACCTGCAGCGTACGACCTTAGAGGTACTTTGACTTTGTGCAAAGTAGCCGACTAGTTTATCAGATGGTTCGCTGATTTTTCCATTCAGGTATTAATATATAACGTTGAATCGTAGCTAACAATTTTTTTTTCAAATTGAACTGAAACTGATGGACACGATGTTTCAGTGTCACAGTGAAATTTACACATGTGAGCATGACAACATGATAAATACAAGCAAAGCGACGATAAATAACAATTTGTTCTGAATTATTTTCCAAATGTTAAGAAAGTATACAGTAGCTTAGTTAGAAATGTGTCAGAATAAAACTCTGAATGAAATTACCAATTGAAAAGTTCACATAAAGTCTGATCACGATCTTTTTGGTTTTACTCTATTCATGGAATTTTGACATCCTTCTTTTGACAAATTAATTTTTAAAAAGTATGACAATTTTCTTAGCCGATCTAATAACAAATAAATGATGAGCTTTACGTTGCTGTTGCAAAACTGTAAAATACTGTAGAACTGTTTGATTAATAACTAACTTAAAAGCATTATAACAAACTTTATTTTTTCAAATATAATGTCCTTTTGTACAATGTAAAGTCCTACCCTAGATTGTACTTTACATGATGATGATGAATCTGAAACTGAATCAATGCCATTTTAATTGGGTTTTGTTGGTAATGGTACGGAGGAGGCCTCTAAGAACTTAGAATCCACGTTTTTCTAGAAACTGTTCACATAATATTTGTTGACAAAGACCAAATAATGAGCGAAATGATTAAAGCAGAGGGTGAGACGCTGATGAAGCATGTAAAATTATTGCTTAATGAATGTTAAATAGAAGGTAAAATTCCTCGATTATTTAATCTCAAACAGAGCGGTACACCCGTCTCAGATAATCGACGTACGCTCCCTAACATCAGCAAACATTGGATCGGACCACCAATTAGTCATGGCAAAACTACGACTAACAACACAATTAAAAAAGAAGGCACCAACTATTTACGTAGACAAACTGAACATTGAATCCATCAATAATCCCACCGTGAAGGACTTGAGAAAAAGACTGACCCAAAAGATCAGAGAACAGCCAATCCTGGATCAGGACGACGTGGAAGCTAGTTGGAAAAAAGTCAAATTACACATCGAAACTGCCGCCAATGAAGCATTAGGCAAAAGGAGGATAAACAAAAACTCAAATAAACCTAACACACCATGGTTCACGCCTGAAGTAAAACAAATGGCAAGAGAAAAACGTGAAACCTACCTGAGATATACTTAAATAACAGAACACCGGAAGAGTGGATACGATACAAGGAAATAAGGAACAGAATGCAGGCAGAAATACGACGAATAAAGACCGAATACTGGGAAACCTTCACTGCGGATATGGAACACGACCTCTATGGCAGCTCAAAAGGAGATATGGGGATTGATAAGACGAAGGAAACGCGAAGTCAACGAATATGTAACAGTAACAAATATCCCAGGCGAAGCATGGATAAATAACTTCAAACAAATGTTCGACGAAGATGAGACTCAACACCAGGAAAAGCCAGCAATGGCAGAAGCAAGAACAGAAGATGAGCTGCAGAGACTACTTCATCAATTCTACCTGACAGTGAAACGCTACAATATGTCGATTGCGATAAACAAGACAAAGTCACTAGTTGTAGCAAAAGAACCTAGAAGATGCAAACTAGCTGTTAACCACGAAATAGTAGAACAGCTGATAATATTCGCCCATCAAGACAGAAGATCTGAGGTAAAGAATCAAATCGATAAGGCCTCTAGAATAGCCGGATGTTTGAAAGACATTATATGGAAAACCCAGTTCCTAAGAATAGAAGCAAAGACCAGGATATATAAATGGTGCGTAAGGCCAATAATCACAAATGGCGCAGAAACCACGACAGACACCAGCAGAACCAAGAGCATAACCCGAACGGCAGAGATGAGAACGCTCCGCAGTATCACGGGACACACGCTACGTGACAGAATACCCAACCAAGAAATAAGAGGAATCTGCGACATACAGGATATTGTAAGATTGACGAGAGAGAGACGGCGAGAGTGGAATCAACACATCAACAGAATGGAAGACAATCGAATGTGCTAAAATTGCGAGAGACGGAAAACCACACTCTAGAAGACTGCCAGGCAGACCACCAAAGAGGTGGAGGGATAGCTGGATGTCCAAGTCGCAAAGAAATCCTTAAAGCTGGAAAAACAGGCTAAAAGCCTATTTCAAGAAGAAGAAGTAAAATTCCAAATAAGTGGCATAAAGTCAGTTAGAGCTCCTAGTTGATAATGGGTATTTTTATGCTTGAAACATGTAGAACGCGTTTAGGTTTGGAAAAGGCTTTAATAAATTTTAATGGAGTTAGTGGAGAAGACTAACTGTTATTCCCGCTTTGGTATTTACTATTTTCCAACAATATTGTGGTCATTGCCAACACAAGTGGAAAGAAAAAAACATGCTTCGAGAACTTGTCTCGGAGTATATTTACCAAGGCCACAAAATTCAGCTTGGCAAAGGCAAAATCAATCTTCTGAAACCACAAGAAGGACAGGTCTCTCCTGGACAGTTTTTGATATACTAGGATTTATCTTTAAATCTCGTGAATTTGTGGCACAACTAAAATGGAGATGGGCCGGTGATATAGCAAGGCAGGATGACCACAGGTAGGCACATCTGATATTATTTGGCACCAAAGAGAGACCAAACAGAGCATTGGTAGACCTCAGAGATGATGGCGATATCCAAAGAGGTGCAGAGATATGAACAAAGCCACACCTGTGCTTTATCGATTTCTCCAAGGCTTTTGACAATGTCAAGCACGAAAAGGTCATCGAGATGCATTGACGGAAAAGATATTCGTATTCGTAAAATAGGCAATTCGCTCAGCGAGGAAATTGCTGTCAGAAAGGGAGTGCGACAGGGGTGCATTCTGTCACCTCTTTTATTCAACTTATACTCTAAAGAAATCTTTGGAAAAGCACTGACGGGATTATCAGATGGCATCAAAACCAATGGACAAGCAATCAACAACATTAGATATGCCGACGACGCAGTAATTATAGCAAATAACAATGAAGAGCTACAAAATATTATGCAAAGCATATACATAGCAAGTAAAGAATATGGACTCTCCCTGAATATATCAAAAACAAAACATATTTAACAAAACACCTCGATTATTAGCAAAAGTCACCATCCTCCAGTGCGTCTAACGATAGACGGTCAGGACATAGATTAGGTAGAAACGTACACATATCTCGGAACCATAGTTAACGCGAAATGGGACCAGACATCAGAAATACGATCACGGATAGAAAGGGCTCGGGCTACGTTTAATAACTATTTACCAGCAAAGATATTTCTCTATAACTAAAATTAAGACTAGTCAGGTGTTACATATTTTCTGTTTTGTTGTGTGGTGTAGAGGCTTGGACAACAACTGAGGCCACTTTAAAAAGACTGGAATCCTTCGAAATGATGACATATCGGCGTATTTTGAAAATATCCTGGACGGAACACATCACCAACATGAAAGTCATGCAGAGATTAGGGAAAGAGAAGGAAGTCGTCTTTACATTAAAAAAAAACGGAAGCTGGGGTATTTTGGCCACATACTAAGACATGAAAAATACCGCCTTCTACAGTTGGTTGTCCAGGACAAGGTGGATAGCAAGAGAGGAGCAGGGAGGAGACGACATTCTTGGTTGCACAACCTACGCCAGTGGTTTGGATTGTCATTAAAAGCGCAGTAAACAAGATAAGAATAGCCATGTTAATAGCCAACGTCCGCAACGGATAAGGCAATGAGAGAAGAAGAAGAAAAACTATAAGAAAGAACTTAGACTATAAAATTTAAGCATCGATTCAGGTCAAGACTAACAATTAATAATTGAACTTGACCTAATGAAAACACATAACAAGAGTGAACTTGCTAATACAGCTTTAACTTTCACTTAACCTTCACTTTTATATCAACTTCCATGTTATGGTATCAACTACAATGTTAATCAGGTTGCGCTATTTAAGGATGAAATTAAACAATACCATAATTATTTCACAAGGACCTCGACCCCTAAAACTTCTCAATTAGGAAGTAGTGACTCACAAAAAATCACAAGTTCTAAAAAGTTTTATGACTTTATTTATTTTATCATATTTTATAGCACGTGGGAAGTGTCATTTATTCAAAAAAGACTACGCCAACATAGAAGCAAGTGCAATGTACGACTAAATTATTTAACCCATGAAAGATTAAAATCGACGGGAAATAAAAGGGTTTCAGTGCTTTGAGTGACACAGAAATATGGCCCCCAAGTTCGGCAACATGTTGAATTCTTAATGAGATAGGTCCAAAGTGAACCTAGCGGTAGTTTGCGGTTGCCGAATTTTGTCTCCTTATTTTAACGAGCCAGAAAAACCTGATCGTAAATTAAAACAATCGAAGGGAGCGGCTTTTTTTCAGTACAAAAAATGTAAAATTATAAACGGAAACATATCCCAAAATATGTCTTAAGCAGTGATTCCCCAAAGAAATTACTTTCAGAATGTTGACCTTTTAACAATTGATAAATTACCTTTTTAGCAGTCAACTGTTAATCCGTAAAATCTATTCATTAGAAACATAAAAATACATGCTGTTTTATTATGGAAGCTATTAATTTTATTTTTCCACATTTACAAGCTTGTCTGAAAACAAATTTATCAACTTACCAAAAAACCAGAGAAAGCATTTTTCATTACAGTGATAATGTGGCATAATAATATACAGAATGTCCCATTAGCAAACGATATACACAGTTATGAACATTTTTAAATTATACATAGGAAACCACACAGAGACAGTTGGTGAAACTATGATTGCCAAACTACGTGATATGGCACATGAGATAGTCCATAGGACATTTCTTTCCATTTTGCTTAGTTTCTTAGATACCGTCATTTTTATACGCACGATATATGCACGATGAAACAAAATCGTACCTGTCCAGATTATTTCAAAAAAATTACAAATTACCACTTTATAATGATAAACAAGCAGGCCAAACTTCACATCAGTTTTTTGTTTTAGGAGTTAAAATAAAATAAAACTATTTTTCTAATTTTGGCATATAAAGTGACACTTTTCAAAACTGATTAGAGTGACGAAACGTTTTACTTTATGTAACTAGTTACATAAAGTATCACTTTATGTAACTAGTTATGAAATAGCTATTTATGTAACCAGTTACGAAAAGATCGATTTTGTGTAACGAATGAATGTTTGTAGGGCGAGCGCAGCGAGGTCCTACAATTTGAATGAGTTACACAATAAGACATTTTTGAAACGTGTTGCATACATAATTTTTTCTAATTTTGACCAAAAAGCGGTAAAAACCATCTTTTAAAGTGATTTAACACAAATATTCACTTTCATAGCACCTTGTATAAACTGTGACAACGACATGTTATCATGGATGTCGCCCATATGTTTCTACGGAAATGCATAAAAACAGGGAGTGATGAAATGAACTTTTTCTAATTATGGCATATAAAGTGACACTTTTCAAAACTGATTAGAGTGACAAAACGTTTAACTTTATGTAACTAGTTACATAAAGTATCACTTTATGTAACTGGTTATAAAAAGTTCATTTCATCACTCCCTGTTTTTATGCATTTCCGTAGAAACATATGGGCGACATCCATGATAACATGTCGTTGTCACAGTTTATACAAGGTGCTATGAAAGTGAATATTTGTGTTAAATCACTTTAAAAGATGGTTTTTACCGCTTTTTGGTCAAAATTAGAAAAAATTATGTATGCAACACGTTTTGAAAATGTCTTATTGTGTAACTCATTCAAATTGTAGGACCTCGCTGCGCTCGCCCTACAAACATTCATTCGTTACATAAAATCGATCTTTTCGTAACTGGTTACATAAATAGCTATTTTTTGGAGTTTGGAATACATACAATTTAAGGCGCGTATCCACCGGCAAATTTATTGCGAATAGCTTGCGAACATGTTACAGCCTTGTTCGCGAGCAGTTCACAATCAGAATGCAAGCAGTTCGAGCACAGTTCGCGAGCTGTTACACGACCACGTCTACACAAAACCAATTTTGTGTTCGCTCCTGTTCGTCAAAGAGTTCAATCAGTATTCCGCGTTTGCTTGTGTATGTCGTCTGAAGCAGAAGATCTACTTTTAGCTTGCGCTGCATATGCTGTAATCAAGACATCAGATGATATCAAACGACAGAGACGTCGCCCATAATACTGGTAAAGGCAACTTTTCCAAAGCAGAGCACAATACAATAACAGCAGCTTACTGGCTGATTTAAAACTAGAAGATGCAGCTGGTTTTAGAAATTTTTGTCGTGTGTCAGTGACTGACTTTGAATATTTACTAAACGTACTTGGACCTAAAATTTTAAAACAAAATACTAATTATAGAGAAGCAATTCCCTCACAGGAAAGGCTTCTACTTACTTTACGGTTCTTAGCTACTCTCTTATACTAGTTTAATGTACACCTTCAAAATATCAAAGCAGCTAATATCTAGAATAGTCCCAGAGGTGTGCAGTGCACTAATAACAACATTAAATGAATATATTTAAGTAAGAAAATTCTTTTTATTAATAACACAAAAAAAGATGAACACTTTGTATATAAGTATTTTCATTACTGACGACGAATTTTTGTCTACCATTGGGGCTGTACATCGTGTGTTTGAGTGAAGTTGCTGATACCCTGTGATAGTTGTGTCGGTTGCTCAGAACTGGATCCCACAACTGAGAAGTCGCAATAGGTACGTTGAAAAGCCAGAATGTGGTTTATCAACTTCAATATATGACGAGCTCTGTATGAAATACTGCTGGTCAGAACAGGGAGGTACAAGTGGCGGACAAACTGTAGAACTACTGGTACTTCTAGTACTTAGTTGTGGAGTTTCAATATTTCTTGGGGGAATATATGAATAGTTTGTCTAATTTTCAGCCTGTAGTACACAACAGGTTGATTTTGTGTTGCAACATTAACGGATTACGCTGATACAGCTTTCGCAATTTGAAAGCGAGTTGCTCCCCAAAAACACTCATCTCGTTCAGCTATTTTTTGCTTGAGAGGTTGCATTATGTCATATGCTTCGGCAACTCGAGGATCAGCAACAGTTTTGCTTCGCTTGTATGAAGATTCCCCTGACTGGGTTTCCTTCCGTTTGTGGAAGTTACTTTTCTACAAGAGTTTTCTCTTCCTCATCAACACCGCTCACTTCACTTTCACTGTGATTTTCGTCGTTCTGAAAATCACTTTTTTATCCGTCCACTCCATTATTGAAAATATTTTATGTTTATGCGCCAGTAAGCAAAAATAAACTGTTGTGAATTCAACAACCGTCCCGACCAAACGGACCAACGGCGAGCATTTCTTTTGATAATACCGACACCGAGCGGGAACTGTGGCGAACACAATGCGAACATGGGCAACAACACTGATGTTACGCGAGCTGCTCGCGAACTTAATGCGAACATTTTGTAAACACAATATTAGATGTTTGCGAGCTGTTCGCGAACACCGGTGGATACGCTAAAACCGCCAAAGTGCACTTCTCAACCATCGTTTATATGAACTTTAGTGTTTATTTTTTTAAAGTACTTTTTACCCTTTAAGTTTATATAATATAGTATAAGAACATAAAAGACCGTTAATCCCTGAATTTAATTCGACGTTTTTTTCGTGTTTCAATTTCTGGTTTTAAAAAATGTCAAGTTGTGACCAAAAAGATTTAGAACAAATCACTCATTGAACTAGTAGAAAACTGAACATAATATGAATAGTCCCCTTAATAAGCGGAATATAAACATAATTTGCTTGGGAAATCCACCACAACATTCTTTTATGTAAAACCTTAGGTACATGCTTGTTGGCACGCAGAAACGCTTATTAAAATTCTTGAAAAAGAAGATCGCATAACCCGGTTTGACATAAAATATACCTATTTCACGTTTGCATATGATTTACTATTCCGATTGCAATCAGCGAGAGTAATTTTTATACAGTACCCAACATATGACTTCCCAGATTGTCGGGTTCTCAAAAAAAAACTATGCAAGGTCTCTTTGACAAGCAATTACTCTCGTTAAGCCATTCATGCAAAATGACAAAGCGCAATATTGTTATGGTTACTTGCTTTTTGCTAGAAGTAAAAGATGGTACATTTCACAAACGTAGAATGAAAAAGTAAAAAAAAACATTCTCAATAAACATGAATATATTTTTATTTGTCATAATAACAACTTACAAGTATTGACTTGGTCAAAAAAAAATCAAAGAAATATTACCTTGCAGATTCTACTTACTTCAACGAAATGTTTGAATTAAGAAACATATTTTAGCAGGCAAGTTCCCTATCTTCTTGAAACGGGCAATTGTAATCCCTTAGGATGAAGAATCCATCTAATTTTCATCTTATATCAATGCTTCTTTGTCTAAACTGATTGAGCAGCTAATAAAGTCAAGGCTGGTTTCTTTTTTATCCGCATTCAACATCTTGATCGCATCCCAGCTTTGGAAAGTCTTTGAGCACAAGCGATGCAGTGTTTTCACGTCGTAATTTGTAATTTTCAAAGGTGTTTGAATGCTTGGATTGAGGGGTGCTGGTGCGGAAACTTCATCACTGTGGGGGACAGCTGCTGGATCCTCCAGGATAGGGTGCAGGTGGGCATGGTTGGCAATGGTGAGTCTGCACCCTTGGTGTGTCACCATACTGGGCCCGGTCTTTTGAAAAACATTAATAACCTCACCATGCTGGCTATACGGGGTATATTTATAGTTTTGCTGACGATACCACTCTACTGTGGAATGCAGGAACTGGCGATGCCGTCAAGAAAATGATAAGTTCTGATCTCCCAAATATCAAAGAATGGGGTCATGCCAACTCCTTTTGTTTAAACTTTCTGCTTCTTCACGTGCCTCTTAGAAAGTTGGCTATCATCTTGACGATTCTTGCTTCGGATGCGGCAGCTCGGAACCATTCTATTGAAGTACAGTAAACCCACTCTCTTCAGTTCTTCAGTCATAAAGTACGTCTTCTTAAAGTAAGTTTTCCTGCTTTTACCGTGTCCACCATTTCAGTCTTTTTGTTTTGTTTGTTTGTTTGGCAAACTATAGGCATCCTGTATGGGCCCGTCACATCCCGGTTGTTGGTAGCTACAGCAGTCGGGTCGACTTTATGAAGCCAACCAGTCTGCTAGGTCTTAGCTCCTTGATTGCCCTGTGCGTCATTATTGACAGTCCCAGCAATGTTGTCCGCGAACGAGTGAAGGCTGGACACCACATTAAGTCGATCCGCCTCTTTATTTCCCGGAATATCAGTATGTCCCGGAACTCAGCTTTTCCAGGGTTGGTTTGAACTCCAAAACCAATTTGAAGTGCACTACTGTCAGAACAAATGTTAATTGTGTCTTCCTGTCGCGGGCCCGATATTAGTTCTAGCCCACAATACAGGATCGCAAGCACCTCAGCCTGAAATACAGTAGCGTGTGTACCCAAGGCACAGTGCTTCGCTGTTTAGCCTGTCTCAGCGCAGACACCTGCCTTCGTCAGCCCCCCTCTGCTGGATCCATCCGTGAACCAGCTCCATTGTCCCACTCCTCCCGCTCGGTAATTACCTTGAGGAAATTTGAGGGCTGTAACCTTCTAGGCCTATGGTCACTACTGATAAGAAGTATGGGCACCGTTCAGTGGCCCAGTCCCATATACAAGAGTGTCCATACGTGCAAACTTGTAATTGATCCATAGTGCGCAAACTATATGCTGCCCTTATGGCTTCCATTTTTCCACGTTTAGCAACACTTAAAGTGCTCTCGTGGGGGCAGTTCTCATACTTCCCGTTATCGCAGTGCTTGCGAGCCCTTGTAACCTATCTAATTTTGTGCGCACGTTACTTCTTTCCACACATGGCGACCACACAATCGCGCCATATATTAGTATAGGTCTGACTATGGCGCAGTAGAGCCATTGGGCAACCTTCGGTTGTAATCCCCTGGTGCCACCGCAAACCCTCCTGCAAGTCCACAGTGCAAACAAAGCTTTCCTGATTTTACAGGTTATATGCTCCCGCCATGACAATTTAGCGTCCAGGTAGATACCCAGGTAGTTAATTGACTGACTGTAGTTTAGTGTTACACCAGAGAGAATTATCTCTGGTCGTATTTCTTGGTCACGCTTTCTGCTGAAGACTATTCCNACNCGTNTGCANTTGNGANGNTCACTATNCANAGCATAANACAANTANATNAAATTNNGANTATCNGAACNCTTTGAGAACACAACGAACTCNTAAACANNGNNGGCNANCGNANAAAGNAGTGCNGGTNTCTTNTCACNGGACGCGGATGTTACTNGCTTGCNCNNATCTTGTCTATAANANAATCGTGCGGTGCGTCAATTCANATNNAAATCAATCACAGGTCTCGTNGCATCTGGCGNTGNACNATGNCTNACGNNCATCTTTTCNACCANNTTCNTNNNACCATGCATGACTTTAATTGNAATNGTGNAACTNGATGNTNNTTGAGCNAGNTNNATTNNCTNCGCGCAAGACNAGGCGNGGGAGNNNGATCANCACAGNACCCNGGTTTCNTNTAANGCNCNTAGTNANNGNACATAGCGNNNGGCTTATAGTGTGNCTCAGTCNCTATGNACNCNTTNGAGTCATGTCANNNNACGCCNTCTTTCGNGACATAAACATAACACACCATGGTTAACGCCCGAAGTAAAACAAATGGCAAGAGAAAAACGTGAAAACCTACCGGAGATATACTTAAATAACAGAACACCGGAAGAGTGGATACGATACAAGGAAATAAGGAACAGAATGCAGGCAGAAATACGACGAATAAAGACCGAATACTGGGAAACCTTCACTGCGGATATGGAACACGACCTCTATGGCAGCTAAAAGGAGATATGGGGATTGATAAGACGAAGGAAACGCGAAGTCAACGAATATGTAACAGTAACAAATATCCCGGGCGAGGCAAGGAAAAATTACTTAAAACAAATGTTCGACAAAGATGAGACTCAACACCAGGAAAAGCCAGCAATGGCGGAAGCAACTACCCGTATCACCCACGAACTAGTAGAAAAGTATACCAAGGAACTAAAAAACAGAAAAGCCCCAGGAATCGACGAATTGAACATCGAACTGATAAAGTACGGAGGTAAACCACTAAGCAAACAACTAACCAATCTTTACCAGAAGATCTTAAATGAAACAACTATACCAACCGACTGGAAGAAGAACATCACTATCCGTATCTTCAAAAGAGGCGACAATAAACATTCAGGAAACTACAGAGGAATAACTCTCCTAAGCGCCGTGATGAAACTATTCACAAAAATCATATGCGGTATATTAGAAGTAGTGAAAACTTGAACATCAATACAACGACCAGAATACTTGTCCCAAGAAGTGCCCATATCAACAGGAATAAGACAGAGAGACTCCAAGTCCTGTACTCTTTAACCTAATCATGAACGAAATAATAAAAGACGTTCAAAACGTCGTTAGTTTTGTAACTTGCGGGGCATGGTTACAGAACTAACAAAGGAAAAATAACAATACTGTGCTACGCAGATGACTCAGTAATTATATCAGAAAACTAATGTGAGCTGCAGATACTACTTCATCAATTCTACTTGACAGCGAAACGCTACAATATGTCGATTGCGATAAACAAGACAAAGTCACTAGTTGTAGCAAAAGAACCTAGAAGATGCAAACTAGCTGTTAACAACGAAATAGTAGAACAGGTAATGTCCTTCAGATACTTAGGGGTAGAAATAACAGCCCATCAAGACAGAAGATCTGAGGTAAAGAATCAAATCGATAAGGCCTCTAGAATAGCCGGATGTTTGAAAGACATTGGACATATGGAAACCCAGTTCCTAAAAATAGAAGCAAATACCAGAATAAAAATAAGGCCAATAATCACATATGCCGCAGAAACCACGACAGACACCAGCAGAACCAAGAGCATAACCCGAACGACAGAGATGAGAACGCTCCGCAGTATCACGGGACACACGCTACGTGACAGAATACCCATCCAAGAAATAAGAGGAATCTGCGACATACAGGAGATTGCAAGATTGATGAGACAGAGACGGCGAGAGTGGAATCAACACATCAACAGAATGGAAGACAATCGAATGTGCTAAAATTGCGAGAGACGGAAAACCACACTCTAGAAGACTGCCAGGCAGACCACCAAAGAGGTGGAGGGATAGCTGGATGTCGAAGTCGCAAAGAACTCCTTAAAGCTGGAAAAACAGGCTAAAAGCCTATTTCAAGAAGAAGAAGAAGTAAAATTCCAAATAAGTGGCATAAAGTCAGTTAGAGCTCCTGGTTGATAACGGGTATTTTTATGCTTGAAACATGTAGAACGCGTTTAGGTATGGAAAAGGTTTTAATAAATTTTAATGGAGTTAGTGGAGAAGACTAACTTTTATTCCCGCTTTGGTATTTACTATTTTCCAAACAATATTGTGGTCATTGCCAACACAAGTGGAAAGAAAAAAACGTGCTTCGAGAACTTGTCTCAGAGTATATTTACTAAGGCCACAAAATTCAGCTTGGCAAAGGCAAAATCAATCTTCTGAAACCACAAGAAGAACAGGCCTCTCCTGGACTCCCTGTATGTTTTTGACATACTAGGATTTATTTTTAAATCTCGTGAGTTTGTGGCACAACTAAAATGGAGATGGGCCGGTTAAATAGCAAGGCAGGATGACCAAAGGTAGGCACGTAGAATATTATTTGGCACCAAAAAGAGACCAAACAGAGCATTGGTAGACCTCAGAGATGATGGCGATATCCAAAGAGGTGCAGAGATATGAACAAAGCCACACCTGTGCTTTATCGATTTCTCCAAGGCTTTTGACAATGTCAAGCACGAAAAGGTCACCGAGATGCTTAGGAACACTGGCATTGACGGAAAAGATATTCGTATTATCGCTAATATGTATTGGAGTCAAACCGCAAAAATAAAAATAGGCAATTCGCTCAGCGACGAAATTACTGTCAGAAAGGGAGTGCAGAAAGCACTGACGGGATTATCAGATGGCATCAAAATCAATGGACAAGCAATCAACAACATTAGAAATGCCGACGACGCAGTAATTATAGCAAATAACAATGATGAGCTACAAAATATTATGCAAAACATATACATAGCAAGTGAAGAATATGGACTCTCCCTGAATATATCAAAAACAAAACATATTTAACAAAACACCTCGATTATTAGCAAAAGTCACCATCCTCCAGTGCGTCTAACGATAGACGGTCAGGACATAGATTAGGTAGAAACGTACACATATCTCGGAACCATAGTTAACGCGAAATGGGACCAGGCATCAGAAATACGATCACGGATAGAAAGGGCTCGGGCTACGTTTAATAACTATTTACCAGCGATATTTCTCTATAACTATAAAATTAAGACTAGTCAGGTGCTACATATTTTCTGTTTTGTTGTGTGGTGTAGAGGCTTGGACAACAACTGAGGCCACTTTAAAAACACTGGAATCCTTCGAAATGATCACATATCGGCGTATTTTGAAAATATCCTGGACGGAACACATCACCAACATGAAAGTCATGCAGAGATTAGGGAAAGAGAAGGAAGTCGTCTTTACATTAAAAGAAACCGGAAGCTGGGGTATTTTGGCCACATACTAAGACATGAAAAATACCGCCTTCTACAGTTGGTTGTCCAGGACAAGGTGGATAGCAAGAGAGGAGCAGGGAGGAGACGACATTCTTGGTTGCACAACCTACGCCAGTGGTTTGGATTGTCATTAAAAGCGCAGTAAACAAGATAAGAATAGCCATGTTAATAGCCAACGTCCGCAACGGATAAGGCAATGAGAGAAGAAGAAGAAAAACTATAAGAAAGAACTTAGACTATAAAATTTAAGCACCGATTCAGGTCAAGACTAAAAATTAATAATTGAACTTGACCTAATGAAAACACATAACAAGAGTGAACTTGCTAATACAGCTTTAACTTTCACTTAACCTTCACTTTTGTATCAACTTCCATGTTATGGTATCAACTACAATGTTAATCAGGTTGCGCTATTTAAGGATGAAATTAAACAATACCATAATTATTTCACAAGAACCGAACCTCGACCCCTAAAGCTTCTCAATTAGGAAGTAGTGACTCACAAAAAATCACAAGTTTTAAAAAGTTTTATGACTTTATTTATTTTATCATATTTTATAGCACGTGGGAAGTGTCATTTATTCAATAAAGACTACGCCAACATAGAAGCAAGTGTACTGTTATCATGGGTACGACTAAATTATTTAACCCATGAAAGATTAAAATCGACGGGAAATAAAAGGGTTTCAGTGCTTTGAGTGACACAGAAATATGGCCCCCAAGTTCGGCAACATGTTGAATTCTTAATGAGATAGGTCCAAAGTGAACCTAGCGGTAGTTTGCGGTTGCCGAATTTTGTCTCTTTATTTTAACGAGCCAGAAAAACCTGATCGTAAATTAAAACAATCGAAGGGAGCGGCTTTTTTTCAGTACAAAAAATGTAAAATTATAAACGGAAATATATCCCAAAATATGTCTTAAGCAGTGATTCCCCAAAGAAATTACTTTCAGAATGTTGACCTTTTAACAATTGATAAATTACCTTTTTAGCAGTCAACTGTTAATCCGTAAAAGCTATTCATTAGAAACATAAAAATACATGCTGTTTTATTATGGAAGCTATTAATTTTATTTTTCCACATTTACAAGCTTGTCTGAAAACAAATTTATCAACTTACCAAAAAACCAGAGAAAGCATTTTTCATTACAGTGATAATGTGGCATAATAATATACAGAATGTCCCATTAGCAAACGATATACACAGTTATGAACATTTTTAAATTATACATAGGAAACCACACAGAGACAGTTGGTGAAACTATGATTTTGCCAAACTACGTGATATGGCACATGTGATAGTCCATAGGACATTTCTTTCCATTTTGCTTAGTTTCTTAGATACCGTCATTTTTATACGTTAATGCACGATGAAACAAAATCGTACCTGTCCAGATTATTTCAAAAAAATTACAAATTACCACTTTATAATGATGAACAAGCAGGCCAAACTTCACATCAGTTTTTTGTTTTAGGAGTTAAAATAAAATAAAACTATTTTTCTAATTTTGGCATATAAAGTGACACTTTTCAAAACTGATTAGAGTGACAAAACGTTTTACTTTATGTAACTAGTTACATAAAGTATCACTTTATGTAACTAGTTATGAAATAGCTATTTATGTAACCAGTTACGAAAAGATCGATTTTGTGTAACGAATGAATGTTTGTAGGGCGAGCGCAGCGAGGTCCTACAATTTGAATGAGTTACACAATAAGACATTTTCGAAACGTGTTGCATACATAATTTTTTCTAATTTTGACCAAAAAGCGGTAAAAACCATCTTTTAAAGTGATTTAACACAAATATTCACTTTCATAGCACCTTGTATAAACAGTGACAACGACATGTTATGATGGATGTCGCCCATATGTTTCTACGGAAATGCATAAAAACAGGGAGTGATGAAATGAACTTTTTATAACCAGTTACATAAAGTTATACATATAGTATAAAGTATCACTTTATGTAACTAGTTACATAAAGTAAAACGTTTTGTCACTCTAATCAGTTTTGAAAAGTGTCACTTTATATGCCATAATTAGAAAAAGTTCATTTCATCACTCCCTGTTTTTATGCATTTCCGTAGAAACATATGGGCGACATCCATCATAACATGTCGTTGTCACTGTTTATACAAGGTGCTATGAAAGTGAATATTTGTGTTAAATCACTTTAAAAGATGGTTTTTACCGCTTTTTGGTCAAAATTAGAAAAAATTATGTATGCAACACGTTTCGAAAATGTCTTATTGTGTAACTCATTCAAATTGTAGGACCTCGCTGCGCTCGCCCTACAAACATTCATTCGTTACACAAAATCGATCTTTTCGTAACTGGTTACATAAATAGCTATTTTTTGGAGTTTGGAATACATACAATTTAAGGCGCGTATCCACCGGCAAATTTATTGCGAATAGCTTGCGAACATGTTACAGCCTTGTTCGCGAGCAGTTCACAATCAGAATGCAAGCAGTTCGAGCACAGTTCGCGAGCTGTTACACGACCACGTCTACACAAAACCAATTTTGTGTTCGCTCCTGTTCGTCAAAGAGTTCAATCAATATTCCGCGTTTGCTTGTATCAGTATGTCGTCTGAAGCAGAAGATCTAGTTTTAGCTTGCGCTGCATATGCTGTAATCAAGACATCAGATGATATCAAACGACAGAGACGTCCATAATACTGGCAAAGGCAACTTTTCCAAAGCAGAGCACAATACAATAACAGCAGCTTACTGGCAGATTTAAAACTAGAAGATGCAGCTGGTTTTAGAAATTTTTGTCGTGTGTCAGTGACTGACTTTGAATATTTACTAAACGTACTTGGACCTAAAATTTCAAAACAAAATACTAATTATAGAGAAGCAATTCCCTCACAGGAAAGGCTTCTACTTACTTTACGGTTCTTAGCTACTCTCTTATACTAGTTTAATGTACACCTTCAAAATATCAAAGCAGCTAATATCCAGAATAGTCCCAGAGGTGTGCAGTGCACTAATAACAACATTAAATGAATATATTTAAGTAAGAAATCAATTCTTTTTATTAATAACACAAAAAAGATGAACACTTTGTATACCTATAGGTATTTTCATTACTGACGACGAATTGTTGTCTACCATTGGGGCTGTACATCGTGTGTTTGAGTGAAGTTGCTGATACCCTGTGATAGTTGCTCAGAACTGGATCCCACAACTGATAGGTCGCAATACGTTGAAAAGCCAGAATGTGGTTTATCAACTTCAATATATGACGGGCTCTGTATGAAATACTGCTGGTCAGAACTCAAACAACACTCAGACAAACTGTAGAACTACTGGTACTTCTAGTACTTAGTTGTGGTTTCAATATTTCTTGGGGGAATATATGAATGGTTTGTCTAATTTTCAGCCTGTAGTACACAACAGGTTGATTTTGTGTTGCAACATTAACGGATTACGCTGATCCAGCTTTTGCAATTTGAAAGCAAGTTGCTACCGTCAACTACTACTTCGTCGTTCTGAAAATCACTTTTTTATCCGCCCACTCCACTATTGAAAATATTTTATGTTTAAGCGGCAGTAAGCAAAAGTAAACTGTTGTGAATTCAACAACCGTCCCGACCAAACGGACCAACGGCGAGCGTTTCTTTTGATAATACCGACACCGAGCGGGAACTGTGGCGAACACAATGCGAACATTGGCAACAACACTGATGTTACGCGAATATTAGATGTTTGCGAGCTGTTCGCGAACACCGGTGGATACGCTAAAACCGCCAAAGTGCACTTCTCAACCATCGTTTATAGGAACTTTAGCATTTATTTTTTTAAAGTACTTTTTACCCTTTAAGTTTCATATATTATAGTATAAGAACATTAAAGACTTAGTTAGTCCCTGAATTTAATTCGACGTTATTTTCGTGTTTCAATTTCTGGTTTTAAAAAATGTCAGGTTGTGACCAAAAAGATTTAGAACAAATCACTCATTGAACTAGTAGAAAACTGAACATAATATGAATAGTAGAAGAACCCTTAATAAGCGGAATATAAACATAATTTGCTTGGGAAATCCACCACAACATTCTTTTATGTAAAACCTTAGGTACATGCTTGTTGGCACGCAGAAACGCTTATTAAAATTCTTGAAAAAGAAGATCGCATAACCCGGTTTGACATAAAATATACCTATTTCACGTTTGCATATGATTTACTATTCCGATTGCAATCAGCGAGAGTAATTTTTATACAGTACCCAACATATGACTTCCCAGATTGTCGGGTTCTCAAAAAAAAACTATGCAAGGTCTCTTTGACAAGCAATTACTCTCGTTAAGCCATTCATGCAAAATGACAAAGCGCAATATTGTTATGGTTACTTGCTTTTTGCTAGAAGTAAAAGATGGTACATTTCAGAAACATGTAGAATGTAAAAGTAAAAAAACACATTCTCAATAAACATGAATATATCTTTATTTGTCATAATAACAAATTACAAGTAGTGACTTGGTCAAAAAAAATTCAAAGAAATATTACAATAAATATTCCTTGCAGATTCTACTTACTTCACCGAAATGTTTGAATTAAGAAACATATTTTAGCAGGCAAGTTCCCTATCTTCTTGAAACGGGCAATTGTGATCCCTTAGGATGAAGGATCCATCTAATTTTCATCTTATACCAATGCTACCTTGTCTAAGGTGATTGAGCAGCTAGTAATGTCAAGGCTGGTTTCTTTTTTATCCGCATTCAACATCTTGATTGCATCCCAGCTTTGGAAAGTCTTTGAGCACAAGCGATGCAGTGTTTTCACGTCGTAATTTGTAATTTTCAAAGTCTGGTGCGGAAACTTCATCACTGCAGCGTTCAGTCAACGCACGGTAAATGACATTGAAGGGAGTATTGTCGAATGCTCCTTCAATCCAAAAAAAGCACCAAGAGATTATCGCCTTCTGACGAGAGGTCTCTCTATTCTGCGTGTTAGCTGATGCAGAGCGGTTTCCGTTGACTTGCCTTTTTGTTTTCTTTTGCCTCAATATTCTGCGTTTGTTACCCGTTGTGTCCAAGAAACCCAAGTCCAAGAATATCTATTAATTTGTTTATTTTAAAAAATTAAAAAACGAATTACAGATCCTCAATATTTTTTTATTGATGCCGAAAAACAGTGTGAAACTAAATGAAACCATAAAGTGTCATACATCATTAAATTCAGAATAAAAAGGGCTTTCATAATCTAACACAAAAACATCAGGACCGTATTTAAAAAAACGAACTTGATGATGCTTCCGCAAAGACGAAACCTCGGAATAAAAAACTGACAATGCCACAATAAAGAGCATTAAAAGTTGATATGGAGAAGTGTCTTTAGTTTTGGTACTAGGTCCAGTATTAACATCACAAAAAAATTAAAACGTAAAATAAAAAAATCACTTTTTTAAAATATCTCAAAAACTAAAACAAAATTCGATCGTTCTCTAAAAGCCATGATTATGCAACTTTCTTCCCATTTAACCAAATCTGTATGTCTAACCGTTTCCAAGATCCCCATAGTGGCCCTCCTTATCCTGGACACACTGTATATTTACTAATATGAAAGTTTCAGTGTGCAATATCTTAAAAACGGTCAACTTTTAAGACTTAAAACGAGTATACCTTTTTACGTAAAAACGTAAGCGTAAAATTTTTTTTCGTTTACGTTTTTTTTTAAGTCTTATGGTTGTTTCAGTTGCGTAAAAAAATTGAGTCTTTTTAAGCAGCTGAAATGATTGCAGGTAGCGCCCCCTATCAGCTACTGCAAAATAGATGAAAGCATCGTATTTCCCGCGTGGCACAACCCTTTTAAACATTTTGTTTTGTTTGAGATAATTGTATCAAAAGACCCTGATAGTATGATAAAAAATCAAAAACAAAATTTAAACTTTCACTTCTTGTATCCTTCTTAATATTAACTTCCTAAGCTAAATCATACAGACGTATATTACCTTCATATTGTTACGTCATCTCAATTTACTTTATATATTCAATCATCAATTTACTATAGTATTCTACTCGCATAAAATGTGTAACGAAGTTACTAATTCTTTTGTTGATATGTAGTATTAGATTAAAGAAAACAATGCGCAGCCTCACACGCTTAAGTTACAATGCGTCTTCGCGATAGAATGGTGAACGCACCGCTGCGGTCGATAAAGGTTCAGCGAGCAGCCGCGGGAGGGTAAACGAAACAACAACGCGCTGTCGCGACTTGCGAGCTGGTGCCGTCGCCGCGCGCTACATTGTCATTTCTTCACGGACCATCGACTACCGACCGACGGGCGACGCTTCAGCCAGCAGAACGATGAACGATGCCCTACCGTATACCGACTTCGCGAAGACGCTTACCTGGCGAACCACCGCTTAGTGCCCCAGTGGCCGACCAGCCAATTCGTATCAAGGGGCATTATGAGCAAAGGATTTTAGCCACCAACGCTCGATTAGATAAGTTCCAACAGGAGGCCAGAGATTTGTCAAACATTGTGGTGGTGCCGGCGAGAAAACCGCCACAGCCGACCAGAAAACCACCGAAGCCAGCTACACCACAGACTACGCCCACGCCTACTAATGTAACCGATTTGGCTAACGAGGTGGCGAGGTATGGCGTCAGTCCAAACCTTTGGCCACCATGGTTAAAGGCCGCTTTGGCCAAGCTGCGCCCAAAAGGTTGCCCCCCGCATGAAAGACTGCGGAAAAGACTAATAACCATAACGGGGCAACTACTATACAGGGTGTCCCACGACGAAAGACATCGATTGATATTGGAAAAAGTATAAATAGGAGAGTTTTGAAAATTTGGCAGGATACTGATGTGGGCATGCCCAATCTAACTAAAATATTTTCAAGATGGTTGCACTTCCGTTTATACCGGAAGTCGATCACAACTTTCTTATTTTAAATAGAACACTCTATATATTATTACATATTTGGATTCCTCACAAAATTCTGACCAACTTTTGTGTACAATGCCCTATGCCTATCTCTAGCCGTTTTCGAAATATTTGATGTTTTTCCAAAAAAGTGACAGTTGCAACGCTCAACATATTTTTGTACTCTGTCAAAAGCGTATTTTATTTTGCAATGAAACTTTGGGTTATTTTAAATAAAGGAACGTTTTATTAAACTGAGGGTGCGTAATGACTCATTTGTATACAGGGTTGTCAAAAAAAAAATCATAAACTTGCCACTAAAAAAAATGAAAAATCTCAAGTTTTTTAAATAGAAACCCACATTTTTTATGACGGAATCATTTTGAGCATTAAAAATTACTATACGCTTCAATTTACTTGCCTATACCTAAATCCAACCCATTTCGTTTTATTTGAGAATAAACATTTTTTATTCATAAAACTCCAGATTTCTTGAAAATTTCTCTCTCTAATTACGTGTGGATTTATGTCACACCAGTAGTGTGATTTATGTCTATTGAACATTCCATTTTTAGTGAATTTGGAATTTGGCATCGTCGCTCTAAATAATATTATTCAAAAACAATTCTTCTCCATAGTGACTAGTCAGCAAAAACTCACTAAAAACCACTCTCTTCGGAAAGTCAACCTCTTTTAAGTGTTGCACTAATTTAAATGAAAAAGAGTGAAATTATGTTTCTTCAGGATCCTTTGAATTGAGCTTTAGGATATGCCTGATTCTACGGAAACTTGTCTTATTGACGAAGTTGGATTTGCAACCAAATACCCCAAAATTGCAATTTCTACATTTGTTTAAGGATTGGTTTTGTTTTAATAGCTTTTCTCTTCACAGATCCCGTATTCTTAAAATTTTCAATTATTTGCTTGACAGCTTTTGGCGATGGCTTTGGTTTTTCTGGATAACGAGCGGCAAATACCTCACATGTTCTACTTACAACTTTATCACATTCTCCGTAAATAATATACAGATTAAGTAATCTTGGTTTGAATAACGTAACCGCGACGGCATATTTGCAGTTGTCAAAACACTCAAGTCCCTAGTGTTATTAACATGCTCTGCAGGTCTCCAATATCACCGTGTGTCAAAAGCATGGCCAACTAGAGTACCAGCTAATCCCAACCATGCAGCCTAATAAAAAAATGTTTATTCTCAAATAAAACGAAATGGGTTGGATTTAGGTATAGGCAAGTAAATTGAAACGTATAGTAATTTTGAATGCTCAAAATGATTCCGTCACTTTGTTGCCAACCGTAGCGGAATTCCGCTACTGTAGCGGATTTTCGATCTATGTAGCGGCGTAGCGGCGGAATTAACATATTGTAGCTTAAGTAGCGGAAATTTAAATATATTCAGACAGTAAAAATAAAGCAGTGGTATGTATACAGTTAAACGTAAATCTGCAGTTTTACCAAAAAATTTTACTATTTAAACTACGTACTGAAGTTAAACTGAACAAATAAAACTAATTCTCAAATAAAATACCATTTAATCGCGCTTAGGCTACTTTTTTTTTGGTTGTAGCGGAGTTTTGGCAAATGTAGCGGAATATTGAATAGCCGGTAGCGGCGAAGAACGTGAAACGGTTGGCAACACTGCCGTCATAAAAAATGTGGGTTTCTATTTAAAAAACTTGAGATTTTTCATTTTTTTTAGTGGCAAGTTTATGATTTTTTTTTGACGACCCTATATACAAATGAGTCATTACGCACCCTCAGTTTAATAAAACGATCCTTTATTTACAATAACCCAAAGTTTCATTGCAAAATGAAATACGGTTGTAACCTAGTACAAAAATATGTTGAGCGTTGCAACTGTCACTTATTGGAAAAACATCATCTGGAAAATATTTTAGTTAGATTGGGCATGTCCACATCAGTATCCTGCCAAATTTTCAAAACTCTCCTATTTATACTTTTTCGAATATCAATCGAGGTCTTTCGTCGTGGGACACCCTGTATATAAATGTGCCTTAAAGTGTTTTTTTTTCCTGTTGTGTGTTTGCGTGTTTCCGTTTTCCTAGCCAGTAGATATAAGAATTAAAGCTTCCGTTCAAACATTAAGTCAACCGACTTCTCATTTTAATTTCCATCTTAAGACAAAGAATGTCGCAATCACCCACTCTGGAGTTGACCGAGTCCACCAGTTGGTTTGACGCGATTGAAGAAGTGGTCACAACCGCCACTTGTACCGAACCGACGACTAAGAGGATACAAGAGCCGAGATTTCTGTCCGTTCAGCAAGGTTTATGCTGGAGATGTGGAGAAGTAGGCCACCACCGAGCTTTTTGTACAAAGCCACCAGTTCTGTTCTGCTCGAGATGTGGACGCATAGGTCAACTGTCTAAGGACTGTAGTTGCTACCAACAGGAGCCTAAACTAAAGACAAAAAATTACCGCCGCCGAGAAACCGCACCGACAATAGGAAAACTTCATCACCGCCGAAGAAGCGCTTCGCAAGTCATACTCAAAGGTCTGGAAAAAGGTCCCGTGGTGTTCAATGTGATATGGGAAAACTACCCCACTGCCGATGTAATTTCCTGACAATGGGATATGGAGGATATGCAGACTAAGAAGATATTAGAGACAAATCGTAGTTTAGTGTTTGTGTTAGGATAAGTAGTGTAGGTCTAAGGTTTTAAAAAAAATAAAACAAAGTTTTATTTACAAGGTTTTATTTTTTTTTGGTAAGCTACAATTCACCTTACGTACTACCGACCGACGCTTCAGCCAACTGAACGGTAAATGTTATTGTTCCTGGGGGCAAGCTTTGAAGGTATTTCAGAGTTCAGAGTCGTTTCCTTCGGACCGCCAGTACAGGATGTTATAACACTGCTGGTTAACTTCGAGGGCCACGACTCGGAAAACCACTCGGTGATTTGAGTTGTTTCCTCTGGACTGCCAGTACCGGATGTTATAACACTGCTGGTCAACTTCGGAGGCTACAATCTCACTATTGCCTAGGTATTTCCGAACCGTTTCCTTCGGACCGCCGGTACCGGATGTTATAACACTGCCGGTTAACTTCGAAGGCCACTGCTCCGAAATCCTGTAACCAAACCTGAAGTCACCCAGGTCTTTCCGAACTGATTTCTTCGGACAGTCCGAGCTCCGGCCGTTTTAACCCCCAACTGGTCAACTCCGAGGGCCGTCCTTTTGAAAGCTGATACCGATTCTTTGACCCCGTCTGTACCCCCAGAGCACAGTTTTCGTACCGTCCGAATCTGTCATTCATACCGTAACCGTCTGTTTACCCTGGCTGGAAAAAAACCGTTTCGAAACCGTCTTAGTTCTCCGAACCGTTCCCCGTTCTGAACACTAGGTTCAAGGTTGTGTTGTCCGTTTGTTTTCCGTTTCAAAGTTACCGTATTAATTTAGTTGGGATCTCCAGGTCCGACTGTACCGTTTATTGATTTGAACACGAGGCTGTGTTGTTCTCCGTTTGTTTTGTTGTGATAGAGTTTTTTAAGTAAGTTAGGATATGAATGACTGTTAACTGTTATTTTTCCTGGTTAACACGACTTGTTTAGTTTTGCTGACAACCCTGTGTTTCCTTATTTTTGTCCCACTCCCTTCATCCATTTACAGATAAACGTGAACTCTGTCTTCGACTGTGTAAAAGCTCCCCAGGTATACGAAGCGAGTTCCTTAGTTACGCTTCTCCAAATAAAACTAAGGTGGCGCCCGAGTTTCGAAGCACCTACCCCTAGGTGTGGCAAAAACCGTACAAGGACCGGTACGTAAAGGCGTTACAAATGCATAGGGTTATTTCAAACTGTAAACACAACAAAACTCTTATGTCATTGTAAAAGTTAACGTCTGTCCAAGTTGATTTGACAATAAAAAAATTAACATAACGCATATGTACCTGTATCTAGAGAAAGATTTTCTTATCAACATCAAGTATGCAGCTCACGTTTAACGTATTTAAGTAAGTTAAGACTGTTAGGAGTTGCATGCTTGATGAAGGTGATAAGGTGAAACACGTGTTGGCGTGCTTATCATCCCTTTTTTCTTCTGTCTCCAACACATTGCAGACATATTTCCTAAAAACTACTGGTTTCTAACTTGTGACTGCAAGACTCATAACTTTTCAGAAAAATGGTTGGTAGACCTATTAAAATTTTGCTTTAAACAGCTTCAAACTAAAAATGCCGTTATTTAGTTTTAGGTTAGATTTTTTATTATTATACAGGATGTTTAAAAATGTTTAAATTTGTTAGTATAACAAAATGTTTTTTTTTCTTTGTTTATTGGGTCTTCTGTCTCACACAAAAAAGGTTTATTGGGAAAATGGAATTTCGCACTATTTTCAACTAAGTTGAAAATAACATTAACCTATTCGTCCCAACACAAGACCACTGACTTAGGCTCGGTCTTGTTACCTAAAAACGCTGACGTTTCGGTGGAAAATCTACCACCGTCTTCAGAGAATCTAAAAAAGAAAGAACACAACGGCAGAACACAGAAAACAACAACTTAATAAATATTAAACCTGATAATGTTCAATGGGCCTATCCCACATATCATAAATTTTTGTTTTAATGACTAGAATCGAAAGAATAGGATCAAAAAACTAATTTTTCATATTCTTGAAGAACAAATTATGGTCGTAAATGTTCCTACATTAGTTTGAATTTGTCCATTAAATTTAAAAGAGCTGTTTTGGCGCGCATGTGACGTACGTAATTCTGGGCGATTTTATTGGCTGTTGCACGCCAACTGTTTCACTTCTTGTCGCTGATTGGTTGATAGTGTAGTACGTCACCGGCGGCGGGCGTTTAAAACATGAGAATCTAAAAAAGAAAGAACACAACGGCAGAACGGCTCGTCTTCGACTCGGATGATTTTTAAAACCACTCTCGCTCATGCGATTTGTTAAAACAAATTACGTAGAAACGAGTATTCCAATTTTTCCACAGGAAAAATTAGATGCACGAGGGATATTTGGTAAGATTATTTCCTGAGTTAAATAAACATTTTATTTTAATTAAAACAATAAGAACAATAATTAATAAGAACAATAACTTTCAAGCTAGAAAGGGTAACACTATTCTTTATGTTGTTGTGAGGAGTGTGCAATTTTTTTTCCGGAAAAACTGCTGACAGCTAAGTTGACAATTGTTGACAAGTGATTTTTCCACTTAAAATTTACATTTGTTATACTAATTCTTGATAGCGATTGGTCAAAATTGATAGGAAGGAAATAATCAATAAAAATTGACATAAATTTTGACTTTTACCATTCCAATAGGAAAGGTTATCTATTGTTGTAGTGAAAGGTGGGTTCTATAATGAAAACAAAATTACAAGAAATTTCAGTTTCGTTTGATATGACCAAGTGTTATCTCCTCCTCTAGAATATTTAACCAAGTTTGGTCAATATTAATAGAGGATGTAGCAACACAGGAGTCATGGTTTAATCTAATATATGCACTTTCTTTTATTTTACTTATTTTTGAAAAAGTTTCTTTGTCTATGATACTACATTCACTCCATTTGACTCTATGATCATTATCAAACGCGTGTTGGCATTGGAGTCAAATGGAATGAATGTAGTATCATAGACAAAGAAACTTTTTCAAAAAGACGTAAATTTATGTCAATTTTTATTGACAAAACCCTTCTCAGAGTTCCAAATTGAATATTATCAGGTTTAATATTTATTAAGTTGTTGTTTTCTGTGTTCTGCCGTTGTGTTCTTTCTTTTTTAGATTCTCTGAAGACGGTGGTAGATTTTCCACCGAAACGTCAGCGTTTTTAGGTAACAAGACCGAGCCTAAGTCAGTGGTCTTGTGTTGGGACGACTAGGTTAAGGTTATTTTCAACTTAGTTGAAAATAGTGCGAAATTCCATTTTCCCAACAAACCTTTTTTGTGTGAGACAGAAGACCCAATAAACAAAGAAAAAATGAGTAACTCGTCTCAACAAACATATAGAACATATCTCTAACAAAATGTTATTGCAAACTTGATTTCAAATATTAAATAGTTACTTATTCACAATTTTCATCTGGGGTATATGCAGATTACTGTAAAGTATTTTACTATCTGCCCCTTCTTCTTTTTATATAGGGCAGATATACAAAAATTCAAAGTAAAATAGGATGACGTCACACATTTCAAAAATATTTTATATTTGATACGAGTTATAGGAATAAATTTAGTTCTGTCTAAACAGGTAAAAGTTGTACCCAAGAAAGTACCTAAGTGGGCGAGTTGATCTTAAGCTTTTTACCTGACTTAACAACAAAAAGAAAAAACTGGGAAAACCCAAATAGGGTACTTTAAACGTCCAAAAATGTTCTTATTCAATTTTCATATTAGAAAATTGTTAAACAAGTATTACTGATTGGTTGAAAATGGTGAAGTTTTGTTTTTTGTTTATCAGTTTATCAATCCCAATCCTCTGACCGGTTTCGCCGTATTACGGCTCATGAGAGAGGCTATAGGGCTTGATAATGATAACCAAACAACAAAACCTTCTTTCCAGTATAGTCAACTGGATGCCAGAAATGATAGTTGTTGTGCAACATCTGGTGACATCTGTACTCAACTCTATGAGTTGAGTACAGATGTGAGAAAATACAGATGGCGTTCCCAAATCTAGGAACAGCACCATTAATGCCGCATCATTCGGTAAACACCGATCTGTTTGGTTGAAACTGGTGAGGTTTTGTGTTTTGTTTATCAATCCCAATCCTCTGACCGGTTTCGCCGTATTACGGCTCATCAGAGAGGCTATAGGGCTTGATGTTGCACAACAACTATCATTTCTGGCATCCAGTTGATATACTGGTTGATATATCCAGATATACTGGAAAGAAGGTTTGGTTCGTTGGTTATCAAGCCCTATAGCCTCTCTGATGAGCCGTAATACGGCAAAACCGGTCAGAGGATTGGAATTGATAAACAAAAAACAAAACCTCACCATTTTCAACCAAACAGATCGGTGTTTACCGAATGATGCGGCATTAATGGTGCTGTTCCTAGATTTGGGAACGCCATCTGTACTTTCTAACTCATAGAGTTGAGTACAGATGTTACACAACAACTAAGTATTACTGAATTTACAATATATAATTAATAAAAGGAGTAACTGATATTAATTTGATAAACCAGGCCAAATGTCATTAATATAAAATATATAATTAAAGAGAAATATGCTAAAACAACTTCATACTCAACGTCTCGTTCAAATTTCTATGTTTAGGCTGATCAGTTTCAAACGATCATATCTATAAGCCTAACTATATAAAGTCAAACCCTATTAAGATTTGATCTTACTAATGATCATTACTACTTTTACTACAAATATTCTTGCAGAAATCATGCTAACAAACTCATTTCCATATAGAACGACAAGAGACATCAATAAGAAGTAATATTTTAATAAATCACAGCTTACAGCGCAAATCCCGACAATGTTAACGACATTCGCAAATTACATTAACTCCTTTTAAATATTTACGAATTAAATTTTATTAACGCGCATTTTACTGTTAGGCGACTGCAACTGACAATGTTGTTCAACTCTTTTCCAAGTGAACTCAAAGCAGTTTAGTATTACTTAAATATAGGTCAGGATAACGTTTTTTGGTCGCCCGTAAGTATAATAATTTAGAGAACAGTTATATTCAATAATAATGTCACATTAAAGATATTAAAAGCGTGAAAAAGTACAAGAATGCAGGCAGGATTGTCTGTGCCGGAAAAATATGGTTAATCGCATTCAGTTGTATGGTAATTTAGAAAGGTTCGGTGATGATGACGCAAGAAAATGCACTTGTGATGGTGACCGACTGGGACGACGGTATTGTTTACAGAACAGTACACTAACCTGTATTTTTTAATCGCCAAAAATAAAAGTTGTTTTGTCCATATAAATTTGTGTGGTATCATTCTAAATTGACAAAATTAATAGTTGGTATCCATCGTATACTCAGTCAAACACGGCAATTTCATTAGTAACCCAACATCGATTTTGAATAAATTTAGATTGTAAAAACGTCAGGTCACAATTTGCAGTTTCAGCTTATTTGTATCCCAATTGGCCACAGAAATCTGATATAATTTGATACATGCCTAGATACCACACCTTAAATGTGATTCTAGAAATAAACTGAATCTTGATTGTGTGTTCCCAATGTTTCAAAATAATTATTGGTTTCCTACTTGAATGGTGTTCACCTAAGATTTTATTTGTACGGCAAATAGTACAAGTAACTCTAACCTGGAACCACCAATTGGAAAGTTAAGTCAGTAGAGCAAAAGTTTCTCCATGAAGATGCAGAAATATATGTGGGAAGTCTTAAAGAGTTGGTTTGCCGCAGGTGTTGTGGCTTTACACTAATATGGTCAGACTTATCCTGATTTACGGTGCGTTAGTCTGGTACAACAAAAATATCTAAAGCACCGCAACCAATAAACTGTGTTCAATACAGAGAGTGACCTGTCTAAGCATTACATGGTCGATCAAAACGACGCCAACGTCCGAGCTGCCTCCTCTTTAGCTTCTCCTGAAGAAAGAGGCGAGGCTGATGGCCACCTACCGGTTCACTCTATCCATGCCTTGATGGCATACATGGAGCGTCGAGGAGCACTAGCAGAAATTCTAAACTCTGAGTCTCTGACCATGGCATCCGACATTCTTCCAGGCTACAACGCTAAGCTACTAGACCCTCGTGCCAACGAGAGTGGACTGGGATGAGCGTATGACCACCTTATCCAAGCTGACATCCGCTGGTTTACGGATAGGGACAGGAGCCCCGGCTTACAACGACAAGGCGAATATCTGTCTAAAAAGAAGACGTGACAGAAACTTGCGAAACAAGCGTCAGAGGAGGCCGTCACGGACCAAGAACCGGTGATCGGTTATGCTTACAATGAAGCAAAGAGGGTGAAACGAAAAGTACTCGGACTTCTGGCTGAGAACGCTGGCGCTGGTCCATTCCAAGAATGGACCAAGCCCAAACATATTCTCAAAGCCTGGTAATGTCTAATTTTTCTTGTAATCTAATTTTTTATATTATTTTTCTTGCTCTTGTTACACTTTACGGGGTGCTTTTCGATAAGTGAGACTTTGAATAAACTCAACAAACTTTATTCCATAATTACACTACAATTTACAACACTAGAAATCACTTACAGTAACTTTTACCACTTTTCACTACTTCGCTCTTTTGCTTTACTTCGCACCGCTATAATTCCACAACTCGTTCACTACTAAACTGAACTCTCCGCCGCGCCAATATTCTTTGGCTGGGAATGCGGCTTCAGATAGATGGGTCAAGCAAGACTACTGCTTTTTACCCTCCCATCGCTGTAGACCAAAAGGATAGGTCTGGAAGAAGTCGCTACAAGTCCAAGAATTTTCCCATTCGGGAAGTTCCCAGAGTGGGGGGCGGAGGGGCTCTTCTTGTCCTCCATTTCTTCTTTCTTCGTCAGCTCGTCCATTTCTGGTGGTCCTGGCAAACTTAGGATGTCCAAACAGCCGGATTTTGTCCGTCTGTTTTTACATCCCAAAGTTTTGGGGAGTTAGGGTCTGGTGAATAGGGGTGGGGGTGGTTTTCCCCCTTTTGCGTAGGCAAAGCGGGGAAAAGTGCCAGGAGTGCAGTCAGAGCCCAGTTAACAACACCGGGATAACTGCGGAAAGGTTCTACCCAGATTTTGAGAATAAAACTCTCGCCACCCGGGGGGAAGGTCTGGGGGAAATTGTAGTCTTCTTCTTCTTGGCTGGTTGGTCCTGATGTGTCGTCTATCTGAAACAGAAAGAAAAACTTAGTAATAATTACCCGTTATCCAATAACTGGTATCGGGGGCGTTTGTGGGGTGCTTCTAGCTCCGGGTCGTAGTTCACTGCTTCTCGCAGTAACTGATTTTCACTGCTCTCCGCTTTTTGGAATATCTTCACTGCGCTCTGCTTGATCCTTTCCGTTGCGGTGGTGAACTTCAAATCTCTCTGAATGTCCACGTTTCAGACGTACCATATGGGGGGTCCACTGCTGTCCTGAGCGCAATATTTTTTACACCTTGGAGAAGCTTCAGGTGGCGTAGGTCAGGTGCGGTTGAAGAACCGACTTGATGAGCGTCACTTTGTTCCAAAGTGCCATCTGCAATGTCCTGCTTGTTATGGAGTACAATTTTGCTCTGGTCGCTCTGGCTTTCTGTCTAGCGTATTCTACGTAGCTTCCCCACGTGGCTTCGTCCAGTGCAGCCTTAACTCGCCGGTGAAGCTGGTTGAGCCTGTTCTTGTCTGCAGGAACTCCTGTCCTCATCGCGGTTCTTTTGGCACATCTTCTGTCCCTGATTAACTGTTTGATTTCCTCCGGGATACCTGAAACATAATAAGGGATATAAGGTTTTGTGGTTATCTTGGTACTCGATACTAGCGCCTCTCTGATGTCCTGAACTAGAGTTTGATTGCGTCGTCGATTCCTGCTGCTGTTTCCAGTCTGGGGATGGGTGTTGCGTCGCGCTGTAGGAGCATTCGGTACTGTTCCCAGTCGGTGCTTCTGCAGGTGATTGTGTCCGGTGCCCTGGCTCCTGTCCCCAGTGTTAGCAGGATCGGGTTGTGGTCGGATGATCCTTCGTTCAGGACCACCATCTCCTGCTGAACTCTCCGTCCGCTCGGTCCGTTTATATATGTGTTGTTTATACTTCTTGTGAAGCTTTCAGAATGTTTAGAACATTCTTCTGTAATGGCTACCAAACGTTTATGATGTCGCGAACTTTCTAGCCAACCTTTCCTTAATGATACCGGGACGTGTCCATAAGATGTTTGGAGACTTATATTTTACATGGGCTTATATGGGTAACTCCCGTATTTTCAGCCATGGGGGGTATTAAGGGGTAAGTTTGGAACACTCCTGGAATGCGATGTTGCCAAGTTGTGCACTTTTTTTCCTAAATTTAGGGAAATCCTATATTGTGACTCCTAGTTTTTCCCTAAATTTCAGGAAATCTTAATCTGGTTATGGGGCCATTGTAACACTATGTTTATTAAGATAAAAACAAAATTTAAGTACGCGTGATAGCACACGCTTTGCAAAAAGTTAACATTGATAAAAGATGTGATTCCCACCAACCCACGATTAATCCGAGCAGCAAAATGAATGATACCGTAAAATTGTTACATAGTCATCAAGATACTCTGTTATTGAATTAACATACACATTAAACAACACAGAAGTCAACGGCAAACAAATGACAATTAAATCAAAAGTGTGATGGTGTTGTCATTAATTTGTGTTAAATAAAACGCCAATGATCAGTAAAATAACAGAAATGTTTGTAAACCCAGATAAACATACCTGAAGCAAATCTGGCATGAAATTGCGGTAGTTTTTCCGACTAAAAGATAAATGTTGACGACCCTGTAGGTTTTTTTTTTTTGAGCTTCTCAACCATGTGGTGTTGGTAAACTGATGACAAAAGGTCACATTAAAATACCTATGAGGACACGAGAATTTAATTTTTGTTCAGACTAGCGTTTTGCTGACAAATCCACTATTTTTATGAAATATTATAATAAAAGTAAGTAAACGTCTTGAGAAGAATTTAAAAAATGAGATTAGTAACAGGGTATTCCATGTGAATATTGAAATTTGGTGTTTTTTCGACTGATCTGAAAACACCGCAATGTCCAAAATATTTTAGAAAGAAATAGAGTTTGAACCATCCTAAGTTTCTTCTTCTTATCACGCCCTCTCCTGCCGAAGGTTAGCGATCCAAATGGCAATTGTAGCTCTGGAAACTGCAGCATGAAGGATTTCTGCAGACGAGCGGTCGAACCATCTCCTTAAATCTTTTAGCCATGAGTTCTGGCGTCTTCCTACTGATCTTTTCCCCTGTACTTTGCCTTCCATTATGAGGCGTAGTATTTCGTATTTATCACCTCTCATCACATGACCCAGGTATTGCATTTTTCTTTCCTTGATGGTGCTCAGTAGTTCTTTTTGTTTGTGCATGCGCTGGAGTACTTCATCGTTGGTGATCCTTTGTATCCATGAAATTCGCAGCATCCGTCTATACACGTACATTTCGAAGGCTTCTATTCTCTTTTCGGCTTGAGGATTTAGTGTACAACTTTCACATTCATAGAGTGGAACAGAGAAGACGTAGCATCTGATCATTCGAGTTCTAAGTTCCAAACTGAGGTCTAGTCTTGTAAAAAATGATTTCATACTTATGAAGATTTTTCTCGCTTGGCTTTCATCTTAGGCTATTTTACAAATTTCAACAAAAATTTCAACAGAATTTTACTAAATACTTCTAATATATCATCACTGTGAATCATCCTGTATAGGTATAACACGCTTTATAAAACACGGTTTCCAACCTCAATTCAAAATTCAGACATAAAAAATAAAACTTTCACATCTCCCTTTAAATGTCAATGTAGTAGGTGGACAACAAACATATAATTTTTCCGGAAACGGCAAACAGGTTTGTAGAACAACCAACGGACTTTCCTTTCAAAATGACCATTTTTTATTTGGTTACTTGATCGCACTTTATAAGTACCATATTTAAATTTCAACTTGACCCGTAGGTGGTTTGGCATATTTTTGCAAAAAAAGGGTACTTACTTACTTAGAATTAGTTGACTATTTAACATCATTATTTGAAAATATTACCATACAAACAAAAACACAAATCGTTGTAATTAGATTTTATTTTTCTTAAAGAAACTATTAATTAAAACTCATTAGTAACTAAAACTTATAACTTACTTTTATCCTCTCTTATTCTCTTTCTCAAAAGATATTGATTTTGATTAGAAACACGTATCTTGCGAGACCACAGGAAATACATAATTTAAATGTTAAAGATCATCAGAGAAACTATGTAGTAGTCGAATACCGTTTAAGCCAAAAAACAATTTAAATAACTTAGATCACCAAAATTTACATAATCACTTGAAGTTGTGGTAGAAACAGGCACATTTCAATGAGATTCAAACATCTATTCGCCCTGATGCCTATCTAATAATTCGTCCGGCTTGTCGCTAACCGTTATTACGCACAGAATATTTAAAATTTAAATTTATTTGGCCAGAGAATGGTTTATTGTAGCCATTCGAAATGCGAATCTCGAAGTGGCCTAGAATATTTTGCAAACGTAGCTTTTGAGTCGAGTTGTTTATGAACTGAATCGATTTAAACAGTTAAAAAGATGTAAAAACTGTGCGTGGGGCACCACGATTACCTTATTCTTTTTGGGTCAGTAAGGCTTAAAAATCAATTTATTCGGGTGTTAAATTCCGTTTTAATGTGTGTGATAAATTATGTTAGATCCAATCTAAAAATGTTTAACAACAAAACTCTACAACCCACAAATAATATGTAAAGGGTTTTGAATTTTCGTGTTTTTAATACTTTTTATAGATTAGTAATCAGTAATAAATTGTTAATGCTGTTATTTTAATATTAATTCACAAAAGTGGAAAACACTGCGCTGGATTCATATCAAAACAATACGGTTATACAGTGTGCCTTAAGTAGTTCGGATTAAAAAGCACTAAAATCGTGAAAAAAAGCGCTTAATAAGCAAAATTATTTTCCACAAAAAAAGCATAAAAATCTTTAAAAAAGCACAAAACTCTTTCAGAGATGAAAATATTTTTTTGAGTTCTAGAAATTTTTTAAAGCTTTTAAACTGCTTTAGAAGCATAGGAAAGATTTTAGACATAGAGACATTTCGAAGATTTTTGCCAGTTTAAAGAGCATATTGAAGGGGCTGGAATGCTTTAGAGGCATTTGGAAATTCTGAGACGGTTCTAGAATTTTTTTGAAGCTTTTAGACTGTTTTGATATCTTTTGGGAGCATTTGGACTAGTTGAAGGGCATTTGGAATCTTTTAGACTGTTCTAAAAGATTTTGGAAGCTTCTAGATTGTTTTGAAAGGCTTCCGACTGTTTTAGAAGCATTTTGGTGTTTCTGCAGTGTTTCGAAATCTTTTTAGACTACTTTAGGAACATTGAAGGTTCTGGACTGCTTTTAAGGCATTTGAAACCTTGTTGACGGTTCTAGAAACTTTTAAACTGTTTTAAAAGCATACGGAAGCTTTTAGACTGCCTTGATTTTTTTTAAAAGCTTCTAGACTAGTTGAAGAACATTGGGAAGCCTTTAAAGCGTTCTAAAAGCTTTTGGAAACTTCAAAACGGTTTGGAAGACTTTCGACTGCTTGAGAAGCATTTTGGATTATTTTTGTTATGTTTGCTAGTGCCCTCAACGAACTCCCAAACGAACTTGCCTCCCAAACGAACCCTGTCAAACGCCTATGCTAGGTCAATGAAGCAAATGTATGCTGGCATACTATACTCTATAACCTTTTCTTTTATTTGTTTGCTACACGTAAAAGTTGGTATAGAGCATGAGTTATTAATGTTATTATGAATAGGTGCTGCGTCCCTTTGTGAAGCTCTGTTGTTCTTCAGCATTCTTAATTTGCGTTTCCCATTTGTTCTTAAGAATGCTCGTGAATAGTTTCATTGCTGTATTTAGGAGGGTTATTCCTCTATAGTTTTGTGGGCAGGTTTTTTGTAATTTCTGAAATATGGGAATGGTGATGCTATTGTCATTCATCTGGTGTTTGCGTTTCATTTAAGAGTTCGGGGCCTCACTATTTTTTCCAGCATGTTAAACTAGACTTGACTAAGGCATATGACACAATAAATCATGAGATATTGCTGAAAAAACTCAGGCTATTGGGTGTCCACGGAGTAGCAAATAAGTGGCTACTTTCTTATCTTACAGGCAGACAGCAACAGGTAGCAATCGGTGTCGGACAGCGTAGGGTTGTTTCTAGCAAGATAGAGGTTTCCTTGGGAATACCTCAAGGTAGCATTCTGGGTCCGTTGCGATAGTTTCTATGCAAGTTCGGGGTCTAAATAATTCGAAAACTCAAGAAATTACACTATTTTAAAAGCTCGTCCAGCATGATGCTGGTAAATTTTCCAGGAACTTGTATCTTCTTTGAAGGCTGAACACCCTATTGTCGAAAAATTCACACATTTGTCTTATGCACCCTTAGCATGGCGATATGCAACTCATGTAGATCGTCTATTTGGTCTACAGCGCAAAGCTTGTTGTTTTAGGGTTGAGGTTTAAAGATGACTGCAGGGACGCCCTTATATCTCTGGATATACTCACCCTACCATTACTGTATTACAAGGTGTCAATTTGATAACTTTTAATGCGAATATCTCTGAAGGTAGGAACCTATGCGAAGATTCAATACATTTTCAACAAAATGAAGCGCCATCATGTTCTTCGTGTGAAGCGATAATTGTTAAATGATACATTTCCTGACCAGTAAATTGGGAAAAGAGGTCCAATATAATGACCGGCAAGGTCACCAGATTTAACACCGCTCAAATTTTTGCTCTGGGGTCACTTCTGCACATCTATTGTATTTAACACAATCAGTCTGACTGGATGATCTTCATCAACGTATTATTACTCAAATGGTTATCAATTCTGAGGTCTTCAGGATGTAAGATATAAGTTTGAAAATAGATTACATTTTTGTTAAGGCTAAAATGGAAGGCATTTTGAGCATCTGATTAAATAAAATAGCATTTCATAAAAACACACTTTATTTTATTTGAGTTGTACTTTTAGTTCGACCCTGTACTAAACTAAAATAAAATTCTTATACAAGTGAATACTACTCAAAAAGTAACTCAATTGGACATACTTTAAAGAGAGTGACGTTAGGGCTTAAGAAGTCAGCCATCAAGAAATAAGCTGATATGCATTATGTCATTTTGCTGACAAACTCTTCCTAAGGGAGATACAGCCCTCTACAGTTCAGTTTAAAAAATCGTTTGTTTTGTTTAAACTGTCAGACCGTTGGAGCAATTTTGATCAAATTTGGAACAAGTACTTATAAAATTAATACCTACTCATTATCTGGTGATAATGACGTTTGTTAAAATTGTCCAGTGGCAAAGATACAGGGGTATAGACTTTATTTTTTCCCCTATTTTCTACGACACTGGATATTTTTCAAAAATAACATTTTTTTTTTGTTCAATTTGGAGAAAAAAAAAGCATTTTCAAAAAAGTGATATCTTTAACTTAAAAAAACTACAAATTTGGCTTGAACATTATATTATAGCAACTTTTGAAGGATCATCTTCTTGTGTATTTCGTTTTCAATTCCGATCTCTCGGTTTCAAAATAACATTATCAAATTCTTTCTTTTCTTATGGACGGCATTTTTTGTATCTAGTCAAAAATGGTACACGTTTCTTTGCTTTCAACTGTTAAATTACATATTACAAAAAAATGTTGTTTAACGTACTCACTAAATTACTGTCCCATTCGTGCGTAAAATGCATCTTACAATACTTGTAATGTAATATACTATAATAATAGTCTAGGTATTATTTTTTCTCAAAAAGCGATGTGTCAAGTTACTTTCCAAGGAACACTAATAATAATATAATATAATTATTTTCATGTATTCTTTGTTATATTTTATGACATCTGATGTGCTATTTTTAAATAATATCATGAATTACGGCGTATAGTTTATACAAACAGGAAAAGGTAATTGGAAAGTTATTAAGATAAGAGGATTTATTAATTTGCATAATAAAGTGTTAAAATCTGCTACCAATCAATATTTTAGATCTTTATTGCTACTGAGAATTGTATAAGTTCGCACATTTTTGAGCCAATTTAAAACTGTTCTGTAAAAACGATGAGCACCCTAGGACTTCTGTTTCATTGCTTGATAAGTTATAAGCTAAATTATTATATCTCTTCATCGTCCATATGTTAAAAACGAATTTACAGACACAAGAAAATTTATTAGCCCATTAGGAACTTAACTTATCTAACGGTAATTTAATAGATATAGCACCAAACGTATAAACAGCAGTTTCTCGCAATGGTGACAATTAATTTTTTTTTTAATATTAAAAACTTTGCCGAAAGTAGACGCTTTAAATTCATATGACCCATAGAGTAACTTATAATCCGAATGAAATACAATATTTTATTTTCAATCAGTTAGTGCATGCATTTTTCGAAGAAATCATTATGTAAATTTAACAACAACATAAATGTCAAAAAATATGCCAAACATTGACACTGACAATGCCACTAAAATACTAAATCAATATTTTTGTATTGTTTTTAATTGAGCGGCGTATAATAGTGTTTGTGGAGAGACCATCAATAATTTAAGGTATGCGGACGATACAGTTCTCATAGCAGATAGTGCTGAGGGATTACAGGAATTAATAGACCGAGTGGTGGAGGCATGTGGCATGGAATGAGGCTTAACTGCAAGAAGACCAAAATTCTTATAGTTAGTAAAAACGATGAGGCGCAGTACCACCAGTTTAGGGCCAATAACGAAAGTTTGGAAACAGCAGATACAATAACGTATTTGGGCTGCAGCCTGAACAAGGAATGGGATCACTCACGGGAGATCAGATGCCGCATAGAAAAAGCCAGAACTGTTTTCAACCGCCTTAGAAAGGTCCTATGTAACATGCACTTGAATATTGCTATAAGAACACAGGTCCTAAAGTGTTACGTATTCTCCACGCTTCTATATGGAGTTGAAGCCTGGACCTTGACAGATGCTACATCCAAACTTTTGGAAATGTGGTGCTACCGCCGCATGCTCAGGATCTCATACACTTACCATGTCACAAATAACACCGTGATCCAACGAATGCAAAAGAAATTAGAAATTTTACATAGTGTGAAGGTGAGGAATGGCGTATCTTGGGCATGTGATGCGTGACGAGAAGTATCAACTTATCCAACTAATCGTGCAGGGCAAAATAGACGGTGTAAGAGGTCGGGGGCGCCGACGAACATCGTGGCTGAAAAATATTAGAAAGTGGACGGGAATGACGACCGTACATTTATTCAGGGCGGCTGTCGACAGGATTATATGGAGCAACATGATTGCCAACATCCATAGAGGATAGGCACTGACAGAAGAAGAAGATAATAGTGTTTACGGCTACAGAAAAAGTGACTTAAACTTCACAAGAATTGTCACTAAAGGTCAAGTTATAAAAAGTTTGAAAATAAAAACATTTTTCAGTGATATTATATTAATAATATATTATGGCACTCACTCTTCTCTTAAATATCTAACGGCAATCACATCAGCATCACAAATTACAACATTTAAATGGATTTAATACGTATAAAATACCTACATAGAAGTTTAAGAAATTCTAAATACAATTAGATCAATGTATTCGTAAAATGCAACTCTATAAACGCTTTAACAGCAAAAATCTTTAAAAAGAGCGTTTGAACTTTGAATAAAAACAATAAATAGAGGCTCACTTTGTTAATACTAACGATAAAATACACCCTTAACCATCTACATATCACTTAAGTCACAAATAAAACATTTCAATTGTCACTTTGACAGACAAGAACCGGACATTTATTAACGTAGGTTAGTTTTAAGGTAGCTGGATTTTGTTCCCAAGGTTCGCCGTCTATTTGGACTGGAGCTTTCTCTTTGAGACGAAACTGAAATGAATTGTCGTTAAAGCATAAACATGTTAAAATACAACTTATAGCGCTTTCGACTTGTTGCACTAATGTTGCACTAGCCTGCACTAGAAAACTGTGTCGTGTTCGACTTATTAAGTGCAATAAGAATCTATATTATTTGTTTAAATAAAGTAAAATATAAAATAATTTAAACTTTATTGGAAAAAAGTAACACGCAAAGAGGAGATGTTTTATTATGGTAAGACACTATAATGCCAGGTCGATGTGATTTACACTGTTTTTACAAAAGCCTTTGATAAGGTGTCACATTCTATCCTGTTGTCCAAATTGAAGAACGAATTTGGATTTCATGAGAATTTGGTAATATTTTTTTTCACTCATATTTAAGAAATAACAGGTAGTCTTAAAAAGATATCAGTCAAAGTATTATTTGACCACTTCAGGTATTCCGCATTCTAACCTTGGGCCTCTGCTTTTTCTTATGTTTATTAACAGCATAGTGGATGAGGTTACAAATTGTAGAATATTGATGTATGCTGATGATTTTAAATTATACTCCAGGGTACGCAATGATTATCAAATTCTTCAAGAAAACTTAACCAAATTACATAAATGAACCATTGTTAATGAACTTAATATTAATGTTAGCAAGAGCTGTGTCCTTCAGTTTTCTAGAAAAATGAGCCTAATAAACTTCACCTACAAAATAGACTTTTGATTCACAGTTGACATTTAGGTCTCATATGCACGAAATAACCAATAAATCGTTAAAAATGTATGGCTTTATAGTAAATTATTTGTGAATACAAATTGTATTCGTATGTTATATGTTTCATATGTAAGACCAATATTAGGATATTGTTCAATTGTATGGAGTCCATACTATAACAATCATAAATACACCATTGAAAGAGTGCAAAATAGATTCTTAAGATATATTATAGTATATTATAAGGAAACTGGTATGTTTGAAATCCACATTCCCAAATTTGATGAAAATACACAATCTTAAACGGGATATTTATTTTTTTATATATTGATATATTTAGTGTAGGCTTGAATTCATTTAAAAGAAGAACAAATGAATTAATTTAATTTAATTAGTTTAAATTACTAGTAGGTATAGATAGACAGTAGTTAAAAAAGCATTTTAAAGCACTACTGTTAAAAGTAAACAAATAATTGAATACTATTTCGTACTATTGCTGGGATTCTTTGGTAGTAGGTCTAACGTGGCCTTTCTTGACACAGAGACACAAGTCAATATAATCTTATTCCCCCCCTAATTAAAATTATAAACAACAGGATTTGGAGTAAAATACGCAGCTCAGAAAACGGGGGTTAATTGTGAATAAAAAATATAATTATCAAGACTGGATAGAAAACTTCAGAATGACAAAAGGTTTTGACTGAAGTTTGGTATTTATGTTAAAAGTGCTTTTAAGGCCCTCATGCGATTTATTTTCACAGTGTGCTTTAAAAATACACTTTAATATAAATATTAAATAATAAATAGCTATTAAAAAATGACACTCGACTGTGATGGATGATTATACTCACTATATTACTGTTTATCTTCTAAAAAACAAGTATGAAGCCAAAGAGTGCCTAAAACGTTTATAAATGAATCGGAAGCTTATAAAAGAACGAAAGTTTCTAAAATTAGATGCGATAATGGAGGAAAATTCAAAAGCAATTGTGGTGTCGGCAAAGAGGAATAATATCAGATTATACAATTCCTTATTAACCACAATTGAATGGAAAGGCAGAAAGATTAAACCGAACAGTACTGGAGAAAGCTAGAGCATTAGTTTTTGATTCTGGATTGAATAAAAAGTTTTGGGGTGAAGCTGTATATGTAGCTTATCTGCTTAATAGAAGTCCGACAGAAGCATGCATAAATGGATAGATAGATAGATGGAAATCAAGCCAGACATGTCAAAAATACAGTTATTTGGAAGTACAGCATTTGCTAAAGTTTTAGGACCACTTAAGTAACTAGATTTTCGCAGTAAAAAGTACATTTTTGTGGGATATTTGTTAAATGGATATCGCTTGTTTGATGAACAGAATTTTGAAAAGAAACAGATGAATAAAAGAGAAAACCAAACTGAAAAATATTAAATTAATGACATAAAAGTATTTGAAAAGGATTTTGTACTTGAAAAACATCAAAATAATGAAGGTGACTATATAACAACAGAGCAAAATCAACCTGATGACGAAAGTGACATATCATTAGAAGAAGGAAGAAAGAACAAAATCAGAAAAATGCCAAAGAAATTTGAAGACTATGTAATGATGACATATGAAGAAGTAATCAACAACCCAGAAAAAGAAAATTGGAAGAGAACCATTGATGAAGAAAAGAAATCACTAGAAGTAAATAAAACATGGGACTTAGTAGACATTTCGGAAGCAGCAGGAAAGAAAGTGTTAAGTAGCAAATGGGCACGTGGTTGTGAGCAGAGAAACGGAATTAATATAGTACAGCAGCACTTCGAGTGTTATTTGGTTTAGCTGTTAAAAATCAATTTATTTAAAAAAAAATTATTAAAACTGCTTTCCTATATGGAGAGTTAGATGAGCAGATATACATGTTTTTACCTGAACGTTATGAAGAAAGTACTGGTAAACTATGTCGTTTACAAACGTAAATTTATGGATTAAAGCAAGCACCTTTGTGCTGGAATAAACATTTTTCTAATTTTATGAAGCCATACGGATTAACTGCTTTGGAAACTGAAAAATGTATTTTCAACAGTCAAGAAAATAATCTTTATTTAGCCATACATATGTAGATGATGGTTTAATAATTAGAGAGAACACTTCAGACATCGATAAATTGCTTACTGGATTGGAACAACATTTTGAGGTAGTTAAATTTGATAGTTTCCTGGGAATTGATGTCACAATTGGGAAATCGTTTATTGCTTTTGATCAAAAGTAGTATAAAGTAGAACTAATATGAAGATTTAACATGGATAATGCATGCTAAACCAACAACGGTTCCTGTTATTCATAAAGAGTTTCCAGAGGAAATTGCACCACATTATGAAAGTAGGAAAATGGAAAATCCTTCCAGACTTGACGACAGAGCAACCGATCGTGGCATTATCAAGCACGGAGGCAGAATATGTAGCAGCTGCTGAGTGTGTAAAGGAACTTTTATATTTAAAAACTTTAATTGAACATATAACTATGATTAAAAAAGCAGATGTTCACAAATTAACACAGTCTAAGGATTGACTATATTTTAGTTACAAGTAAAACGGTAACACGTCAAAGTAAAAAGTGTTTCAAACAAATGTTGTTGATGTTTTCGCCATTATCCATCAAGAAAAATAAACTAGAAATAGAATAAAACCGCTTAATTAGTGCAAAAGTTGAATGACTTTGACCCTTACAAGAAAATCAAGTGTGCCACTTCAGTTATTTGCCAACTTTTAAATGAACAATTCCTATAAACTAGTACTAACCTCAACTGTTCGAGCTTGTCCTAATCGAATAGGAGAAGAAAGTCCTATTTGCATTTGGGCTATATGGAAAGACGAATAAATTCCTACCACTTCCAATATTCCATCCTGATGGGATTGAGTTGTTTTACTGGATCCGTCCCCTAACCCTGCAACGACAATACAACAGATATCTCATTCAAATTGAATTCTCATTACTATTATTCTTACCCCACAAATTGACACCAGCGCCCCAAGACGATATATTTAGTACAACAATTGACTCTAATTCAGGCAAAGGTACTTGATGACCGTCCAAATATAGGTCAAGTCGTTGCTCCAGGTTTTTGCAGTCGGCTGTGACAACTTGTTGAGTTCCAAAGCATAAATATAACAGCTAAAACAGCAGAGCTCAGCGATGTGTATATAAAAAATAGGCAATAAGAATACTTTATTAAATAGTCTACTGCCATACACGTAAAATATGCTGTCTCTAGTTTTATGGAAACTTAAAGCCACTTGAGCGTCTACTCCAACGCTCATGTAGTTATACATGTAAAACGTTTTGTTCGGTATTCGTAAGCCCAGATGCCTGGTTGAAGTTACGTCAATTTGCCATCTAAAAATGTCCCTATAAAGTATATCAATTTTTGACTTGTTTTTAACTTAGTACCTGTCTAATTGTGACAAAGAAGCTTCTTGAATGTTTGTTAAAATTTTGGGTACATCCAACTCTGGGTCATTCTCTTTGCCCCAACCTAACACTCGGGATAAATCATTTCCGGTTCCAAGAGGAATAACTGCCAAAGGAGGTTCAGGCTAAAACCAAATGAAACCAAATCCTAATGTTTTTGGATTATTACTTTCTAAACACCTTATTATTTGAAAATAATAACGCACCCCCGCTAAACAATTATTAAAACTCGAAAATCGCTATTATTGAGATGAACCCGCACTATAAGCATTGAAATATTTGCAAGTTTCTTCTATAAAACCGTTCAATTTTTATTTCAAATCTTTTGGACCAAAAGTGTCAGTCAATCGGCCTAGGTGGTTCACATTGAAAAAGTATACCTTTACCGGTATGTTGTTTACTGTTTATTTTACCTGAATCATATGACTTTGATAGTCCTGTCAGTCAGCCAAAACGGCAAAAGCTAGATGAAATTTTAGAAAATATAAAAGAAAATGCAGCAAAAACCTACGAAAGTTTACCTAAAAAGTCAAGAACATCCTAGGATAGGGAATACGAAGTTTTTATGGTATGGAAATATAAAAATGCCATTGCTAATATTAATAGTAATTAAGATACCAAGGGCATTATAAAGACAATATGAGGTCGATAGGGTAGAACACGAGGACCTCCGGCCCGAGGGGTCTACTTCGACCGTGGGCATTATTTCCTATAATGCCTGTGGTGTCTTCAATGTTTAATGTCCGACTTTCATTCTGTAGATATGTATTTAAAAAATGGTCAGAGGGCATTATAAAAAATAATGCTCTCACCTGAGGCCATTATGAAAAATTTGACTTGGATAATTGACCTTAATAGGTGTCATTATTGATGAAAATTATTGATAGCCCTGTCGGACATTAAACGCCCGCCTATAATGCCCTGAAACCGTTTTTAATATTAACAATGGCATTTTTATACTTCCATACCATAAAAACTTCGTATCCCATATCCTAGGATGAAGTTGTTATGAACACTACAACCTACACCGTTTCCAAGGTATTATTTATTCATAATGTTTAGGTGAAACATAAATAACTTTTCACATCTTCGTATAAGTAATCAATAAACCTTCCAAAGACCACACTCAAACATATTGAAAATAAATACATACACACGACAAAAATAATTAAAAAGTATGTCAATTCACTTACATCAAGATCCAATTTATGTGACGTTGTAAGTACCCACGAAATAGTGCCATCACCGCCAGCAACCAGTACTCTCACTATCTAAATGAAGAAAAATAAAGTGTTACACATTATTTTTAAACATGAAACCAAATCGATATAACCCCAAATACATTGTTATAAATAACTACTATTTTATACTTCTTGTACTACAAAATGTCTGCCTAGACTGTCAAATAATATTCTTATTCCAGGTGAGTTTTAAATTTTAATGGCATTCCACACTTCAGTGATTTCCAATTTAAAAATTAAAATATGGGAATGGTTCATTATCATGGAAACGTGTAGAGCAACGTATGCAAAACATGATAAATAATGATCTAGATCTCGTTGTTTTTCTAGCGTTTCGAGGCGGAACTTGCCACTCTGGAGACAAACGTTTTCACTGATGTAATCCGTAACGAAGGACATTAAAGGTCTGTGCCCACTATACCGTTGTACTGGACCGTGTCGGGCATCACTATGCAAACTATAGGGGATGTTGGACGGTCTAGTGGGTATTGTCTAATTACTTTACATGCAAAGAATATTAGTTTGCATGTGTCGGTATCTAGTACGGTACTGTATAGTGGGCAGACTCCTTAAAAATAGCAAATAACTTCTTCAAAAAGAAAAAAAAAATCTTATCACAAGTAGTCATATGCGTTCGTTAAAGAATATAATATTCTTCAGTTCGAATGCGCAACGAATTAGCTAAGATTAAGATATTATTAAGGCAAGAAGTAGTTCAGAAATGTTTTACAATTATTCTCAAAATCTACAAGAGTGAGTGCAAATAAAAAACGGGAACAATTGAAGTTTTACAGCTAAGACAACCAAAAACAATCAACGAAAAAAGTAAGTTAGTCTTTTGAAACCCCGTTCTAGTTCTGAAAGCACATGAATAAATAGTTTTGAAATTTTGAAGGCATTGTGGCAGTAGCAAAGCAAACTTTGTGTTTTCTATTAAAAACGATATCCACGAAAGAATTAAAAAAATAAGTATACTAAAAACAAACTCAATCAACACAATACTCAGTAACAAAACTTTTTTCCACTAAGATGCACATGAATACCAAGGACAACGACTATACGATCATTGGCCTAGGAAATCGCGTTTTTCTTCGCTAATCTTCAAAATGGATATCTTAATAATTAACGTACATCCTGACACGTTTTTAATTACTCACTACACCAATTTACCAGGTCCCAAGATGATATTTGGTATTTTTAATATCCTCCGATATAGATTACATCAGTGGAAATATTTGTCTCAAGCGTGGCAAGTTACGCATCAAAACCCTAGAAAAACAACGATATCTAGATTATTATTTTAGCAAGTAATAATTAGTACTTACTGTTCTTGATAATTAATACAGGGTGATAGTATATTAGAAGTATCTAGAAAACAACTCAATATTGGTCGTTGAAATTTGGAGTGTAGCCTAAGTTGGGTTCAAACTCTCTAAAATATTTCGGTCTTTTAGATATTTCATAAAAATAGTAGATTTGTCAGCAAAACATTAGTCTAAATTGATGATTTTTTGAATAATGAAATTCTCAAGTTTGCTGATGTGACCTTTTGTCTTCAGTTAGACAATACAACATGGTTGAAATTAAAGCCCTGAGGGAGAGAGAGAATTGAGAAAAGATAAAAATTAGAAAATTGAAAACACCTACAGGATGATCTATATTTACCTTTTAATCAAACAGATAGAAAAAGTGTCAAAAGTTTGCTTTTTTTAAATAGATACAACGGTGTTTTATGGTTTGTAATAAAAGAACATTAAATTTAGAACAAATCCATGAATACATTTCCTATACCTAACTTCAACCGTTACTGACTTATTAACAGTTTTTCCTTAAAGGGCGCATACAATTGTTATCCAAAATAATCTGAGGCCGCATTCGTTTTCGAGCTCCATGGAGCGAGCAGCGCGTTTTTGACGTCACGATGACGTAATTTAGCAAAAGCATAATTTAACCAACTGTCAAATTACGTCATTGTGACGTCAAAAACGCTCTGCTCGCTCCATGGAGCTTGAAAACGAATGCGGCCTGAATATGGACACCTGCTTGTGCTGATGTTGACAGATATTTGTCAAACTCAACACTGGTTCAAACTTAGCACAAGCAGGTGTATTTTCGGTCAGGTAGGGGTACTATGTAACTTGACAGAGAGAGGAACAAAGATTTAAACAAGGCAGACTTATAGTAGGACATGCAAGTCAAAGTGAGATGAAGAAAGAAATTTCTTTTCTATTCCCTTACTTAGTTCCACTGCTGTTTTCTTGGGCCTAAGAAAACAGTTGTGTCTTTGTTAATACCTGACCGAAAAACTCGCTACAACCACTTTTTCCATTCAATTATTGCGGTCACCAACCTTCAAATGTTAATAATTTTAGTAGTAAGTTGTATAAAAATCTACTCACCTTGGGTGCTAGAAGAACACACCACTGAAGGGCTGCAGCCGGTTTTCTACTTGTGAGATCAATAACTTGCGCTGGATTTAAGTACTTCCTAAATTCTGACAGAACTAAAGCGCCGTCAGAGTTGCCAGATTTCTTGTTTGCTAAAAAGTTTGTAAAAAATCACGTAAACTAAAATCAGTATGAGTATGTAGAAAGTAGTAACAGAAAAATTGGTATTATAAAGCAGTGCAGCAGCAAAGTCCAGTAAATAAAATTCTGTTTTCGCTAAATTTTAATCGCGACTTTAATTCTTGGTCTTATAGAAAAATAATATCATTTTGCGGTTTTTGTACAGGGTGTCCCATTTTCGACACTTTAGTAGGGTATCTCAGTTATTTTTAAACTAACGAGGTTGCGGTTTTCGCGACAGTGTGTTACTTTTTTGTGAAATTGAACATGACTTCAGCAGAATTGTCATAATCCATTTCGTTGTAGAATACAGGGAGAAATTGAAAAATATCCCTTTTGAGGTACCCCCCTATCGGAGATACCGGAGATACATATCTTTAAACTTTTTGAAGAGGTGAAAACGGATTCTTATAGATATTTTTCCGTAGAACCCAGTGACGTAGTTTGTTTTTTGAAAAATTTTTTGAAATCTAGGTAGTAAATTAGGTAAGAAAGGCCTGGTAATACACGCACCCTCATGGGCGGATAACACGAATATGCTTACCAATAATGATTCCGAAAAAATTATTTTATGCACTTTAGGGATTAAAAGTGCCCTTTTAATCCCTCATTTGAGGGATAAAAGAGACACTTTTAATCCCGCCTTTTAATATAAATTTTAAGTGAATCCACCATGCCAACAACAATCAATAACAACTATCAGTAATACGAGAGTACCGTTGTAACCACTGTTAGTTTTGTAATTTTTTTTATTTTTAGTTTCTCGCATTCTAAAGTGCATAAAATAGTATATAAACCTCGTGACTAAAGTGGTTCTTTTAATCTCGCGGCGAAAGGTTTGTAGCCCGACCGTAGGGAGGGCTACAATTCGCTAATATTATTTATAATATGCTATTAAACTACCATACATAAAAGGCTTGACGGAACTACTAAAGAAAAAATTAAAAGTCAAATATAGCTACCCACAACCTAAACACAGTTAACTTGCATAGTAAAATCAAAGGCAAAACTAGAAAAGATTATGCAGCCACATCGTATACAAAATATAATATTCCTGTGGTGCATACCAGTCTTCGTATGTTGGGCAAACTAAACAATATTTTAAAAATCGGCTTAATCAACACAATCAAGATTGCAATATCATCAACCACGATTATCCAAAGACGGGCCTTGCCAGAGATCATTTACAAGAAGGTCATCTATTTCATTTTAATTTTGCTCAAATAATAGATCGCAAAATAATATGGTTTAAACGACTCCTTTTAGAAATGACACATACTACCCGAGTACAACCAAATGGAAATTGTAATACTATACAGGGTGGTCCAGTTTTAAATGTCAATAATCCACTATCCGATAGTCCATGAATTGTCATTTTGCTAGAAAACCCTTCCTAAGGAAGATACACTCGTCCAAAATGTAGTTTAAAAATTTGATTTATTGCTATAACTTATTTATTATTTTTATCAAATTTTGAACAAGTACTTATGAAATGAATGTTCAATATGCGATGTGAATGAAGTTTGTCAAACTTGTTAAGTGACGTAGATACGGAGGGATGGTGCTCATTTTCCCACTCTATTTTCTTGTTCAATTTAAAGAAAGATGTATCCCCTGAAAAATGTTGATTCAAAACTCCTTTTACGAGATAACCAAGTTATTACGTTGTAAAACGCAAAAAAGAGGGATATCCGGACAGTCAAAAATTGTAAAATTTTATTTTATAAAAATAAATTTGCTAGAAGTGGTTTCTCCTTCAAATAATAAGTTGACATGTATGTTGTCGTTTTTGCTGCAACTCCCTAAAGTTCGAAAAATCGTAATTTTTTGTCATAATCTCAGACCGTTAAAAGTGAAAACCGATCAAATTTGGTACAAGGACTTGAAACTGATGCTCATTACCAGATCTTAAAGCCACCTACAAAAAACCCTTCATTATAATCTTTTATCCTTTGAGTGAAGTACAGAGGTATAAAAATTAATGTAGCTCAAAATAAGAACCAATTATCTTGTCGACACGCACAGCTTAGACCAAATCAATCAATTTTATAAGTACTTGTACCAAAGTTGGTCTATAGCTATTTATGTAACCAGTTGGGAAAACGTTTTTGTGTAACGAGTAGATTTCGGGACGGGCGAAGCGAGGTCCCGCAAAAGGATGCGAGTTACACAAAAACTTAATTTCCCAACGTGTTTCATACAAGATTTGTTCTAATTTTGACCTCGGCGTTCAGAATACGATCATACAGAATAATACTTATAAATCACCTGACTTTAAAATAATGCAGGTATACTCTTTTTAAAATATTGCAGGTGTACTATGTACCGTTGCCTAGATTCCCAAAATAATTTAACGTCAAGCTTGACACATTACTTTTGATCACAGATTTTTGGTGTTACTTTTCATTGGTAATTAAAAAGTAAGTACCAAAACCATGTCAAGCGAAGAAAGTGATATTAACAAAGATATTGAAGAAGTCGCCCAAAGTGCCTTATCCACTGATATTTCGACAAAATCGAAAGGAAAGTAGGACCTAACCCTAACTTAACCTAACCTAACTTAATCATATTAATTGAGTTATTTTGAATTATTTTTGGGTCACCCTGTATACATTAATTTATCATAGGTTATATCCGGAGACGTTCAGGTTTTATCGGGTAAACTGTGCATAGGTGATTTTTTGCAAAATTTTGCTTGGAAAATGATTGAGACTAAATAATTCGACGATAAAATCCTGAGACCACAGGTCAAAGGATTTTTTCCAAAGAATTATTTAGTCGAAAAAATCTTGTTAAAAAAATCTCTTTAAAACTGTGAAAATTATTGCATAATTATTAGAAGCAATTAAAAAATTATTTTTTTAAAATTATTATGTTAGGTATATTATTTCATTTATTTATGAGCTGACTTTTATCTAAATTCAATATTTAAAAAAAATATTAGCAAGTTATTAAGAACACCCCAAATTATAGTTTGCTATGACTTATCTGTAATACTTTTCCCTCTCTAAAGAATTAGTATTGCTTTAAAGTGAAATAGTATAGTCCTTTTTCTTCTACTACTACTCATAAAAAGTAAGTGAGGAACACACAGGCTCCTCCACAATAACACCCAAAAAAACATGTCAAATTAGAGGCTTAATTAATGAATAAAAAAATATAGCAGAAAGGATCAATAGCAACCAAAGTGGGAGAGAAAAATCGTTCAGTATGGCGGCCGTAAATTTCCGGTTGGCACTGTCAGAAAATTAGTGGTGATAATCAATCTACTGTTGCCTTCAATAATAATTCAACTAATTTAAGGTTGCAGAAATTAACCTTTAAGACCGAAAAGCAAAACAAACAAAAAAATGACTAACTATTCAATTGCGCAGTACACAAAGATGGCGACTTCCGTTTTGGTCGCTTAATGCACAAATGGGGTATTGTGGAGATTGGAGAAGGCTGTGTGTTCCTCACCCACCCTTTTAATATTGCTTTGTATGCATGGAAATTTCCAACAGTTGTAATTATAACTACCAATAATAGTTTTCAATTTTTTTTCAGCAATTTTGTTTCATTTTTTTGGACAATCTCCATATTCTAAATTAAGTACCTGCATGCAAATTTTGTATAATCATATTTTTTGATATAAAACCACAAAATGCTATGTATTAATCTATTATACTTATATCATCATAGAATGTGCAGTTCTCAAAACAAAATAATAATTATTGTTTAAAAATATTACCAATGACTACCAAAGGTGACCACTTTTCCCAACCAGGGTCTTTAACATTCCTTAGCAATAAATGTTTATTTAGTGCTCCTTTCCTCCTTGCAACTTGAACACAAGATGGAGGAACAATCATTGATCGGTATGGACCAAAATCACAAACCTCAAGACAAAACAATCAACTAAATCATGCACAACATTCACATAAAACAAAATACCTCATCAGTTTCTTTTAAGCATGCTGTATGAACACATCTCTGACACCAACAGCATTGGTAATCTATTAAACCAGCTTCCATGGAACAATCTTCATTACATATGCAACATAGTGCCCCCAATGGAAGATTACCTAAATTACATAATAGTACTGTAAATATAACAAAACTGTTATTGCTGCTAAACCAAGAACTAACCTTTAACCCAATGGTGTAATTGTACATCACTACTACTAGTGATCAGTTTGCATGGAAGTTTTTGATTGGCTTTTTTAACACACTCTGGATCAGCACATACACCACAACAATCACAGTATACACCAATACTATGGATCAAGAATGATTCACAAATCGAACAATACCAAGCCTACAGAACAACTTGTTTGAAAGTGTAAAAAAGTTATACAGATACAAACCTTTGCTGTAATCTTAATAGGAGTCCAACTGTGACTTTTAGTGGAATCTCTAACACCCACAGTCATATCATTTCCCAGTTTCTTAAAAGCAAAATAACTCAATATGCCTAACACTACAACTCCGGCAAATGATACAAATCCAAATGGTGGAAGGAGTTCACCAAACATCCACATACTTGGATCGGATGATGTATTGTGAATCTTGCTAAAAATAGTCATTAATTCAGCTTTTAAAAACAAAAGGCTTTAAATTTTGACTAGGTATAGCCCCTGTGTTTAAACTAGATTTACTAAAGTGATCATTTAATCAATAAGCAACAAAAGAGACGTACTAAACAGTAAACAACGCGAAAGCAGGTCACATTAATTACAAATTCCAGTAATTCATTAGTGAAATACTACATTGTGCATAAATTTCCAATGGGAATGAAATACTATCCAATTATTTTGATTTTCACATAAACAAAACATTAAATTTACAATTTGAGGTTAGGATATTAGGAAACAGCTGTCAGTGGTCATCTGTCATTTGTTTGAAAAAACACAGAAAAACAGAACCTGTGAAGAATATACTGAAAACGAGTGGAAACACAAAAAGAGTATTGTCAGATAAAAAAAGGAACAGTTAAACAAAACACATAATTTAAGCTAGACGAAAACCCCTTGCTCCTTGTTGGGATACCAGTAAAGCTGCTATATGCATGTATCAGCATTATTTCGTAAGTACGGATGATTTCAAGTTTTTCTTCTTGTGTTTATCTTCATTCTGACTCTGGCAATCATAGCAATAATTAACGCATTACTTTGTCTTTCTTCGACTATGTGCTTTAATGGTACATTACATAAAAGTGTGTGTAAATAGGTTATTACCGCACGCGAGTGGAACTTCAGTTATTGATCTTAATTGATTTTGCATTCATTGATTGATTTGCAATAAATTAAGGGCGGTAATAGCCAAGTACCACACGTACTATAATACAATACTGTCACACCCGTGTTAGTAGTTACGGTGCACACCCAGTAACTAAACCACCGAACTCTGAGGGTTTCCCCAGAGGGAGGTCACTGACTGATCTCTGGGTTAGTGTGGGTACGCCTCTTGTGTAACGTAAACGTGGAGCATTATGTGACCAAGTGCCACACCCGAGTATCAGCCCTAGCAAAGTAAGTAGTGTGGGCGAGCAGCAAGAGTTGCCGTACCTCCTTACCTCCCTTTGCTAGTACCACAACGTCTTTACCGGCCCGGTAAATGCCCTCGGACAAGAGTCTAGGGTTCATTCATCCCCGCTAAAGCGTTCGCCCTCCGTGAACTCTACAGCTATCTCTGTCCAGCATCCCCCATCATGATCTACGCCGTCTTGGCAATCTGGGGGTAAGAACTTTGTAATTATTGTCTTAATTTATTAAATAACCTGTGGATTCCTGAGTTTTCGTCCCTCTGAGCTACCCCTTAACGTGACAATAGTTTATCTACAATAGTGCGGTAACCAATTGAAATTCAGAAAAAATCAGTATGTCTCTGGCTTGATTGTTTTACCTTTAAAATCCGTAGTTAGGTACACAAGTACCATCAACATATCAAACATTGTTATTTACATCCAGTAATACTTTGACAAATTAAAACTTTATTATTACCGCACGCTGTGCGGTAATGTACTTCTTACCACACGCATATCAGTGCGTTGATATCCCACTTACCGTTACCGCACTGTTGTGGATAAAGTGTTTTGTTTTTTTCTGAGCAAATGTCTGCCGATAAAATAATGTTGCGCTGTAGGCGACTTATTTGGTATATGAAAGTAAACCTAAAAGACACCATTATCACCATTTAAATGTTAGCAAATAGAACGAACTCGAGAATGAAACATTGAGCGTGAGGTTTTATTTCTAAGTATAAGTTTAGTTGAGACATACATTAAAATCCTGTTGGGGGACGTTTGGTTAAAGGGTAGCAGTTCCCTTGGAGGGGTGTGTGATCTTGTAGGGGCAGCTACTTTTAAGGAGCGACTGACCCCTTGGGATCGGTTTGAACGGTCGGAACTTAAAACACTTTAACTCAAAAGAAGTAAACAATGATTATAAGAAATTAGTTTATGTTTGACTGTAAAAATTGGTTGCAATTTTTATTTCAAAATGAAATAAGATAAGAGACATTTATTTATATTGGTGAGATGTTTACCACATAGCTACGGTAACAATATACCTGCTTGATTATTCTGAGAAAAATGCCTGCTTGGTAGTTTTTTGTTAAATGTAATATTCTAGATATGTTCAGAATGAAACAATGATTTGTAAATTTTGATAGAAAATATGATGGTAGTATACAAACCTCGGTAGGAAGTTTCATTCCTGACTCGAGATCCTAGCTAAAACCGGCAACATGTTTCCTAACCCTTGGGATCGGTTTGGATAGCCATCCAAGGTGCCGTGAAAGAATAGCTATTTAACAAGAAGGGACAGTTGAAAAGAGAAATAGAGATATGACTCTTCCTACCAAAGTTAAGAGACAATCGACTGATATTGGCTTTACCAAATTACATAGTTAATAGGGATAGATATCTTCCAATGATTAAAAGGCGAACTTAAAACACTTTAACTCAAAAGAAGTAAACAATGGTTATAAGAAATTAGTTTATGTTTGACCAAAATGAAATAAGATAAGAACCAACCGGCAAACTACCAAGGCAAACGGAGGTCAGCCAAAAACATCACCCCAACATCAAAGGAATTATGCCGGTTATCACTTTTTGTTAAATAGTTATTTTTTGGTTGCGTTGTGTATAATTTAAATAAAACAATCCCACTCAACAACTTTAAATTCAACCAAATCGACAACCTCTTCTCTGTTCCGCAACTCTATGAAGCAATTCTTCAGACCGACAAAAAAGACGAGGAGTGTCTATGATACGAATTCAGCACGTGAACGTGAAGGGTGATTCTTCTCTATAGAACTCATTTTTCTTAAGTTACCGTCTTTATCACTGAAGGTTGACAATAATCTGGGCAAACTGAGTTTGATCTAGGACTACTCTAAACAATGCATGAGTATCCAACCCAGTCCAGTCTCTGATGTTCTTGGACTATGAGTGTTTTCTTGCGACCTATAACACGTTTTCTCTCGATCTTTATTCCCTGTATAAACAAGTGATACCTGCTGTTACGAAAAATGTGATCAAGATGAGCATTGACAAACTGCAGTTTGTCAAACGCCCTTGGTACGCATTGGATGCGTGTTCTGCTACAAATACCCCCATGTAAGTCTCCAAATGAGTGTTAGTGAAAACAATGTAACACAAAATCAAAATTAACAGCGTACCCTGAAGATGCAACAATAAATTTTGCAAAACGTTGGCTATACTTTTGAAGTTTCATTAAGAGTGAAACAGATTCAGCTCCTAAAAAAACCACCATCAACTATCAAAACCTAACATTGCTGATATTAACTAAAACTGTCTATCTAAACTAACTATCTGGCCATATTAATTTACATAGATCCTAGAGTCTAGAGAGTCACGAGGTCATCCTAGGTCCTATGTTCAAAACGGAGCACAGCTCAGTGCACTATTTGTCAGCTGTCAAAGGCAGTAGGTGTCATTCTGTCAATTGTCATTACTGTCGTTGGTATTCGGTGTCGATTGTCGAAGGTGGTGGAATACGAACCTGCAAAAGGCGAAAAGTAAACTTTTGCAGCTTTTTATGGTAACATTTGTCGGCTTAAGCAAAAAATAATATTTTTTTCATATTATACAGTGTGAATTATCATAAAAGTATTGTGGTAAAATTTGAATCAGCTGTTATGTAAGTATTACACCCATTCATAATTTGTAATCCAGATAAACTGATTTTATACCAGATTTTCATTTTATTACCTGTGCTGTGTGTGTGATTTGTATCACTATTTGCTTTTAATTAACAAATAATCTGAATAATAGGTCTATTTATTATTATAGATTGTTAACATGGCTGGCCGCAAAAACCGTGGATTGAAAATTCAATTGGACCCACAACCTCCACCAGTGTAAGTATCTACACAATTTAAAAGTTTTAAGTATTGGATTTGTACCTTGCTTTATAACCCTTTAAAGTCACGAATAGCCTTAAAATAAGAAATAGATGGTATTTTATCATTTTTTTATGCAGTCAATCTTTATTTAAACAAAAACTTAAATTCAAGTGGAGATTCAAGTATATCTTTATTCTTTTCTAGTTTATCTTCAATTTTTTATGTAATTTTTCTAGACCTAGAGATACGTGCAGTTTTCAGTTTCAACTGATAACAGCCAACTATTCTCAAACTAACAACAAATAAGAAACTTTGAACTGTTGTAAAATATAATTAGGTATATAAAATATAATAACAAAAGATTAAGGGCATCATAGACCAAGTTTGAAGTTGACTGACCTTTTGCACCTGTCACAGTCAAATTAGAACTTAGCCTAACCTAAGGTGCCCTTAGATACTTCAGTACAATGCACCATAACCCCCATTTGTACCATCATACTTAAAGCTGAGGTTAAGTTAAGTTTGTGACCATACAAACTTAGCTTAAAGTATGATGGAGCAAATGGCAGTAATATAGATATACAAGGTTATAGTACTTGTCAAATGTTAGTTAAGAGTATAATTAGAGGTGTCATTGTTCTATCAAGGACTTTTTTAGTTTCTACCAAAGCATTTCTCATGCAAATACAAGAACCAACAATTAACTCAGAACAGTTTTCTAAATTCTTGCAAACAATATTTTATTGGTGAAGAAATAATCACACTGTTCAATGTATTACTGTAAAAATTTTATCCAAAGTCTATTTTACAGTCTGCAAGTTTATTGCATGAACTTTTATATTGTGTCAGAATTGCAAGCTTATGACTACACTGAGAAGTGAATAAAGATCTGACAATGTGAATATTTAGCCCTTTTAGCAGGGAAAAAAAATCTTATTTACATTCCTAGTTAGGTTAGGTTAGGCAGGATAATAAGTTCTAAATAAATCAGTAGACTTGCTGGAAAGTGGAAAGTTGCAAGAAGCTTGCAGTTGTTGATCAGCAGATTCTTGAAGTGTAAAAGAGATATTTTGGTTTAAGGGTAATTATTTTCTGCAATTAAATGTTATTAGTGCATTATGCAATGTTATTTAGTATTTTAAGTATCTTTTTTTACTACATGTCTCTATTGAACGTATATCAATTTCCTAATGTAAAAGCGGCCAAAACATACAGTATACGGCAGTATATTTTGAACTAAAGATGTTTGAAATACTACAACATTTATAGTTTATGAATAGCTAATTTCAAGGAGTCCAAGTTCATTAAAATCCTAAAACCTTTTGAAGATATAGGGGGTTATTAATGGAAATTTTCGAATATCCTTACCACTTTATTTTTAAAGATATATTAGGTGATGAACAAAGAAATTTGATATTGAGCTTGTATTTAAAGATTAGGCGTCAAATAAACAAAAATATAGTGGAATTCACAGAAACGTCACCTTTTTAGATTAAAGATTGCTGTCCTCTTGGCGCCATTTTTTTGCCAGGTTTATTTAGGGTTCTTCAGGGATAATTAATAATGGAAGAGTGTTTACGCGGATGTAATAAATTACAGGAAAGTGTTTATTGGGTAATTCGGCAAAAAAGGTGAAGCAGAAAGGAACAAGGATGTTTCATGTTTCACCTTGGGTAAGTATCCTTGGTAGGATCACTTGCAACGGTTGGCTTTAGCGTCACTCGTGTTGAAGTGAGATGTTGTCCACAAATTGTGGATCTTCTTGCGGAAATCAGAATTGTGTCGCTGCTAGCCGTTTGTGATATCCATGTTTGTTTTTTGTCCACCCTTTTCCAGGTTACACCCGTATATGTTTCACTATGTGTATGTCAGTTGGTTTTTAAATCTCCTTTCATACAGATGGAGTTGCATGCCTGATGAAGCCAAAAATCAGAAACACGTGTCGCCAGGTTATCATCCTTGTTCCTCTCTGCTTCACCTTTTTTGCGGAATTACCCAATAAACTTTTTCCTATATTTTTTTTTCATTATCCTTTGCTGAGCAAATACATATTCCTTAAATGGGTACAGAACTAATATCTTATTTTTAATTATAATATTTTTTTGCAAGTAATAAATAGATATGTTGAAAGCTTTTGAACAGGATCTAAATGATTAAAATAATCCCTTTGAGGGATATAAATTTGTTCAGCAAGAATAATGACAAAAAAGTCCGATTACATCTGTGGGAAAGATGTTTAAATAAAACTGGCAACACGTCGGCAAGTTTAATACTGGTCTTTTGCTAAACCTAGATTATATTCATATTAAAAAAAAACTTTCCTTTGTACTTAGTAATCTCTTATTGTTAAAAAATATTTTTATTTTTAATATCACAAAAGGAATTTAGTCTTTATTAAAGTTGTTTTTTAAAAGAATAGTATTAGGCCCCTCAAACATATTTTAACACATTTATACAGAGTGGTTTGAGGTAGAAAAATATGTATGTAATTGGAGAAACTTAAGGTTTCACAATTTCTAAAGTTTAGATCACATTAACTTATACTTTAGTTTTACATGTAATTTGATATAAATTAAAACAAATTTAGTGTTTTAATTGTTGATGGCGGTTTTTGGGATTTGGATCAATTGTACTCTGAATCAAACTTCACAGTATAGCCGACGTTTTGCAAAACTCTTTTTTTTACAATGATTTACCAACAAAATTAATATTGGATTTTAATATGTATATTGGGTAGAAACTGAAAAAATTTTAATGCTATTTTATATCTGTTATGTGTAAAAATACCCCTTTGTATGTCTCCAAATCAGTGTAGTAAAAATAAAAACAACGATTTTGCAAATTTTGCATAACGTCCACTGTATGTACTTTGAAGTTTGATTCAGAGTACAACAGATCCAACTATTGAATCCAGGATCGTAAACCACAAATCATTAGTGTTTTTAATTTGGAGGCTTTCATCCAATTAGTTGATAATAAGATTTCAAAATATTGTATTATGCAAGTTTATACTTCAATGGAAAATTTGAACTTTTAACATATTTTTAAAAGTCTAGTTTTAATTTTTTTACACTAAATATCTCACAATACATTCTTTAATTTTTATTTTAGGGTACCTCCAGGAAATTTAGACTCTCGCACCACCATCACTATTGGCGATAAGACATTTGATGTGGAAGCTGACGATTTGGAATTGATTTGCGACTTGGGGCGGGGAGCTTATGGAGTAGTAGAGAAAATGAAACACATACCCAGTGGAACAATCATGGCAGTTAAGGTAAATGTACCGATATCATTATTTTTTGTTTAAAAGTATCCTACATTTGTTATTTTAAAAAATTCATCATCAATCAGTTGGGATTTACTTTATTACTTTTATTAGTGAATAATAGCAATATTGGTCTATGTATGGCTGAACAAGAATGTCGAATTTTTAACTATGGCCATGAAAAAAAAAAGATATTTTAGAAGGTAGATTTATAAGTAGTAAATTTTATGAAAAAATCCAAGAAAATATCAAAACATTAATGTGATATTTACTTTCTTTATTAGTCTATACATATAAAGATTTCCTTCTACAGATCAAAGTTGTTTTGGTTTTGAGCATTTTTTTAAGTTACAAGGAGACACATGCGACATTTTTGTTGGGCTACCCGGTAGGTATAATAAAACCACTAATTTCGATTAGTATAGGTCATCTGAGATCAGCTGAAATCTATCTATAAACAAATTTCCGGTGTATTCAAAGCAGTTATGCTCACCTCGCCCTAATAATAAATATAACTGAATTTAAATTAAAATAAATTCAACAGGTCAAATGGTAAAATTAGCGAATGCTCTATTTTAAAAGCCAAAGTGCTTTTTTTCTAAAATTTTCGAATTGCTGTTTTATAAATAATAAAAATTCTGAGCAACTATTGGATATTTGGTTTTTGTCTGGGAGAATACATACAGTGAGCGGCAAATGTGTTGCATATAATTTAAAAAAAATCAGGTGTTTGTTTTTCGAAAAATCGCTGGGACCCGTTGATTTTTGATTTTAGTTGCGCATTTTTTAAACCAATTTTTATTTTTATGTGGTGATCCAAAAAAAAGTTTACGTTAAAGCTAACATTTTTATATAGAAATTCCTTCTTTTTGTAATTATATTCAGTTCTCTACCAAATTCTAATAATTTTTTATGTAACATACCCTACTAACACTGAAGTTTCCACCCTTTAAGTATCCTGCTACAATTAATTTGGACCACCCTATTGAGTGACCTTTTTGAGAATTCAGAACAGTTGTATTTTTTACTGTTACCTAGTTTTAATTAACACACTTTTTTGACTTGTTATTAACATTTTTTTCTTTAATAATATTTACAAAGTAATTAGGCTTATTGAAACGTAAGATTGATTTCTGGATCCCCTGGTATATCTTTGTCAGTCAAGAGTCACTTTGTGTAATTTTTTGTATAATATTTGTTTCAATGTTTACTATAGTCTACTTAAAAACTAGGAGGAGTGATTGTGAATTAGGTTGGCAATAGTGGTCAAATGTGGTTGGCGGTATGATTTACACAGCAGAAATCATAAGTAAACAGATTATGTCAAAAATCACCAGCTTGACCACCATTTGAATTTTCAGGTTAATCACTGGCAATCTGGTTCTTCTAAAGTTTCTTGTTGCATCTGAGTCGTTTAAAGTTGGGTTTGAGTCTGTATAAACTCGTTTGGCAGTGTATTGATATCACAAAAAAGTTATTTTCGATAATACACCACACACAACAACTACTACGCCAAGAACCAGTGCACCGGTGTGAATAATTCCCCACCAAAGGTGGGTATTGTATCCATTATATTATTGTATCCAAAATAAGTGAAGTGAAGCAGGTAATAAGATTGGAAATTCAAACTTAGCATTCTTTTATGATTATGTTAGTTCAACTTTCAATAAAACTCTAAATTAATGTGTTTTTATTTTTATACATTGGCACTATATCTAACTTAACTTTTGCTTGTGTATGTCAGGCTTCTTATTTCGCTCTTCCTAGTTTTTAAATAGACTATAGTTATTTTCACCGACAGGAAAGTCAAAACAATAATAATTCAAATATTAGGCTAATTCACGGGAATATAGTGGTGAAAAAAGTTATAGCTTTAGTAAATTTGGCAATTGGCAAAGTTTGTATTGACATAAAAGTAAAGACCAATTTGATTGTGTATTACTTAAATAGAAATACGAATCTATTTAAGTATTCATTTATTATTTATTGTTAGATTTTAGCGAGATTATTTATTTAAATTTTTAGCGAATTACAGCCACAGTCAATACTCAGGAACAGAAAAGACTTCTAATGGATTTGGACATTTCTATGCGAAGCAGCGATTGCCCATATACAGTTCAATTTTACGGCGCCCTCTTTCGCGAGGGTGACGTGTGGATTTGTATGGAAGTTATGGACACTAGTTTAGACAAATTTTATGTTAAAGTTTACAAAAACGGCTTAAAAATACCTGAATCTGTTTTGGGTATGTTTGAACTTGTATGCAACAGAGTTTGTACTTAATTTCTTAATTTATTGCAGGCAAGGTTGCTTTTGCTGTAGTTAGTGCCCTCCACTATTTATATTCTCAACTCAAAGTTATTCATAGAGACGTGAAGCCGTCCAATATTCTTATAAATAGGCAGGGTGAAGTCAAAATGTGCGATTTTGGTATTAGTGGCTATTTAGTTGATTCAATTGCAAAAACCATAGATGCTGGCTGTAAACCTTACATGGCTGTAAGTTTAGTGTAGATAAGTCTTTTCATTTATTTACCTGTGATTTTCAGCCTGAGAGAATAGACCCAAAAGGCAATCCGTCGCAATATGATATAAGATCGGATGTATGGTCTTTGGGTATTTCTTTAATTGAACTAGCAACCGGCGATTTTCCATACCCAAAGTGGGGAACACCATTTGAACAGCTCAAACTGGTGGTTAACGGTAATCCACCCCGATTGCCGTCTGATGGCCAATTTTCTGCAGAGTTTGAAGACTTTATTTCCAAATGTTTACAAAAAGACTATACTGACAGGTAAGTTATAAGATTACTCTAGAAAAAGTTACCATTAATAAGTAATTTTTACCTAAAATCTCAATTTTATACTACTTAGCAAAGGTGTGATTCTCTAATATATTGTGAAACACATACAGGGTACATTATCTATTAAGCAACATGGCTTTCTTCCAAAACGATTCACTATAACTAACTGGTGTTGTATGACGCAATATACTGGGTATTTCACGATAAAGGCGTCATATTTTCGGGCTTGATAGTGCATCAGAAGATAACCTGACTTTACAATATAGGCTACGGTTCCTTTGTAGCTAAAAATAATGAACAAGGAATACCGTACCGTTTTTAAAATGAAAGTTTGTCATAGATTACATTGAATGATAAACAGATTCGATATTTGTTGTAAGTGCATCAACATGATTTTTTATTTTTTTCTCAAATACAAAGCGCTGTACCGATAAATAACAATAGAGCTCTTTTTTTCTAAATTGAAGTAAACGATTTAGTACTGATTTGTAGTTTATGAAAAAGCAGTTGTGTACCACTTTTCTGTAAAAATATCCTGTATTTCATTGAAACTGTGCCTCCAATGACAGTTTGACTTATAAAGTTTTTTCAAATGTCAACAAGTTTTGGGGCTACAAAGAAATTGCGATTTTTTTATTCTAACTTAAACACCCTGCATGTCCGTAACGAAACAACTTTGGTCTGTAGATTATAAAGCAAACTTGATAATTTTAGTAGAAATATTTTGCACCCAAAATTCCTAGTACTTCTGTAAATACATACTTTCTGTAAATTTCAAGGCTGAGCCTGAGTTATTTCTGAAAAGTTCCAAGGCGGAGCCATATAATATCTTTTTTTTAATATCCTTTAAAACGTGGCAATAGCGCTCATTGTTGTGTCAACTTTATCAACCTGTATTAATCCATTGCTGGACGAGTTTTACTTCACCATTTAGAGAAACCAGCTTTCACCGGTCAAATTGACTTTCACCAAACAATAAGGTAGCCTGGTGGAAAAAACCAACTCTTAAGAAACACTCTCAGTTTTATCACTGCTACGTTGACGCTTCTCACACTCTGTTATTTAAGGATCGCAGATCTGATATAAACGTGACCTTCTCTATCTCGATTTTTAATTACTGCTGTGTGTGTTGCCAGATTGCTGTTTTTGTTCAAGGATGGTAGACAGTAAGGATTGCTCAATCAGCCGTTTTTGTTTCCCGACAACGAAGCCATCTAGACGTCATAGAAAGTCTCGGGCGCACGATACGCAAACGGAAACGCATGTTTCCGAACAATCGCCTGCGACCGCGTCGTAGACGATCTGTGACGTGACGTCAAAATTGTCACCGGCCGGACGCAATACGGGCAACGTTGCGTGTTAGATTGAGCAATCAATTACTGTCAACCATCCTTGGTTTTTGTTGTGATGGAAAGCTGCTTTTAAACAACAAAAGTGTTAACTTCTGTATAAGGAATAAAAAAATACAAAATGTATGTAGAGTTCAGGTTTTAATGATAAAAGAAAAACTTCTGGCAACGCGGCGCCGTTGAATGTTAATAACGTGCAACGGTCTAATAGTCAAAAAGGTGCCGTCTACTAGAGTTTTCTTTTCTATCTGGATATATTTGGTCAACCGCAAAATAAGCCTTAGTCGAGTACTTAGGTATTTTCGGTAAGCGAAATCAAACCAACACAAAGTAGAACATTTATCGATAAGTTGAAATAGTTACTGGAAAAATAATATACAAAAACTGTCAGTATCCGCCAAGAAATTACATCAATTGCCACAAATTCGTTCGCAAATTTGCGTCAAAAGTAATGAATTATTGTGTCACTGCCATTGTGGTTCGAACAAGTATTACAAATTTCAATACCCTTCTCGCGTACCCAGTTTACCCGTCTGTCATCAATGCTGACGTCAATAAAACTATGTGAATGAAATCAAAATTTTGTCAAAGAAACTTTTGCATTTATATATTAAAAAAGGCATGTCTAAAGGTTTGCCAAAACAAAACTACCCCCAGAGTATACATACTACTTATAGACGGAGAGCCAGTGCTTAAAAAACTGTTTGAATTTACTAAGGCTGGTTTTCAGCTGGCTTGGTATTGCGGCACGGCTACGGTCACTTATTTTTTTTTCGCGGCACGAATAAGTGACGGTAGGCCTACCATACACGTTCAGTTTGGTCTCAAGGTCTAGACTGTACAGTCCTGGACTGAGAGAAGAACTGACAGTGTGTGGAGATTCCTTGAGGCGGATCTTCGGCCTTATGAATCCCGCAGTCCGATACACCTGCTTTCCCCATCTATCATATTTTCAACCCTCGCACATTTGGCGTCCACGGTATCTGTCACCCTTTAAGTTATTTTTATTTTATTTTTTTCTTATGAGTCCTTCAGTGCTTTTGCTAATGCCAAGCAAGTCTCTGGTTTAATTTGTTCCAAAGATTGGGGGGAAATTCTAGTTTTAATGTTAACTTTTCGTGAGTGAATTGCTTGGCAATAAAAGGTGTAACCATTCTTAATAACTCCAGGTAAGTTGGTTTGTCCATTCGTAAATAGTTCTTCCAATCTCTTGGATAACACTGAAGTTTGGTTAGTAAATTAAAATGAGTAAATTTTTTTCTTTTCAAGCCATGACTTCGCCCAAATGCTTCTCTTGCGCTTTTTCCTATTCGGTAGAACACACATCTCACTGCCATTGGAAATTTAACGAGGATTCCAAAAAAGTGCTTAAAACAGTCAGTTTCTCACTTCAAGTGGGCATTACAGGCGATTTTGTTCTTGACTGTCGAATTGTGTTTCTGGCAGATCAAACTTTGGCACCACTTTTCTCCATGACTCTACATGATTTTGTAGTGTTTTTTATGTCATTAGATAGAAAATTTAATGAGGATTCCAAAAATGTGCTTAAAGCAGTAATTTTTTTACTGTAAGTGGGCTTTACAGGCGTTTTTGTCACTGACTGTCCTTTCAATCTGTGTTTTTGGCAAATTTTCACACCAGTTTTCTCCCTGACTTTACCTGATTTTGTAGTGTATGTCCTTGGNTTGNTNAAAGGNCGACATTACNACATGCGTGAANCTNAGGCGAAAACCTTTCCGTCCTTCTTAATGANNAACAGCCCCANCGGACNNTGGCCANTCANGTGTGATCACCGGCNGCTCGTCACTTTGANTGAATNTNCNCTCNTNNNGGGATCAAATANCNANNCNCTNNTTTGNGNCNGAANGCCGCCGNTAGAANANATTTATCTCGCTATNGCCNACGTCNACCGANTATGCNGNTGACAGNCNGTNG